>ONZH01009834.1:0-361216 GCA_900303285.1 Rhinella marina | reverse complement strand
AAAAAGGACCCGAAAAGAGCTCCTGGGAGGGGTCAAGGGTGGGATGACTCTGTTGGCCAGGTGTGGAGGAAGGAGGGTCAGAGTGAGACTGTGTGGATGACTGGCTGGTGGACAACTGTGTGGAAGCGCTATCGGCTATCCATTGCACCACCTGTTCAACCTGCTCAGGCCTCAACAGCGGTGTAACCCGCCCCCTGCTTAACTGTCCCATAAAGGCAGGGATTCTGGATGAGCGGAGATCCTGGCTGATCCTCACCAGCACACATGTATCCCCACTGGCTTCAACAAGGCCCCCAACAGCATTTCCGCGCACCCGTCCTCGTCCACGTCCACGTCCTATTCCGCTAGCCCCCTCCGCATTTTATTTTTTTTTTGTTGCAAATACAATATTTGGGTATATAATTAGGTATGTGAAATAATTTAGCAAGAGAACGCACAGTACAGTGCCTATTAAAAGGCCTAGATATTGTATATTTCAAAGTACACAGCGTGTAGAACAGAAACAGACGGTGGGTATTTACAACCAGGTATGTGAGATAATTTAACAAGAGAACGCACAGTACAGTGGGCCTATTAAAATGCCTAGATATTGTATATTTCAAAGTACACAGCCGTGTAGTAACTGAACAGACGGTGGTTATTTACACCAGGTATGTGAGATAATTTAACAAGAGAACGCACAGTACAGTGGCCTATTTAAATGGCCTAGATTTGTATATTTCAAGTACAACAGCCGTGTAGTAACTGAACAGCGGTGGGTATTTTACACCAGGTATGTGAGATAATTTAACAAGAGAACGCACAGTACAGTGGCCTATTAAATGGCCTAGATATTGTATATTTCAAAGTACACAGCCGTGTAGTAAACTGAACAGACGGTGGGTATTTACACCAGGTATGTGAGATAAATTTAACAAGAGAACGCACAGTACAGTGGCCTATTAAATGGCCTAGATATTGTATATTTCCAAAGTACACAAGCCGTGTAGTAACTGAACAGACGTGGGTATTTACACCAGGTATGTGAGATAATTTAACAAGAGAACGCACAGTACAGTGGCCTATTAAATGGCCTAGATATTGTATATTTCAAAGTTACACAGCCGTGTAGTAACTGAACAGACGGTGGGTATTTACACCAGGTATGTGAGATAATTTAACAAGAGAACGCACAGTAACATGGGCCTATTTAAAATGGCCTAGATATTGTATATTTCAAAGTACACAGCCGCTGTAGTAACTGAACAGACGGGTGGGTATTTACACCAGGTATGTGAGATAATTTAACAAGAGAACGCACAGTACAGTGGCCTATTAAATGGCCTAGATATTGTATATTTCAAAGTAACACAGCCGTGTAGTAACTGAACAGACGGTGGGTATTTACACCAGGTATGTGAGATAATTTAACAAGAGAACGCACAGTACAGTGGCCTATTAAATGGCCTAGATATTGTATATTTCAAAGTACACAGCCGTGTAGTAACTGAACAGACGGTGGGTATTTACACCAGGTATGTGAGATAATTTAACAAGAGAACGCACAGTACAGTGGCCTATTAAATGGCCTAGATATTGTATATTTCAAAGTACACAGCCGTGTAGTTAACTGAACAGACGGTGGTATTTACACCAGGTATGTGAGATTAATTTAACAATGAGAAACGCACAGTACAGTGGCCTATTAAAGTTGGCCTAGATTTGTTATTTCAAAGACACAAGCCGTGGTAGTAACCTGAACAGACGGTGGGTAGTTTACACCAGGTATGTGAGATAATTTAACAGAGAACGCACAGTACAGTGGCCTATTAAATGCCTAGATATTGTATATTTCAAAGTACACAGCCGTTGTAGTAACTGAACAGACGGTGGGTATTTACACCAGGTATGTGAGATAATTTAACAAGAGAACGCACAGTACAGTGGCCTATTAAATGGCCTAGATATTGTATATTTCAAAGTACACAGCCGTGTAGTAACTGAACAGACGGTGGGTATTTACACCAGGTATGTGAGATAATTTAACAGAGAACGCACAGTACAGTGGCCTATTAAAATGGCCTAGATATTGTATATTTCAAAGTACACAGCCGTGTAGTAACTGAACAGACGGTGGGTATTTACACCAGGTATGTGAGATAATTTAACAAGGAGAACGCACAGTACAGTGGCCTATTAAATGCCTAGATATTGTATATTTCAAAGTACACAGCCGTGTAGTAACTGAACAGACGGTGGGTATTTACACCAGGTATGTGAGATAATTTAACAAGAGAACGCCACAGTACAGTGGCCTATTAAAATGCCTAGATATTGGTATATTTCAAAGTACAAGCCGTGTAGTAACTGAACAGACGGTGGTATTTACACCAGGTATGTGAGATAATTTAACAAGAGAACGCCACAGTACAGTGGCCTATTAAATGCCTAGATATTGTATATTTCAAAGTACACAGCCGTGTAGTAACTGAACAGACGGTGGGTATTTACACCAGGTATGTGAGATAATTTAACAAGAAAACGCCACAGTACAGTGGCCTATTTAAATGGCCTAGATATTGTATATTTCAAAGTACACAGCCGGTGTAGTAACTGAACAGACGGTGGGTATTTACACCAGGTATGTGAGATAATTTAACAAGAGAACGCACAGTACAGTGGCCTATTAAATGGCCCTAGATATTGTATATTTCAAAGTACACAGCCGTGTAGTAACTGAACAGACGGTGGGTATTTTACACCAGGTATGTGAGATAATTTTAACAGAGAACGCACAGTACAGTGGCCTATTAAAATGCCTAGATATTGTATATTTCAAAGTACACAGCCGTGTAGTAACTGAACAGACGGTGGGTATTTACACCAGGTATGTGAGATTAATTTAACAAGAAAACGCACAGTACAGTGGCCTATTAAATGGCCTAGATATTGTATATTTCAAGGTACACAGCCGTTGTACTAACTGAACAGACGGTGGGTATTACACCTGGTATACAAAAAGGGTTATTGCAGGCACACAGAACCCAGAACACTAGAGCCAAATAAACTGTATTTAAAAAATAAAATAAAATTCACAGCCGTATACTGCCAGATCAGATGGTGCATATACACACTAGTTATATAACAGGGTTGTTCAGCCTAAAAGAACGCTGAAACAGTAGTGCCAAAATATAGTTTGGTATGTAGCAGAGCACCTAATACACCACTAATGCCTCTCTCTGTCCCTACTCCAGCAGCTATCCCTGAATACAGCAGCCGTTCTCTGTAAAGTCTATATTGTAGTAAAGCTATCACTGAAGTCCACTGTAGTAGCCCTGATAAGGGCTTTTAATCACGCTCCTGCCTGTCCAACAGCTAAAACCTATCTGTCCCTTCTCCAGCCTCTGTCCCTGACTAAGTTCACGCAGCATATGCGTACGAGCAGGAAGAGCTGAGTTTTTAATATTCGAGGTCACATGGTTTTTCCAGCCAATCCATGTAGACGCTGTTTTCGCGCTGCCAGCGTGCTCAGCGTGCCTGTCATACCCCCCCTGCATGTTGATTGGTGGAAAAAGAGCGCCAGGGAAGGTGGGAGGGGAAACGAATTCTAAGTGCGCCATCGCCGTTATACTCGATTGAAATCGAGTATGCCGAATATCGTAGTATTCGATCGAATACCGGCTCGATCGAACACTACTCGCTCATCTCTAGCTATGACCAATCACATGCTCAATGGTTGAGGCAAAGAGACTGTAACATGATTCGTCTGCCAGTCTTTCACACAGACACTGAAGGAGAGATACTACTGCAGTATGGCCCTCCTCTATATATATGAGTTATTGCTTTGCACTGGTACGCAAGGTAGACAACAGAATTGTTAAAAGGAAACAATGGATCCTATACAAGATGAGGCAATCACATGATTATAGAAGCTGCTAGAGCAAGACAGAGTCAAAATATGATTTAAAAGATGAAGGCTACTTATTGATCTAAAGAGAAGTGGTAAGGAATTGTATTTCCCTGCTTCTGATAAAAATTATAGAGTATGAAACAACATATTCTCTAACATAATATTCACTTTTATTGTTCTTTTTCTTACTCAAGTTTTACATCATTTATACATTTTGAAAATAACATTTCATTTTTTATTTTTTTTTATTAAGAGGCCCAATTAGAAAACGAGTGCGAGCAAGAACCAATTACTGCTTTTATACTGCTTTGAGATGGTGCAGGTACACACCCCCTACTGGTTACCAACCCTCTGTACCCTTACTGCAGACTGCTAGCAGTTCATTCATAACTTCTAGTAGAATTAATAAAGGAATGGCACAACATAGAGCCATAAGAATAGATGTTCCAGAATTGTTATTACATGGGAAATGCATGACGCTATTAACACAGGCATGTCGGGAGTGGTGACAGGTCCTCTTTAAGAAGTGTTGAGCTTTAAAGGCAAAGACTCCACAAAAGCTTTGTATGACAGAAGATCACGGTGACATTTTTATTTTTTCATGAAGGTGCACTTTAAATGAATTAATTTCTATGCTACATTAACATTGTTTTCCAAAGTCTTTAAGACAAGTTTTATATCTCATAGTTACATTTTCAAGATGCCAAGGAAAGTGATTATAAGGAACCAAGTTTTAACATCCTTTTCAGATAGCTTGAAAAAAGAAAAACTGCTAAATGTTATTTGTAGACCCTTGACAGATAAATCAAAGTGTTCTTCCACAAATGAGTAATCCAGGAGATACATTTGTCATTTTTTAATCAAACCATATCTGTCTAGGGACAAAAGATGAAATATATAAATTTTGAAGCTCTGGAAAATGCAATATGCACAAATGCAGTGACATATACATTATGTGCTAGTAGAATTCTGTTATCATGAATGCTAAAATCCAAATATTTTTGCAGTTAGATTTTCTAGTGAACGAAGTCTGTTTTTTAATATTTATTCTCTGTTTAATGAGGTAAGAAATGCCACAATCCATACACGGAATTTCCTTCATTCCGCTTTGCAAGTAACTTTTATTAAGTTGCCTTCTTTTCTCATTTCTCTGACAAAGACAAGTTGCTTTTCTAATAAATTGAATATATTTTAATTCCATATGCAGATCATCATCATCATCTCGGAACAGGGAAATGTTCATTTTAATTTGCTTTGGAAGTGAAATGGCAGCCAAGACAGTAACAAATTCATTATTCCAGGTGAGGCTGTAAGAAGTTGCAAGTCTATTTTAGAATGACTATTAAATATGTAAAAGTGAACCATATGTTACTGTACATTCAGGATTAGTTTTACTTAAAGCTTAAATGAAATTCACATAGCAGTTGTCAATGCCTATAAAATATTTTTGTGAAGAATACTGGAACTGCGATAATAAAATAAACCGTATCTACAGTCCAGAAACAGATGATATATTTTGAAGGGAAATTCTACATTATGATTAAAAAATATAATTGTGATTACATAAAATAGAGGGTAGAAGTGACCAAAAAGCAAGGTGGTGGCAATATAATCCAATCATCTTCTGCTGACATGCCAGTCCGTCAACATGACCCACAGTTTACAGTGCTCAGTGAAGAGATGTTAGAAGACAAGCCTTTTCTTTTGAAGTCTTGCCCATGTTATTTTTTGAAATAGTTTAGCTACCCTTTATGACAGTCATTGTCTCATGACATTGGCATTTTGCTAGAGGTGTAACCTTATCAATAGCACATAATTAGGATGCAGATTGGAAGTGCATCAGTATCGCACCAAACAGTACAACATAAATGCTAGGTTAATACATGCACATTACACCATGTAAAAACTACATGTGTGTTATGAAGTGCATGTTCATTTGCAGCAAAATCCATAGAGCAAATGTGCAATAAAAAAAGTTACCCTAAAGGGAAAAAAAATCACACTGTCACAGGTAATAACTGGACATTGTGTCCAAATGTTGCCCTGTGGGTGTGAGGAGGATTTGGAGCAAATCTGCAATGACATTGGCAACACAACTTCAGCAAAATCTACAATTGAATTGTACTCATTTTGAGCTAAAAATCATTTTTTCAATTGGTCTTTATTAAAATATGGAGCCTTTTTTCGGTATATAGCTGAGATGCTCTAGTAGCAGCCTCTGGATTTTCTCTTTCTCTTTCCATCAGACAGGGAGCTGGCAGACTCCTTATCTCTGCTCTTTGATATTAAAAACACTCATTACAGCTCAGTTCTTATCTTACTGATAAGAATGTGGCTTAAATAAGTGTTTATGACCTCTTAGTAGTTTAAAGATAAGGTTTATTAGATGACAGCACAAAGTGAAAGTACATGTACCAGTCACACAGTTAGAATAAAAACTAATCCTTTGTGACAGAACGGCTCAATATTTTTAATAAAGGCCAATTGAAAATATGTTTTTTAGCCAAAAATTAGTAAATCATGAACAAAAATTGCCTCCGAAGTTGTACCTAGCCTTTAAAAATCAACTGTTCTGTAGATGATCTCCATGTATGACCATTTTAGATTTGTGCTTAATCTTTTTCTGGCTCCATGAGAAAAATGTATTGCAAGAGTGGCAGGAATGGACATACTGTATGTGCACCTGGTCGTAATAACTATGTCTCTTTTATTATAGGTATGTAATTATTAAAGGGTGCAGGGACTGAATATATTTCATTGTGCCAAGTACATTATGTAAAGGAAAGTTTTTTTCCAGGTGTGAAAAAATCTGACTACAAGTGTTGAAATTAAAAAAATATAGACAACATAAAGCTGTTAATTACCCTGCCCTCCAGCATCAATTCTACCAATACGGGTCTTTCCCACTCTGGTCAGTAATGGGCTGCAGCAGTCAGGTGCCAAGATGGTATGTTATTGTTGCTATCAAATTTAAATAGAATGAATGGGAGGGGCGTGGCCTGGACGCAGAGGAGAGAAGACGCACCGGCTGTAGCTCTGCAGGCCGACTTTTAATCGATTGCCATCCGCGGCTTCTACGGGGCATCCGGACACTCCTTAGGCCTCTTTTGGATCCCTGGTAGTTAGGGAATTGACTGAGGGGAGTTATTTTGCCCAGGGTTGCCGAAACGCCCTGCGGCCTACAGCGGAGAAGAATCCCCGGGCTTTCCTGAGTAGCCGCGCCGACCGGAAGTGGCGGTGCGGCGCGAAGGCGCTCTGGGGAGCGCGACTTCCAGCAGCAAGTCCCTCAGTCTCCGACACCCCATCCACCCATACCTTTACCAGCGCCACGAGGACTCATCTTTGGGAGGCTCACTGAGGGGCCTCCTCGCCACATCACCTGGGCGCCATCTTGCTGCACCATCCTGACGGCGGGTGACAATACCTGAACCCCACCCTGTGGAGAGATCTGCGCAGAGGACTGAGGTCAGGGGTGAGTTGAAGGGGTGATTCCCCCCTCCCCACAGAACCTCCTATTGGCCCCCACCTCTATCACTGCTCCTGAAGGGCCACATTATTGTTCTTTCCAGAGGGGCCCCACAGCCATCAGCCTCATTGTGGTTCTACATGCCTGCAGCTTATCAATAAGTCCTTTCATATATACACTATTTTGAGGACTGCCACATTGCATTCTCTCTGACAACTCAAAAGGGCTTATTACCTTCGCCGAAGTGGCCAGAAATTTAACGCCATAACGGTCCGCTGTATTGCAGCAGCACCGTCTCTTCCACTATCACCTTGCCAATCACAGCTATGGTGTTTCTGATGTCTAACTAACTCTAACAAAATCAACTCTGTCCGCGGCATGATGTTTATTAGAGGTGGCTTCACGTTTTTCTGAATCCCCCGCTTCACCTATGTTTTGAACACGCATTTATTATACCAGCTGGAACGAGGCATGCCTTCAAGATCACAAAAGAAGAAACCGCAGGGGTTGTCATCATCCTGCCAGACCCTTCCAGAGCTTTTTCGTACACAACAACCATCTAGTATGGAGCGACCCGACTCGCCCACAGGTAGTGCAAGTTCGCTACTACCCTCTGAGCCTGAGCGTGCTGTTACACCTCCTACTCCAGTCTTTGACCCAACCGAACTGTACAACAATAACAAATCGCTTTTCACTACTGAACTCTCTAAAGCCGTTGCAGACTTCACCAGGCAAATAACTGACCTGGGTACTAGGGTCTCTGACTTAGAGGAAAAGATGGATGATGTGGCAGATGCTATGGAGGTTGACAGTACTCGCCTGGATGACCATACACGGAGGCTCGAGGCGTTGGAATATAAGTTGGAAGATCTAGAAAATCGTAATCGGAGAGCCAACATCAGAATTAGAGGCATGCCTGAATCCATTACAGCCCTACAACCTGCTGTGCTCAATTTATTTCAGGCCTTACTACCTCAGATGGACTCTACTTTATTCAGAATGGATCGAGTACATAGGGCTCTGGGTCGCCCGAGGAATCCCAATGTTCCTAGGGACATTATACTCAAGCTTCACTATCCAGAAATGCGTGACCAACTCCTACAAGCTGCCCGCAATCTTCAGGCTCTTCCTGGGGTAGATTCATCTGTGCAGCTGTATGCTGATCTAGCTCCAGTCACGCTAGAAAAGAGGAGATCTATGAGACCTGTCACTATGGCCCTTCAGAGAGCCCAAATTCGCTACAGATGGGGTTTCCCATTCCACATTGCTTGTAGAATAAATGACCGCAACTATACAATTAAGGATTTGTCGGAAGGCTACGAGATTCTGCAAAGTGAGGACATTCCATTCGACAGACCTGCTGCGTCGACTCCTCTGACTCGACGACCTGCAAGAGCCTGGCAACCACGTCGCCCTCCACCGCCTGCCTTGCCGGAACCGCCTAGACGCTCTCCGGATCCGACCTGAGTTTGCGATCATCAAGATTTCTTGTCTCTACAGTAGCCCCTATGCCTGGAATTGAGCACTGGTGTGACAGTATGTTTAAGTTAACAGTTTTCATTGTTCATGCCTAGTTCTTTCTCTAAGCCCCTCGGGCTTAACTCACCTTTCTTGTTTTGTACATTGCTAATTGACTTTGTTGCGCTTCTCCCCAACTCCGTCGGTAACCGGGGTTGAGATAGGCGATTTCTTAGCGCCCGACTTGGTGGTGCTGGCAAGTTGGGGAGACGTGTAGTACTATGCCTCCGCACTCCATGACTGGTATCTTATAGGTCCCAGGCATTGAACTAGTGGAGACTCCAATGTATTAATAGATGTGGTGGTGCCTCCCTGTGGCGTTCTACGGCCGCTGGCTGCGATAGGCGATCTCTTTTCGCCCGGCCTGCGGAGGTGGACCGGGTGTTGGGGATGCGCTACCACATAGGTCATCATACCAATATGATCCGGGTATTATGTCATTTACTTCCTAACCCCATCCCTTGACATGTACCTTGTTCCTCCAAATCGCACTAATGCACTAATTGATTCCTGTCCCTTTTTGTTTCCTCTTCCCTGCCCCTCTATCAATGTCACCTTTTCCTGCTTAGCGATACATTGAGCTGATTGCCGCGGCGCGGTTGCTTAATGTGTTTTCTACGCTTTGTGCGTTTCAGGACGCGATGTCGGCATGTTTGGTCCGACACGTGGCTCCTGACTGTTACTGTTTCTATGGTTCTTTACAGTCTGTTCATTCCTGGTATTGACTTTCATGACTTGCACCTCAGTATTTCCGGTCGAACTCCCCTGGTCCTCCATTTTCTTTCTTTTCCTCCATCGTTATGCCTTGGACGTGATTTTTTACCCTTAGTCTTAGCAGTTTGTACCTACACTGACCATGTGTAGAATAATTTCTCATAACGTTAGGGGGTTTAATTCCCCTCAAAAACGTCGCAAAGCCTTCCTCCAGTATGATAGACTTAAACCAGATATTATCTGCATTCAGGAGTCGCATTTCACTCCGTCCTCCTGCCCTAGATATTTCCATAGCAGATATACTCTCCTGTCCCATGCGCCCTTCCCTTCTAAAAGTAGAGGTGTAGCTATTTTTGTCAGGAATTCTTTACCTTTTCATATAACGTCTACCACCATAGACCCGGAGGGTAGATATATTATAATAGTAGGTTCCCTATACAACACGCCCATATGCCTGATTAACTCATATGCCCCTAATAATCAGCCTGCCTCTTTCTTTAAAACTATGGGAAACTTACTGGAACAACACCACTCCCTACCTCTTATCTGGTGTGGAGATTTCAATATGACCTTTAATGCAAAACTGGACAGGTCTTCCCCAATAGCTGATAAGTTATCCTCCAAATCAAAGAATTCTATTAGGAAAATTATGCAGGGGTTAGGCATAGCAGATTGTTGGAGAGAACACAATGGGCCCGCCCGGGGATATACATATTTCTCTCCTGTACATCACCATTACACTAGAATTGACTGGATACTAGCTTCCACACAACTTCTACCACGCCTTTTATATGCTAGACACATTCCCTGTGCCTGGTCGGATCATGATCTGGTACAGGTGGACTTCAATCTGGACTCCCCATCTAGATGCCCTTTCACTTGGAGATTGAATGAATCATTACTTACAGACCCTTCTATTGTAGATCGTATTACCACAGCTCTTAGAGATTATTTCACCATTAATGTATCCTCGGATACTACGCCTGCTATCAACTGGGCCGCGCATAAAGCAGTCATTAGAGGGGTAATTGTGGCTGAGGCGTCTAGATTGAAGAAGGAACGCTCTAAAGTCCAGTCTGATTTGGAATCAAAATTGTCACGCCTGGAATTGGCTAACCAAAGGCAGCCCTCATTATACCTCACTAAAGCTATTAGAGACACGAAACTTCAGCTTGAGGCGGTTTTGTTGCATCGCACTGAAAAGGCCTTGAGATGGACACAAGCCAAATTTTATAAATTGGCTAATAAACCTGACAAACTTTTAGCGGCTAAACTTAGATCCAGGCAGCGCTTCAATAATATCTATCAAATTACGGACACAGGAGGGCGAATCACCTCTAACCCAAATAAGATCTACCAGAGATTCCATTCCTTTTATCAAGAACTATACTCGCCACCCTCCGACCCCCCCCCTGGAAGAGACTGTCTCATTCCTTACCACTCTTCCCATTCCCACTTTACCCCAGTCTGATGCAGACTCTCTTAATCTTGATGTTACGGAGGAAGAATTAGACTTGGCTATTGCATCCCTTAAGTTGGGAAAATCGCCGGGTCCGGATGGGTTCTCTGCTATCTATTATAAGAAATTTAAGGAACTCTTAATCCCTCATCTCAAGAGTCTTTGTAACCATATCCTACGCCAAGGTACATTACCTCCGGATATGCTTAGTGCACTGCTTACAGTTATTCCTAAGCCCCATAAAGACCCCCTGTGCCCAACGAGCTATCGCCCCATCTCCCTACTTAATGTCGACATAAAGATATTCACCTCTATTTTGGCTAAGCGCCTTAACAGTTACCTTCCAGCCCTGATTCACTATGATCAGGTAGGCTTTATACCAGGCAGACAGGCCCCTGATAATGTTAGGAAGATTTGCAACATCATACAATGGGCTAATACGAAGTCTAGACCCCTTTCTTTGTTAGCCTTAGATATTGAAAAGGCTTTTGATAGCCTCTCTTGGAATTACCATGTCTGCCATGGGTATCTCTGGTAAATTTGTTAGTGCAATACGGGCTCTCTATACAACCCCCACGGCTTTTTTAAAGTTGCCTACCGACAACCCGGCCCCGATCAGTATTAGCCGAGGTACTCGACAGGGATGCCCCTTGTCTCCCGCCTTGTTTGCCCTAGCAATCGAACCGCTAGCCATCATGATTCGCTCCAACCCAAATATAGCAGGAGTTCGAATTGGCTCACGCGAATATAAAGTGAGCCTCTTCGCAGACGACATGCTCCTTACTATCACACGTCCCTTGACTACACTGCCCAATTTATTGAACTGTTTAGATTCTTTCAGTCGCTTTTCTGGTCTACGGATTAACGCTACAAAATCAGAGATTCTACACTACCATGTACCTAAATCGGTGGGAGACTTAATTTCTCTTAACTTTGGATTTACCCATAGGGATCAGTATTTACCGTACCTCGGGGTTAATATTCCTAAAACACTAGACTTGACTTTTAAATGGAACTATGCTAGGCTTATTCCTGCACTCCTCCAAGATTTACACAACTGGAACTACCCTACTCTATCGTGGATAGGCAGAATTCATACAGTTAAAATGGTCACATTACCGAGAATATTATACCTATTCCGGTCTCTTCCTACGCCTTTAACGGGCTCCTCTCTAAAGACTTTGCAGACGGAAATTTTCCGTTTCATATGGGCCTATAAGAGACCGAGGATAGCTAGAAATATAATGCATCTACATAAGAGTGTGGGCGGTCTCTCAGTTCCTCATCTTTACAAATATTATCTTGCAGCCCGGTTGTCACAGCTGGTTTCATTTAATGCTTCTTCTCATTCCCCACAATGGGTACACTTAGAGTCTGACTTGCTACTACCTACCTCCCCATTAGCACTGATTTGGTCACCTGACATTCCTTTGGGGATGATAGACCCTGCCGCAAAAATCCCCTACCTCATGCTTCAACTCTGGAGGAAGGCTAGATTTAAATATAAATTACAGAATCCTATATCTCCCTTGCTTCCATTGTTTAGAAACCCCCTATTCCCACCTGGTCTATCACCAACCGAATTCATTTGGTGGAAACATACCAGACTACTTTGTGTTGGTGACTTCCTACTCCGCTCTCAACTCATGTCCAGGGCATACTTCCTATCTGCATTCTCTCCCCCACACTTAGAAATCTTTAGAGTCTCCCAGGTTTTCCATTTCCTAACATCTCAAATCCCAGCCAACCATATAATAGTACATACACCATTTGAGAGACTTTGTAGATACAAGGCTTCAGAGAAGGGTTCTCTTTCTTTTATTTACGCGTTGTTAAATGCTCCACCCCCTAATCCCAAATTGGCTTTTATGTATAGCTGGGAGGTTGACCTCGGAGAGACCCTCTCCATGGAACAATGGCAAGACTGCTGTACTATGATCAGTAAGGGGAGCTGGCAGGTCACCTTAATGGAAACTTCTTTGAAGATTCTTCATAGGACCTATTTTGTACCGTCCAGGCTACATGCTTTCTATCCCACTGTCCCCCCCTATTGCTTTCGGGGGTGCCAGTCTGTGGGAAACACCCTTCATATATGGTGGACTTGTCCAATCGTACGTCAGTTCTGGACTAACATCAAAAGAGGACTATATGAGGTCTTCAGGAAGGATCTACCCCTTTCAGCTCCTATATACTTACTTGGACTTAAGCCGCCAACCTTTACCTATACGGAGTATAAATTGCTTCAGTTCATCCTGATGTCAGCCAGGATTCACATAGCAGCCAAATGGCGTACTTCATCCCTTCGGATTTCATTAGTTATTCACAGAGTCAATACTATTGCGCTGTATGAAAAGCTAAACGCTACGCTAAATGATACAAGAGAACGCTATGCGCAAATATGGAATCCCTGGCTGAACTGCTCTAACTCCCCCAATTTACAATACTATTTGTCTCTATAGCCAGATAACCTGGTCTGTGGGAGACTATCCCACTTATTTCTATTTTTCACACCCCCACTCCTCCCCTTTTTCATTTCTTTCTTCCCCTCCCATCTTTTACCCCTGACCGGGGGAGTTCACCAGACTGTTTCTCACAATTCTACTGTAAAATGAGTCAGACAACTCTTGTTTAATGAACATTTTTATTGGTTTACGATTGTTTTATTTACACACTTCGTTACTTAATTCGTTGTTCATCGTATGCGATTGTACCAGTTGGAGAAATGTATCTACATCATTAATATGCCTTACTATTGTAATTGAGATTTCTCCTGTTTTGCAATTAACACAATAAATATATTTTGGAATTAAATAGAATGAATGGGGAACATAGGAGCCAGGGGCGGATTGGCCATAGACCTTACAGGGAAATTTCCCTGGGCTGATGCCCATGAGGCTGCCTGGGCGCTCCTCATGGCCAGCCAGTAGCAGTTTTTGGGGAGGTATTTTGTGCTGTCAGTGGCAGTATTTTGTGATGTACTGTGGTATTTGGCTCTGTTGGGGGGTATAATGTGCCACAATATGGTATTGCTGGCCATCAATTTGGACCAAATTGCAAAGCAGGACCACTTTAAGTATTTTTTCCAGGGCAACTTTAAGTTCCCAGTCCGCCCCTGATGGGAGCATTGGTTATGGAGCAGCCAGGGATTTAAAAAGCATATGGCATGCATTCTTGATACCATTAACATGTGTCATATGTGCTAAGTATGAGTGGTATGTGTGCAGCATGTGCCCTATGTGTGAGTGGATTGTGTGTCATACAGTATGTACAATGCGTAAACAGTACGTATGTAAAATACTGACCAGAGACCTTGGGAGATGATTGTACCCCATAGTCATCTCCCAAGGTCTCTGCTCAGTATTCATAATATATGTAGACCTATTGGCAACATTTGCTTGTGGGTTTATGTGACTCTGGTACTGGCAGAAGCCAATTAAATGGAGGATGCAGAGGTTGTAAACCTGTTACTGTCAATGTACCATCTCAGCTATGGGACAGAAGGCACACAGACACAGCTGAAGTACAGTACAACAAAAGAAGGAGAGAGAGGAGATTCTGGGTTTTGTCATGGATATAGATGTGTTATAAATCTACAAATCTGACATGACCCAGCTTCTCCTCCCTTCTGCTTACTTGAGCTGTTTCTGTGTGTCCTCCATTCCATTGCTGAGATGGTACATTGACAGTGACAGGTTTAATCCCTTAACGCATTTGTATGGAGCGGGTTGCTGCAGTGAGCCTACTCCATATGCGGTAGGTGCCAGCTGTATCCCGACAAACCAGTCATTTAACCCCTCAGATGCCACGATCAATGTTGATTGCATTATCTGTGGAGATAGTCAGAGGGATACAACTCCTTCTATCCTCTGATCAGAGCCCCCACAGTGAAATTGTGGTCCTCCGATTGGTTACCATAGCAATCTGGATGCTGCTGAAGCCTTCCAAGCTTGCCATGGTAAGCTGCCTGCTGAACTATGCACGAAGCACAGCTCAGCAGGGACAGTGAAAAAAAATCTTATTCACCATAATTGATCTCTGCTATGGTGAATAGGACAAGGGATCAAAAGATCCCAGGTTCCAGCCCCCTATGGGCACTAATAGTTAATAAATTAAAAGTTAAAAAAGTTAAAATAAAAAACACCAAAATATTATGTTTATATTACCATTTCCTAATTCTACATATAAAAATATATAAACAATAAAAAATAAACATATTAGGTATCGCGGCATCAGAAAATGTCTGAACTATTAAAATACTTTTTAAAATTTCCAGTGCAGTTTTAATGGAAAAAAAAGTTGAAACACATGTGATTTGCCATTTTTTAATCATCTTGTGCCCCTCCAAAAAATTGAATGACAGTGATCAAAAAGTATTACATACAATAAAAATGGTATCAATAAAAACTACAAATCGTTACGCAAAAAAACAAGCCCTCACACAGCTCTGTAAACCGAAGTATAAAAAGTTATGTCTGTCAGAATATGACGATGCAAGGAAAATTTAGATTTCCAAAGGTTTTTTATTTTTTAAAATTAAAAAAAATAACAACTATACAAGCTTGGTATTGCCTCAATCATATTGAGCCACGGAATAAAAATATCATGTCATTTTTAGTGCATAGTGAACACTGTGCTGTCAAAACTCTAAAAACATTGGCTGAATATTTTTTTTCCATTCTACACCACAAAGAATTTTTTTCATGTTTTCCAATACGATATATGGTAAATTAAATGCCGGCATTAAAATATGCATCTTGTACTGCAAAAAATAAGCCCTTATATGGCTATGTGAATGGAAAATTTAGAAAGTTATGGTTATTGGAATCAAAAATATAAAAATGAAAGAGGTTAAAAGACTTTGTATATGCCTAATCGGACATCAGTATAGTATGCTCTTGGGTTTATTTACATTTTCTTAGGAAATTAGGAAAAGTTAGATGCTAGTTAGATTCGTATGAATGAAAAGTAAAACCTGACCCACCAAAGCCCCATTCAGTAACATCAAGGCAGAAATAAAAAAAATTATACAATCCAACCAACAAAAAAAGGCCTTTTTATCACAATATGTAGCTGAGTTATTCAAACACAAACCAAACAAAAACAAAATGGCACAACTCCCAACTGTAATACAATATAAATATATTTATTAAACTGTATGGTTAAAGTGTATGTACACCTTTGGGAATAATGTTTTTATTATTTATTATTATTGCATTGTCCTTATTGTGAGCTAAAAATTGTTTTTTTTTTAATTAATCTTTATTTTAAATAAATGTTGAGCCCCTTTCTCTGTACAGTCTTGACATTCGCTAGTAGAATTTTTACTTCGTTCCATCAGCATCTCAACTTATGACTCCTTATCTCTCATCTCTGACCTCCTAAACACTCATAGATCAATTCTTATCTTACTGATAAGAATGTGACTTAAATAAGTGTTTATGCCCTTTTAGTAATTTAGAGATAAGGTTTATTAGATGAGCGGCACAAAGTGAAATTAGTATTGTTCACACAGCTAGAAAAACAGTTAACCATTTGTGACATGGCTCAATATTTTAATAAAGACCAATTGAAGAAACTAATTTTAGCCCTAAATGAGTAAAATGCAATAATAAAAAAAAATTGCCCACAAAGGTGTACATAGCTTTTAACATAATAAAAAGCAGTAACCAAACACACAACAGAGCGAGGAATAGGAGGTAATACTAGTAACCATTAACAACAGACAATATAACTACAATAGGTAATGTTGGCCCTGCATGTGCATATACAGGCATCATATATGCTGCTTGTATTATCAATTTTAAGTCTGCCTTTGGTTTTTTGTGCTGCACTAAATTTATGAGATGGTGCACAGGTTTTATAATTTTGGCACACGTGTAATGTGGTTTCGACTTTTTAAGTGAGGGGGTTACCTAACGTACTTTGCAACTGGCTGCAACATTTCGTGCAACATTTACCAGAGTTGCACTTCATAAATGCACTTTAAAGGTGATCTATTTTCTGAAACGGACCAACTTCTCACTCCACTTCTTAAAGTGCCAAAAGTTGCTACATTTTGTGAAAAAGCAACCTATATAAATGTCCCCATACTGCATATAATGTAATGTCTAACACTACCTCCCCCCACATGACATACCAAAATTGTAAAGTGAAAAGAAAAAAAAAAAGGGTCTGGTCCTCGGTTCCTTGAGCCTAAAAATGGCTGCTAATAACTAGTTTCATCCCAATGAAAAGAGCAATAGTTTTATTACATATTTGAATTTTAAACATGCACCTATAAAAACAAAGTCCTCAATATTTTTATAGGATAATGTATAACTTTTTCATAAATGTGTGTCCCTTTTAAACGTTTCCTTCCCTAGTTTCTATAATTGAATTTGTGGGAATGTTTTCCTTTGCAGTGGGGTGTATACCGTACTGCCTGAGTGCAGCTCATACTGTGGAACAGTTTTGGCTTCCTTCTTTTCAATGGTGATGTAAACATGTAGACAACATTTCATGACAGAAATGCCTGTGGAGCAGGTCGCATCTGGGTTTCATTAACTTTCACACGATCAGTGATGCTTAGAGGAGGGGTCTAACGGAATACTTTGCTGATTGTATTAAAAATAAAATTACAGTTAAAACTTTGCTGCGTATCCATCAAAAAAATACCTTCCAAATCAACACAGGCCGGCCCAGCAACACAAATGTAATTAATCAATTTCCTCCAGATTTTTGAAGCAAATAATGGTAAAGCAGGGCCAGATGGAGTGGAAATCATGACAAAAGAAACTTTTAGGGTACAAAATCTCAAGCCTGGGGCTTACAAGCTCAGTATGAACTTCAGCCATAGATAGGGTGAACATGTCACAAATTACATGTACTAGTTTCTGCGATAAGACTGCCGTCTTCATAGTATGTCTCAAACCTCCATATGGAAATGTTCAACTTTTTTCTCTGTTTCTCTTGCAAGTAGATTTAGATCCCTGATTTCTGGACTGTATAAGCAAAAGACTGAGTTTACCAATCTATAAGAATAACAAAATGTATTAGGTAAGCTAGGAAAACCAATTGAATCTACTTTACACATAGTAAACACTGTGTGCAATGTATGTGTCCTACATAGGGGTTTACATGAAGGTGTTACAAATTTTAACTTGTTGCTGTTGGACATGTATACATCTCTGAAGTAGCTTCTGTTCACAACATGTTCAGTGTGTATACGCCTGAAAATCCCCTGACATATACACTATATTGTATGCCATTGCCTATAAAAAGGAAAAAAAAAGAGTTTCTTGCCAGATGCTTCCATATTGGAAGGCATAGTTGAATACGTTATTGTCAATGTCAACACTATAGTCATATCCGGCATTTACATTGGTAGATTTGTTCTGGGCGGCCATAGAGTACACATTGATGTTGCGGCAGTGAGTGTGGAACCACTGTGTTAACCAACAGATTTGACAGATTTGATGATATCCTGACAGTTCCCTGGTATTCACCCTTCAATCCCTGTTCAGGGATCTTAACTTCGCTGTAGGGGAACCTCCTGGGATTTGCATCCCCACTTATACCTTGGTTGAGCTTGATGGACTTATGTCTTTTTTTTAACCGTATTAACTATGTAACTATGTAATCACCAGGCCGCTACCTCCTGGAGTAGTCTCTAGGTAACAAACAGACCCATGGTGGTCCAGAGACTCCAGTGCAGGGCACCAAGGGGTCAGGCAAAATTGTAGCCAGGGACAGACGGAGGTCATGGCAGGCAGAGTATGTGCTTAAATGTAAACGTTCAAGATCAGGAAAGGCAGCGAAAGGTCACTTTGGAGGTAAGGCATAGTGAGGTTAGGTAGCAGAGGGTTATAGTCCATAAACGTAACTTCAGTATCTCATTTTGCTCCTCCATCTTGGTAATGATGGTAAAGTCTTGGTAATAGTAAAGTACACCTTGGTAATGGTAAAGTAAGCTGTGCCAGTCTGTCCCGGGAGGTCTCCCACCTGTCCTGCCATGTCTATAGAAAGCAAAGCATTCAATTACAATGGTTCGTTTCACTAGGACATGTGCACACCGTTTTTTTTTTGTTTTTTTTTTCACTTTTAGGTGTTCACACTGAGAATATGCAGTATATATTAAGCATGCTAACTCTAAAACTCATGAAGCTTGAAGGGGGCTAACGTCAAATAAACATTTTTAGTATAATAACACCTACGGGGACATGTTTGATTGTCTTATGAGACACAGCTCCTGGAATAGAATGGTGATCTACTAATAACTGAAATGTATCTCAGGGACAGATTTTGATAGAGCACATCATCATTGTGTTTCTTTATGTGAAAGTATATAACCTACAAATTCAATACTAGAAAATCTAGATATTCTGAGATATTAGCCTCAGGCTTTTACTAGAGATGTTCGAAAGATATTTCTTAAACTGTCACATTTCACATGATTGCTGATCAGCCTCAACCGATGGTTTGGATGTATGCCTTGGCCTAGATCTAAAGTAAAGACTGAAGTATTGCTCTTAATGATTCTAGAAGAGCAACACACAAGGATAGTGAGAAAGCTCACATTTTTAATGAGAACTAATTTTAGCCTCTTAATGACCGCAATATGACTTTTTACAGCAGTCATTAAGATGCTTTATTCCTACAGCTCTGGCTTTATACAGCGGCCAGGAATAAGGGCTGCATGGATCTCCTGTAGTGGAGAGACTGGACTGGCAGAAGTGCGGATGCTGGCCATTTAACCCCTTAGATGCCATGGTAAATAGTGCCCACAACATCTAAGTGGTATAGATGGAGGGATCTCTCCCATTGGCACCTTGCAAATAAGATCAGTGGAGGGGACATGTCAAGATCTATGAGTGTTAGTTTAGGGAATAATGAAGGCTCTAGGCCTTCATGCAATGTTTTCCATTGCAGAGGCTGCATCTCTCTGGTGCAGCCTGCTGGTAACTGTCAGCATAGGACTCATAGTATAACGTATGGTACTGTGTAACCAGTACAATGCATTTTAAAGTCCCCTTGTGGGACTAATAAGTGGTTAAAAAAATGTAAAGTTTAATATTTTTTTTTTTTTTAAATGCACATCTTTCCATTGAAAAAATGCCTTTTCATGGAAAAAGTGCATCATCCTGCTAAGAAAATCTGCTGCCATTAGGGCATATTATTACCATGAAAGAGTGTACTTGGTATTTGTTGTGCTGGCATTGCCCTGCTTCTCCTAGCAAGCATGGGAGCCATTATACTCACCCAGCCAGTACCCTTTTTTACCTTCCTTCCCCGGTCGCCAGCATCTTTGGTGTATGCTGCAGGCTGCATTCATTTTAGAAAGCCTCTGAGCCTGTCTCTTAGGGCGTGCGTGCCTGCTCTCAGCCATTTAAAGCGCCAGCATGTGCACACTCAAAGTCTATAGCCACCAACTATACAGGGACTATCTCAAGAGGTAGAGGCCTGGTCACTCTCCTGTAACAAAGACCAGATACTTGTATAGGTAAAACCAGAGGAATGCCAGGATAACACCCTTAAGGTTAGCCGAAAGTCAAACCAGTTAGTTGGTACAGTAGGTCCACACCCACTTCCCGTATACAGTATGTACGAGGTTGTATGTGTCAAGCTACATCCTCATGAATTTCAGAACTCAAGGGTTCCAATTAGAACATTGTCCAAAGCATCACAGTGTCTTGCACCAGCTTGTCTTCTTTCAATAGTGCATCTTGAAATTCCAAGGGGTAACAATGTACATGCTACTTGCCATCCAAGTTATAAGAAAAATTAAAATGAGAATCTATCTAGTCCAGTTTGTGGACTGATGACTTCATGATCAATAAAAATACCGATGAAGACAAGGGTCAGCATGGGTACACTGATGTGGCTTTGTAAACTATATTTGACTGTGTTGTGATACCTTTCTATCATAGCCAGCAGCAACTTTTTCAAAATGTATGCTACAGAAGCTTTTCTATAGGATTGGACTAGATGGGATAGCCTTTGCACCCCTTGTGCATCAATGAGTCTTGGGTAACTATGACCCTATCTTTCACTTCGGACAATTTTTACTAGGTAGTTGTAACCACTGCATACCAAGAACGTCCTACAGTACCGGCGTTCTGGAGGTGCTCTGATCCAGTCGTCTACCCATTACAATTTGTCCCATTTCAAAGTCACTCAGATCATTCCATGTTTATGTCCTGCCTAATGTATCCTATCCCTTGACAGGTATCATTTTATGACATAATTAAGTTTATTCACCTTGCCAGAGGTTTTAATGTAATGAGTGATCTGTGCCATTATTGTAGAGACAGAAGTCAGAACGGTGCCATCACTTTTTGCACATCTTCTGTTATAAATGTATTTTTTGCCAAGGTACCTTTAACCATTTGTTATTACGAAAAAGGGAGGTTTTGTGCTTCCTTTGAACTTTACAAACATTTCACTCAATCCTTCCATGTAGTATTAAACATTAGAGGACTGCAAGAGCATACAGGTTGGAAGAAGGAACTAGATCTTGTACATTTTCTCTAAATACCTTTGGATCTGGAGCATTAAGCAGAGTTGTCCACACTCATTTTGCCAGAAGAACACTGATTTTCTGGTCCTCGAGTGAATACTATTGGCTGCATACTCAGTCTACAGCTAGACTGTTGAAGCCTAGGCAGAAATACTTTGAACTTTTTATGCATGATTGTGCATGGCCTTGCAATTACTGCTCAAACACTGACCATTTTTATAGCAAATATAAAACAAAAATGTTCTACTGGTTTAACAAATGACATACATTGGCATGGACCCTAGTTCTTCAGATAAGGTTAACAACCTTTTTTCTTCTCACTGTAGGCACTGTAAATTAAAACAATGACCAGATAATTTACAGTATATGTTTCTGATCAGTTATATAATCCATGCCCTCTGGAAAATTTAAAGGTCTTTAAGAAATAGGTTAAGAAGGCATAACAAATGAACTCCACAGAACCTTCACTAGGTCAGTATTTTCATTCCAGCTAGGGAAAGGATATTAAATACAAGAAAGCCAACAATGTTGAGAAAACAAAAGAAATCTATTAAAGAGAGGATGTGTCCTTCATTAAATCTTAAACTTGGATTTTTTTTCTGTCCAGCATCCCAAGGATATCCAATATTAAAGCAGCAGGCAGCGGCACATTCTTTGGCTAAGTTCTATTTTGGTTTTACAAATTACACTGGCTTCTCTCTTTTCGCCCCAGTGACATAATACATTATGGAATCCTTCAGTAGTTTCTGAAACTGTTACGATGTTCTCAGAAAATGCTGCATGTTTTTTTCTACAAAGATCACTTTTAAAGTATACTCCATCCTTGAGACAGACGTACCATATGTTACATTAGTTTCTTTCTAGCCAGGAGCTAGAAGATTTTTTATTACAAATATTGCATCCTTGGGAAAGGTTTTAATGGTGTCAAATGGATTGGTCACATCTGTTGAATGAGCTCCCCTGACAATTTCCCCTTTATTATAGATAACTGGAGTATTACAACAAAGGTTTGACGTAAAGAGGTTGTCCCACAAAAAATATTCTACAGTTTTCAAACCAGCACCTGGATCTGAATACTTTTGTAATAGCATGTAATTACAAATTTTGTATATCTACTGAGTTATTCAATAAAATGTATCTGTATAGTGCTACTTAATTTCTTATTTCTTTGACCTGCTCACTGAGAAGGCCGCACATGGTCATCTAGCAGAGCAATGAATATGAAAACCTCTGGATCCATGTGAGGTACAGGGCTGGTTCTAGCTTTGTTAGAAAGAGACTGTCATGTACTATATGATGTCTGATTTTCATTTTTTTTTACATTATTCATGGGATAACCCCTTTAATAGAGTAAAATACAAATTATGTAATTATCAAGTACTGTATTTTTTGCCCCATAAGATGCATTTTTCCCCCCAAAAGTGGGGGAAAATGCCCCTACGTCTTATGGGGCGAATGCTAATTAGCACCGGAGGAAAAGGAAGCGGTGTAGGCTGTGTACTCACCGCTTCCTGGTCCTCCGTTCGGCTGTGAGAGAGCGCAGGTGGAGGAGCGGAGGCGTCCAGGAGCAGGAGAGGTAAGTGGCTTTATTATTTTATTCAATATGAGGCTGATGGGGGCTGATATTGCTTGGCCTGGGTGGCTGCTAATTGGCAATGGGGTCTGGTGAGAGGCACTGGGGGCTGGCCAGAGGCAATGGGGGCTGATAGGAGGCTCTGGGGGGTAATAAAAAGCTGCTGGGGGCTCATAAAAAGGCAATATGGGCTTATATAAGACTGCTGGGGGCTGATAAGAGGTATATAGTGGGCTGATGAGAGGCATAGGGCTGATATAAGACTGCTGGGGGCTGATAAGAGGCATATAGGGGGCTGATGAGAGGCATAGGGTCTGATATGAGGCAATGGGGACTGATAAGAGGCTTCGGGGGTTAATAAGAAGCTTCTGGGGGCTCATAAAAAGGCAATGGAGGATTATATAAGACTGCTGAGGGCTGATAAGAGGAATATAGGGGGCTGATGAGAGGCATAGGGTCTGATATGAGGCATATGGGGGCTGATAAAAGGCATGGGGCTCTTATCTGAGGTCTGATTGGGGGTCTTTCACATTGAGGTCTGAGCTGAGATCTGATTGGGGGTCTGATCTGAGGTCTTATTGGGGTCTTTTTAACATTGGGGGTCTTATTGGGGCTGTCAGCTGAGGTCTGATTAACATTGGGGGTCTGATTGGTGGTCTGACCAGAGGTCTGATGAAAAATATTTTTTTTCTTATTGTCCTCCTCTAAAACCTGTGTCTTATAGGCCGGTGCGTCTTATAGGGCAAAAAACACAGTACTCGGGAATATCCAATATAGCAGTTCACAGATAAATGAGGAACCCATATTTGTCTAGGGCCCTAAAACTAGTATGACCACTATTTGCCCTCATGTCAGCCCTGTTCATGTACTGCCCATTTTAGAAATTGTTTTACACAAATAATATCCACCCCCAACCAATAACCAATCCCACAAAATGTCAACTAATGTGTTGTTGAAACAAAATATAACACCCCAATTGAAAAAAAATTACAACACAATGTCTATTACTTCAAAGAACTTTAATATTAATACATATTAAATAATCATAAAAATAAATTAAGTAGCAGCGGCATTCATATACAGAAGAAAGAGATACACTGGCAATAAGCACTTGGTACCCGTATTGAGCCCGGTGCATAATAGTATAGCACCTCACTTCATAACCATATACCTCCAAAATAAAGTGCATAGTGCAATACCAAAGAGGAGATAATATTAGGAGGATTAAATGACAAGTATAAAGCAAAGTATAGTCTTTAAGTACAAGTGAAAATACAATTAGACAATATAATCACAGAGCCTAGCCCTGAACGTGTAAAAAATGAATATTGACCAGTATCGCTCCAGCCTTGATGTACGTTTCTCCTTAACCTTCCTCATGGGATATCATACTACAAGCTATCAACCTATTTATACCCTGTACATGACCAAAAATTAAAAACAGGTGGGGATAGATGGCTTAATTTGGACTCACATGTGCCTGTCTCAATTGTAGGACGTGTGTTCCACAGTGGAACACATGGCATTACTTCCTCCCTATACGTCACTTCCTGCTTGGATATCAATACATAAATGTGCCTCCATTATTACCAAACATATGTTCTTTAGTATCCCCAAAGATGAGCATCATCACAACCAACCTTAAAGGCCCCTGGATATCTAAATTTGAATCAACAGATGGTCTCATTGACTGTACCCTGTGCGCACCCTGCAATGGAACGCACCCAGGGACAGCCGGAGCTTCCGGCGCGCGCTCCACAACAGGGCCTGCGCCGAAGCATTGCGAGATCCCAGCTTTCCTCACCACATACAGCAAATGGCGACAGCCATGTGCATTCCACTGTGAACACACAGCAATAGATACATTTTTTATGATTATTTAATATGTATTAATAAAGTTCTTTGAAGTAATAGGCGTTGTGTTGTAATTTGCTTTTCAACTGGGGTGTTATGAATAATATCCAGTAATAAAACTATAGCTTCTATATAGCAACAGTAGTCTTTGGCACTTTGGCAGTATTACTAGTATTACTAGTATTGCTCAATTTGCATACTGTAGATTTTCAGCAAATAATTAATGAAAATCTGACATCTCACTTTTCCATTTTTACCATGCCCATTATCTTATTATTTCTGTCATGTGGAAACACTTTGAGGAGAATTGGTGCTGCGGCACTGGGAATAGTGGGGGATTAACTGGTCAGTAAACATTATTTTACATTTTATCACCTTTAGGGCTCATGCACACAAATGTATTTTCTTTCCGTGTCCATTCTGTTTTTTTGCAGACCGTATGCGGAACCATTCATTTCAATGCGTCAGCAAAAAAAACGGAAAGTACTCCGTATGCATTCCATTTCCGTATTTCCGTTCCGCAAAAAAATATAACATGTCTTATTATTGTCCGCATTACGGACAAGGATAGGACTGTTCTATTAGGGGACAGCTGTTCCGTTCCGCAAAATACAGAATGCACACGGATGTCATCCGTATTTTCTGCGATCCGTTTTTGCAGATCTGTTTTTTCATACGGTCGTGTGCATGAGGCCTTAATTGGGTACTTCTATGGGAACTTGACATCCCGCTTTTCCATTTTTTAGTATACCACTGATTAGCTGTAGTGGTGACATGGAGTATGCAGTACATCATCACTGCAGCCAAGTAAATATATTGGGGTGGAAATATCATCTTTAGTGGCTTTAAATTAACAAGGAAGATCTACAATAGTCAGGAGAATGGAGATCACACTAATGATGTAGATGAGTTGCTAAAGTTTCGTACCAGTAGTACAGTAGTACCCATAGACTTCTATTCCTAAACTACCCCTGTAACGATTAATAAAAATGCATACAGAAATGATTCTATTGGATTATGTGTGAATTTGACATTAAAAAAAAAACTTGTGGTGTGCTCCATCTGACTCCATATTAAGACTGCTTATAGGGGAAATATGGGCACAGGATGAGCCCAGGATGAGCTCCATTCTAAGATACCTCGGGAATCAATAGTGTCATGTGTATGAAAATGGCATGTCGCATTCACTTTGAGCACCTGAATAAGTTAGCCATATGTTAACATACAACTAGCAATAAGAGAATTATTACGTTATAACAACTACAAAAATATTCAGATTTGTTGAGTTTGCTTTAGGAAGCCTCAGCGCTTTACATAAATATCTCTATACGTGTATGTTACTAAGCCATCTCTCTTAATATCTGGTGATGATAGAAATCTCAATATATGGTCTGGAAGTGGAGCCTGCTTTATGACAACTTGATGATAATGAAATAATACAAAGAAAAAAACAGACATGCACAAAAAGATGAAAGGACACAAGGCTAAGACATGAGAAAAACAAATCTGTAATAGTATACATAAACTTTAACTGAAAAAGCTTCAGATATAAAATAAAACAAATCACTATAAGATTTACTTGGGGAAAAAATGTTTGCAAGAGTTTTGCACAAGTTTTGTAAAAAGTCTGAGGATGTATGGAGATGAAATACGGTACCCCTAGACTTCTATGGTGTAATAATGAAGCCCATCTGATATGCATTTGATTTAATAAAGATTCATGTAGGCATGTCTGTGTTAAATTTTGGGTAAATTTGAATAAAGAAATGTGGCACACTCCATTTGAGGCAATATTGCCTGGCTGAGATTGGAGAAGACATTCTGCTGCTGTAATAAGTAACTAGGCTTCTAGGCTTATTAATTGTATATTACAATTCAGGCCAGAAGGTGGCAGCACTGAATTGTAATATATTAGTCTTGATACATGGGTATGGATAAAATTCTATTACTATATATACTATATATATATATATATATATATATATATATATATATATATATATATATATAATATAATCACCCCCCTCCCCCAAAATTAAAATTAAAATAAGCCTTAAAAAAATAAACATTACAAAAACATCATAGACAATTCCGCATTCAAAAAGGCTCATACTATTAAAATAGTTTATAGTTTATACAGTGAGTGGTGTAACAAAAAAAATCAAAATGGCTGATTTGCGGGTTTTTTTATCACTTCTCCCATAATGGTATAAAAAAAAAAAACTATTGACTGTCCCGCAAAAAATGACACAGCTCCACAGACATAACTGTAAAAAAGTTATGGAGGTCAGAATATGGTAATAAAAATTATTTTTCCAAAGTTTTTATTTTTTTTTTTAGTAGTAAAACACACGAAAATCTATTTAAATTTGGTATACAGTAGTTGTAATCGTAATGACCCAGAGAATGAAAGGAATAGTGAATGCCATATAACAAACCCACAAAACTGTGGGGGAATTGCATTTTTTTCCAATTCCATCACATTTGGAATTTTATTCCAGCTTACTACTACATTATATAAAATATTAAATTGTGCCATAAGAAAGTGCAGCTTTTCCCACAAAAAACATCCCCTCATATGGCTATGTGAACAGAAAAATAAAAAAGTTATGGCTTCTGAGTGGCATGAAAAATTGGAAAGGGGTTAATTGGAAGCTGTTATAAGAATTGACATATAGAAGACTTTCTCATGCCGGTGCAAAACACCTCTTTGCACTGCCGTGATCCAGATATGCACAGTAAGCAGAGATGTATACACCCTGGCTTCAAGCTCTCGCTACAATCCGCTTACATCAGTCCCGATTAGTGTTGATCGAGCACCGTAGTGCTCGGGTGCTCGGGTCGAACACTAGGTAATGCTCGAGTGCTCTACCGAGCACCCTAGCACAATGGAAGTCAATGGGAGAACCAGAGCACTAAACCAGGCACCCCTGCTCTGAAGAGGGGAGGGTGTCTGGTTCATAGGGAAAGGTCAGAAAATGATGGAAACACCACTGAAATGGTTTGAGAACAGCATGGGGAGGATGTCTGGATGCATCTTGGACTCCAAAGTCGCTGCTGTGAACGATGTTGTCCAAGTAATACACCACTTTTACAGAATGACAAGAATACACCCAAAACTGAAGATAAAATTGATTTTAGAGGAAATATTGTTAGGAAACATATATTTACTTGTATATAAAGCGCAAGTGCTAGCAAAAATTACAAGGAAGAGGCACTCCGATACAACCAGTACATCACATAAAGGAGGGCCTCATTCACATTGTGGTACAATTGTTCATGTCGTGGCGACTCCTACACTCATAAAGCCTATGCACTAAGTAAAAGGGCTGCCAAAAAATACAAGGAACAGGCACTCCAATACACCCTTTATTACTCATAAAGTAAGGCATCAGACACACCCTTGAAAAATTATGATTGATGGCCTGCTGCTGACACTCAAAAACATTGAGAAGCAGGCCCTCACACCTAATGTTTTACATGGTCAGATCAGCAGCAGGCCCTCGCTCCTAAAGTCTTAGAGGGTCCGCTCAACAGCAGACCCTCACCCCTAATGTTTTTGAGTGTCAGCAGCACTCAAGGTCAACATGTCAGGAGGAGGACCAGAGTGAGGAAGTGGAAGAGGAGGTGGTGGACAATGAAATCACTGACCCAACCTGGGAAGGTGGCAAGCCGAGCGAGGACAGCAGTACAGAGGGGGAGGGATCCGCAGCACCGCAGAAGGCTGGAAGAGGCAGTGGAATGGCAAAAAGGAGAAGCCAGGCCACACCAAACAGGCCCACAACTGTTCCCCGGAGCACCACCTTGCGGCAATCTCCCTTGCCAAGGGGTAGTTGTTCTGCAGTCTGGCGCTTTTTTGAGGAAAGTGCTGATGATAAAAGAATTGTCATTTGCAACCTGTGCCGTACCAAAATGTGCAGGGACATGAACACTAGCAACCTGACCACCACCAGCATGATCCGCCACATGGCAGCAAAGCACCCTAATAGGTTGGCCGAATGCATGGGTCCACAATCGGTGTCTGTGGGTCACACCACTGCCTCCTCTTCCCCTGTGTTACGTGCTGGCCAATCCCCTGTCCAAGACGCAGGCCCAGATGCCTCCCTCCCTGCACCTGGACCTTCGCAAGCACCATCAACGAACACATCCACTTCTGTGTCCCAGCGCAGCGTACAGATGTCCATACCCCAGGCCTTTGAAAGAAAGTGCAAATACCCAGCCACCCACTCACAGGCCGTAGTACAAAATACGCAATTTGCCAAATTGCTGGCCCTGGAAATGTTGCGGCAGCTGTCCCTCATTACTCAGTGCCTAGCCGCCACTATTTTTCCTGGTGTGCCGTCCCCGCCTTACACCAGCATGTGTCCCATAACATAACCCGTGCCCTGACCAACGCAGTTACTGGGAAGGTCCACTTAACGACTGACACATGGACAAGTTCTTTTGGCCAGGGACGCTACATTTCCCTGACGACACACTGGGTGAACGTTGTGGAGGCTGAGAGCGAGTCGTACCCTGGGATGACACAGGTGCTACTGATGCCAAGGATTACGGGCCCTACTTCCATCAGGATTTCCGCCACCACCTACATTAGGGGCTGCAACCCCTCCTTCTCCTCCTCCACTTCAACCTCAGAATTCAGTCAGTAGCTGGAAGTAGTGTAGCACCGCAGTGGGGAAGCGGCAACAGGCTGTGTTAAAACTTATTTGCTTAGGTGACAAACAGCACACTGCCACAGAGCTGTGGCAGGGTATAAGGGACCAGGCTGAGCTGTGGCTCTCACCACTCAACCTACAACCAGGCATGATTGTGTCTGATAACGGCCGCAACTTGGTGGCTGCTTTGGAGCTCGGCAAGCTCACACACATACTGTCACGCTCAGGTGTCGGGGAAAACCGCACAGAGTGTAGGAGGGAAAGGAGATTAGGCCTGGAAACTAAGGAAGGAAGATGGACACCTCCTAAAGGAAACCCTGACTCATCCTGACTGACTACCAGTATGAACAGGCCTCAAAGGTAGGCGAGTTCATACACAGGAACCTAAACCAAACTCACCCTGTAGGACACTGAAACTAATGACAGTAATGAGTCTACCTGATCCTCCAACAGGAAGGACCAAAAGGAGTCTCCCTCAGGCCAAACAACTGGGAAATGTAACGTAACACACAAAAGGGAAAGAGGATACTTATCTTCAATGAAGAAATAGAAGCTCCAGGATCTCAGCTGAGAGCCAACACCAAACCACCACAATATCTACTGAAGCTATGAACCGCAAGGAACTGTGGTAGAAGCAGAAATAAATAGGGGAAAGACTTGATTACTAATCAAGGCAACATTATCTGTGCTGCATGTGCAATATAACATTTCTGTATCCTAAATACCTGACATCCAGTGTATTTTTTTCTTCCGCTAAACAAGGCGACATTAGTAATTAGCGGCAGAAAAAAATACACTGGATTTCAGGTATTTAGGGTACAGAAACGTTATACTGCACACGGAGCACAGGTAATGTTGCCTTGATTAGCGGTAGAAAAAATGACACCGGATGTCAGGTATTTAGGATACAGAAGCGTTATAATGCACATGCTGCGCAGGTGGTGTTAAGGTCACGCAAACTTGCGCAATTTTTGCCCCAAAACAAAAAATATATATTGCAGCCAGATATAACAATAGTCCTTAAAAGGACTTTTGGGTCTTTTAAACAGAACAACTAGCCCTGCCTAGCCAAATCCTATCCCTACACTATCTGTGTCTCCTTGCGCAAACATTATACTGCACACGCAGCACAGGTAATGTCGCCTTGATTAGCGGCAGAAAAAATGACACCGGATGTCAGGTATTTAGGATACAGAAACGTTATAATGCACACGCTGCGCAGGTGGTGTTAAGGTCAGGTAAACTTGCGCAATTTTTGCCCCCCCCAAAAAAATAAAATATGGCAGCCAGATATAAAAATAGTCCTTAAAAGGACTTTTGGGTCTTTTAAACAGAACAACTAGACCTGCCTAGCCAATTTCTATCCCTACACTATCTGTCCCTCCTTGTGCAAACGTTATACATCAGACTCAGCGCAGGTAATGTCGCCTTGATTAGCAGCAGAAAACAATACACCGGATGTCAGGTATTTGGGACACACAAACGTTATACTGCACACGCTGCGCAGGTGGTGTTAAGGTCAGGTAAACTTGCACAATTTTTGCCCCCCCAAAAAAATAAAATATTGCAGCCTGATATAAAAATAGTCCTTAAAAGGACTTTTGGGTCTTTTAAACAGAAAAACTAGCCCTGCCTAGACAATTTCTATCCCTACACTATCTGTTCCTCCTTGCAGCAGCTTTACCTGACTCGGACTGAGCTGGGTCACATGTCACCGGGTGCTATATAGCACCCGATGACACGTTCCCGGCCAGCCAATCACTGTAATGCCAGTAGCCAACATGGCTACGGCATTATAGTGAATGCCAGTACCTCCCCGTACGCTGATTGGCTGCGTAGCAGCCAAGAAACGTGCGGGGAGGGGACTCGAGTATGACGCTTGAGCACACGCGGTGTTCGGCCGAATACCGCATGGTGCCGAGCACTGCCATGTTCGACCGAATACAGTATTCGGCTGAGCATGCTCGCTCAACACTAGTCCTGATGCATATGCAGTGAGTGCTTGAAGCCAAGGTGTTTAGAACCCCGCTCACTGCACTTGTCTGTTTTGTGGCAGCACAAAGAGGTCACAGCCAGATGCTGACATCAGGAAGGTAAGGGGCGGTCTGTGAGAGTGAGATGAGTGAGTGTAACAGTAGCAATATATAATTAGCTGTATAGGTCCATTCTGATTAGTGTTGAGCGAATCGAAGCCAAACAAATTAACTTCAATCCAAATTATAGGAAGAATTTGATTCATCATGTAGCCGTATTTTCTTGCACTTCGCGGTACCAAATCTATTTTTCCTGAAATGGTGGTAAAAGTCGTCGTGGCCATTTTGACTGCAGAAACTGCACGTATGATGTCACCTTGCCGGCGTGCTGACATCGTCAGTGATGACGTCACCACGCCCAGCCAGTGTAGTGATGTCATCATCATGTCACTGCACAAGATTTCTCACAGTCTTCAATCAAGATGGCCGCACGTTACATACAGTACAAAGGAATGCTCTTTGTGACAAAGTAATCACAAATCAAATTTCTTTGTGAAATTCCTCGAAGCTGCCGAATCAAATTTTTCATAACCTTGCTCATCTCTAATTCTGATGACAGCTTTCCTTTAATTCAGAATGTGTTGATTTCTATTGTGTGACTCATAATGACCATGTGTTACATAATCATATATTTATTTGAATAATGCAGCGACAGATGTCTGCAGATCCCCCTGGTGATCAACTCTTTTCGTATGTTTCAGAAACTGGGCAGCTTCAATCATCTGATCACTGGAATAACTTGTTTCAGAGAAAGGATTTATGGGTCTAACAACCCAATTAACCCAATGAGTAAAAAATCTGTCCTTAGTTTTCTCCTTCTACAGTGGCATCCTGATCCTGCAGAAATATAGGCAATATATGATTGTAAAAAACTACTATATTAGCACTTTTCTTCTAATCTGTTTTTATATTTTGATAGTATTTTTATACCATTTTCTGTATATAATTATGGGGGCAGCCATCTGGCCTATGCTGTATTAACATTATCCAGAGACATTCTTTACAGCAGCCATAAGTACTATAGTGTAGTGTATGGACACAGGTCACCAAGGCCAGACTTGGCTGTGGCTGTTTTCCAGCTAACTAATGCAGTAAATTAGCTCTACCTAAAAATACCGGCTAATAAAACATGATGCTGTAACAATGTGTTTAGAATATACTATATGTAGGAACCGGTAGACTGGACAAGTTTATTGACTTCTATGGGAAGTATTCTTACCATGCTCCATGCTCTGTGCAGAGGTAATTGTGCAGGGAGGGGGAAAAGGTGAGCTGTCACTTATTGTATATAATGGATCCTGTGTTATTTATATGGTATAAGAGGGTTAGCTTACTCTGTAATCCTGTCTATGATCATAATGAGATAACTACTGAGACCTGATCACTACAGAACAGGAAGTATCAGCCTATGTTGAATCTCAGTGGCAATAGTGAAAACTGCAAGATTTCAGAACTGTTTTAAATATATGTTGTTAACAAAATCTTGACTTAAACAATACAATGTGACACATTGGGACATTGGGACACATTTACTAATCCTTTCTAATATTTAGACAGTGTAAACTTAGATCAGATAGTCTAACGATGCACCACATTTAACACAGAAGTCTCCTCAAGTACCTTGCTAAACTCATTAAACCAAGGGTGCACAACCTTTTCTGGTTGGGGCCACATTGTCAGCCTGAACCAGTTCTAAGGGCCGAAAATAAAACTTAAGTGGTATTACCAACTGAAATACTATTTTTATGGCATATTGAACATATATCATAAATAGTATACATCATAAATGTCTAGTTACACTTCCCGGACTCCCATCTAATGGTAGAAATACATGAAAGATATATGTTAGCATCCACAAGACACAGACATACATGTCTGTTACTAGATGGTTGGGGGCCGCACAGAAGGGTATGGAAGGGCCGCATGTGGCCCCCGGGCCGCAGGTTGTGCACCCCTGCATTAAACACTTTACACCTCCTATTGGTTGATACCTAATGGTTTTTGTTCCAATGTTTTGGTGCAGTTTTGGCACAAGTCACAGTTTACAGGGGTTTTCAGTATTTAAAGGTCTTTCGGGCAGACCCCTCCATGTGACTGGACCGGTGAAAGAAAGCAGTTACCTGCTCCCACTTCAGATTTATGGCTCCTTTGATCCCCTGATGCTGCAGCAGCACTCTAGTCTAAGCATTTAAAAATCCAGTTTAACAGCCTCTGTAGCCAATCTGGATTCTTTCAGATAAAATTTTAACCCCTTCAGCCAGCACAGACTGAGGGCTGAAGGGTTTTACTGAGTAGCTGCAGGCAGTGAGGAGACAAATGCTGGGCACAGAAGCTGACAGACTTGAAAAGATCTGTAGAGTATTGCACAATCCTGTGTGTATCAGCAGTGCCATTGTACAGCTGGGACTTGTAGTCCTACACATACAACATGCTACTGAGTCTCCCAGCAGGCAGACATGTAATTCAGGGCAGAGATTGTTGTTACTGCAGGTAAACAAAGGCCAGAAGAGAACCATGGAAATGAGGAAATCTATAATTTTTTTTGCCTAAAACTTAGTTATATATTGCTGCCCATCAGATTTACAGTGCTATATATTTTTTTATTTTTTTATTTTTTTATTTTTTTTTAACTCGGACAACTCCTTTAAGAGTTGAATTTGGTGTCAACGTAGAAAATCTCTAGACATGCTGACCGGGAAGACATCTGTATGAAGTTTATTTGCCCACCCAGAGCCTGTGTGGTTTCTGTTAGAGTTCTGATTTCAACCCACATATTCATAGGATGAGGGATTGTCTGGACAAGCACTTTTACCATTGCTAAATATAATTGCTAAATTATTTCAATATTTTGTCCTAGCATTTGGGGGCTTGTCTGAGGTATTTACAAGTTAGTCCAAAGCCAGTAAATTTGATTAAATAAAAAAGAAGCTATATTTGACAGTTAATCCTCCACAATTTCCAGTACAGTTCCTTCCTGCTGGACTTCATTCACTTGACTGCAGCAGTGACATGCTGTGTACCCCATATCACCACTGCAACCAATCACTGGCCTCAGTGGAATGTAGCACAAGATTGTTGAGACCAGTGATTGGCTGCAGCAGTCACATGGGATATATGGTATATCATTGATGCAACCACGTAAACAAAACCTGACTGGGAAGACCAAAGTGGCAGCACTGGGAACAACAGGAAAATATATATTATCATTTCTTCTTTTTCTTATTTTTTCGCATTTAGTGGTTTCATTTGAGTTCATTTTTAGCTTGGATAACTCCTTTAATTTTGTAAATGTATTCAGAACTACGTGTCTCTTTACCATTTCTTGTTCTACGCTCTCTTTATATAGTATTTTATAAGTAATCCTAACCATGTGATGTCATTTATATAGCACATACACATATGAAGCATATAAATGTTCATCTTACCATCCCACTGCTATAGCACAATGCTTAATTACTTAATGGAAAAATGGCAGTGAAAATCACAGTCAACAAACCCTAAATTGCCTTATTAGGGATTTCAGTTTCTGCACAGGAGACTTTTAACAAAGGAGTCACTGTGAAATCTCCAAGTGAACTGAGATAACAGACAATCGGATGTCTTTATGAGCAGCTATTCTAGGAAGCCATCAACTACCGCCTTGCATCCAAAGATCTCACCAAGTTTCACATAAACAGTAGTATCATAATTGTGTGAAATGTCATAAAAACTGAGGAAAACTATCCGAAGGTCATTGAACATATCTCTACTGTGCGATAAATTAGAGATACATTTGGTAAAATCTACATTGGGGGTTGTCACATTTTAATATGTACAGATTAGAGATGAGCGCATCGGTTCTAAACTAATCAGATTAATTACAAATTACACACAAATTAGTCGTCAAATGAATCCAAACTTTTGGTGATACTTTTCAGAGGAATCACATAAAAATGTTGTGAATATTTGTGGGGAAAACCATTAAAGAGGAAGAAGAGGTAGGATCATATGACACTGGGAGAAATTGGGAGAGTCCATAATACTTTTTTATCAGTTTTTTTTGTTTGTTTTTTTTGTGGTGAATAAGCAAACCAAGCATTTTTTTATATCATATGGGATAAATTACATGATAATTGTGTAGTGCAGGTCATTATATTTGTGGCAATACCAAATATGTGAAGGTGTATAGATATATTTTTTAACTTGAAATTTTTATTTAATGAAACTTTTTAAACTTTTTAAATTATTTACTAGTTCCACAAGGGAATTGTAAGCTGCTCTCTGTAAGCTGCTTAATATTAATGCATTGTACAGCTTATGCTGTAGAAGCCCATTATACTGTCAGTGCTACACCTTAATTTGCTCCCAGTCTGCCATGCACAGACATTGGCACCCCATGATGTCATTCATATGGTGCCGATAGGAGACAGAGGGAGTCTACTCCCTCTATAACCGCTTAGATGCCATGTTTGCTATTGACCGCAACATCTAAGGGGTTAAACAGCCCTTGTTGTGCTCTTGTGCCTGTCCGGCCCATTAGAGCAGGAGCTCAGGTCTCCATTGCACTGAAGACCTGTGCAGTGCTTAGACCCCTTAAAAAGCAGGTGGCAGTGACTGCCATAAAAAGACATATTGGTAGTCACTAAGGGATTAAATCAGATGCATCATTGTGTGGTCACCACACTTTGCCTTCAAAACAGTATCAATTCTTCTAGGTACAATTGTAGGTTTTAAAGGAACTTGGCAGGGACGTTGTTTCAAACATTTTGGAGAAGTGACCACAGATTTTCTGTGGATGCAGGCTTGCTGAACTTCTGTTCCTTTTTGTAATCTCAGCCAGACTTGATGATATTGAGATCAGTGCTACATGGAGGCCAGATCATCATTTCCAAGACCCCTTGTTCTTTTTTATGCTGAAAATAATTTTTAATGACATTGGCTGTATGTTTGTGGTCATTGTTATGCTACAGATTAAATTTGGAGCCAATGAGACACCTCAGTGATGGTACTGCATGATGGACAGGTATCTACTTCAATTTCTTAGTATTGAGAATACCATTAATCCTGACCAAATTGCAAACTCTTTTTGCTGAAATGCAGCTTCAAACTTGCAATGTAACAATGCCAATCCATACTTCATATCTAGAAGGTGGCATTTAAAGAGACAAGAGGGATTTGGGTCAAAAATAGGGACTGTCCCTCCAACAGAGACATCTGGGGGGTCTGACCTTAAGTTCTTTATCACCGGCCCCATTCTGTTCTTGGAGTGATCTGAACAGACCAACCACTCGTAGGGTGAGCAGTATGCAGTCTTGTGGATAGCCGTCTATGTCAACTTGCCTGAAGACATGTTGCAAGTGCCACTACTTGAATGAAGGGATATTGGGGCAGATTTACCAATCCTATACATGGTGTAAACTTAGGTTGTCTAGACATGCCCCAAAATTTATAACTGTGGCTGAGGCTGGATGATAAATGTGGTGCACAGCTAGACACCTTTAACTCTATAGCAACTTGACTTAGCTTGAGAAAGATATTTACCTCATAATTGTGACACAATTTTGGTTCTAAATGTTTCATACGAGGCCATACCTCTATTATGCAAAATCACACCCTTTTGTGTTGACCCAGGTCCCTTTATTGAACTAGGTGCAGAGGACTTCTTAAGAACTAGATGTGCCAAATTGCCCCAGAAATGCACCAGATTGCACCATATTGACCCAAATTCTGGAGCAGTTTAGTAAATGTGGGTTTTTTAACCTCAAAAAGTCTTTATCAATCTCCTTGTTTAAAACTTCACACTTTATATATATACTTGTATAGCAAAATGTATAACAAAATTGACCACAAAATGAAAAAAAAATGACTTGTTATGTAAATCCACTATTTAGACGATGATTAACTCTCCAGATTTATGCTACAATATTCTTTTTATACAGTAAATGTCTGAAATAAATCTCTATCCCTGTCAATGCCTTGTCATTAGTATGGGAGAGACAGTTTAAGTATATTTGAAGGACATTCAAAACCGTAGTTCCAGACTGTAATCTATGATAAAAGTACATCAGAAAAGCAAATATAATACCCTCTATCTAACTCCCATGGGAGCAAGGAAATAAAAGGAGGCTCTGTGACCTAGAAATGCACAGGCGCTGCATAATTTGGAAATTGCATCACAACAAGCAGTCTTGGAATATACAGTCATTGCCTCTCAGTTTATCAGAATTAACTCATCAACACATTAGTTTATTAAGCGGCTAAACACTGATTCTGGCAATTACTTGCTTTTAGCGAAGAATCAGAAGCTATTAGAGGTGCCACAGAGACTATAATGACTCTACCTACTGCTGATGTGCAGAGAGAGAGAAATAGATGCTGGTATCTCCCCTTTATGCTCCATTTAGAATTAGCTACAATAAAGCCAGCGGCTTAAGCAGATGTGCAGTGGCCTTAAATTCTAAGTGGTAAGGAGGGAATTCACTGAATGTATTAAAAGTGTTAACACTGTGCCTCGGTGGAGGAGCTTAAAACATAACACACTGTATAGATAAACCATAGGAACTAATAAGAATATACGGTAAGGTATAGTGCATATTAGTGTTGATCAAATCTAAGCATCTGAAGCGAAATTCGATTCAAAGTTCATGAAAAATTTGTTTCGCCACAAAGCCGAATTTCCTCGTGCTTCGTGGTAACTAATCATTTTTCCTAAAATGGCAGTTAGAGTTGTCTTAGAAAGAGCAGAAAAAAAAATACTCCCCTCACCACTTGCCCGTGCAGAGGCTGCCCTCTCCTCTCTTGAGTGGAAAAGCCCTTCCAAAGGACCCGTGCTGAGCGTGCTGACGTCACCGCCGGCCCTGTGATCACGCTGGGAGCGTGTGGTGAAGTCATCATGCTTAGCACAGGTCCTTTGGCAGTTTTTTTTTCACTCAAGAGAGGAAGCAAGTGGATGAGGCGAGTGAATATTTTTTTTCAAACCCAAAAGGCCTTATTGCAGTACCAAATCATCATTTTTAATGGGTGCATTTGGGTTAAAAACAGTCCCATTGATTGATGGGCTGAATGGGGTTTTAACATAGCAGTTTGTGACAAATGAATTGGTAACAAATCAAATTTGGTGTAAAAATTTGACAAACCTGCCGAATCGAATTTTCAAAAATTCCCTCATGTTTAGTGCATATAAAAGGGCTAGGTAATATATAGACTCTATGTAAAAATTTGCATTTCTGTTCCTTCTCCCGGCCTTCCCGGAGTCTCAACCTTTTTTCTATATTTCCGTTCATATGAGGGCTTTTTTTTTTTTTTTTCTTCGCAAAACAAGTTAAACTTTGTAATGTCACCATTTACAATGTAGTGGGAATTAAAAAATTAAAAGGGGGTGGAATTGAAAAAAAATGCAATTCCGCCGCAGTTTTCTGGGTTTTGTAACCTTCATTCTCTGGGCCAGTATGATTACAACAATGCCACATTTGTACAGTTTTTCTTGTGTTTTAATACTGGGATGGGGGGGGGGGTGAGTTAATATTTTTATTTTTTTTATTTCCATCGCCATATGACTTTTTGATCACTATTGGGGAGGGATTTTTTGGTGAGTAAAGGGTTATTTGAAATTTACATATATATATATATATATATATATATATATATATATATATATATATATATAATTTTTTTTTAATTCCCCTAGGGTTCATGAATTTGCAATAATTAGGTTGCCTTTGTGATTTTTTTTACATTAGTATGTGGAAAATTCATTATATTCCAATGCAGTGCTGCCACCTGCAGGCCTGCACTGGAATATACCTGTAGTAGGCCTTGGACATGCTCAGGGTGATGGCACATGGTGCAGTTCTGACATGCAGTTAGGATGCAGTTTTTTATTGTAGCAAGCTGAAATTAAAATAAATTCCCACAATGCAGAACACCAGAGTTTAACAAAGCTGCTAAACTGGCTAAATTGAAAACTGCATCCTAACTGCATGTCAGAACTGCACTGTGTGCCATCACCCTAAGGAATGCCTTCACTGATCTCAGCTAGGGGAAGGCTTTCCAGCCCCAGGTGTGCAGCACTTCTGGGTTTTCCACTCTCAGATACCTTGGTTACGTTTGGCCATGGTATCTAAGGGGTTAAGTGACTGATCAACCATTATTACCAGTTGCAAACATTAGCCCAGGATGCCTGCTGTGTAAAACAACATGCACCCATTGGCTATGGTGCTCTCTCCGCTCTGGAGTTGGAGCCATCTTTAAAGAGATAACATATACCATACATGTATGACAAATGCTATCAAGGGGTTTACAAACCTCAAAATATAATAATTTTTTTACAGTATATTAAAACCTGATATGCATCCCTATTTATGTATTTCTATTGTTTACTGCAAGCATATCCTGCAGCGGTAATGCATGTTGTCACCCTTAACATCAATATCTCTCCCCACTGGGGCTCGCAATATAATTTCCCCATCTCCAACACATTTGCAACACACAAGGGCCAATTTCATGGGAAGATAATGAATATATTAAGGGTATGGGTAATGGTGTGTGACATTAAGGCTGCAGATATTTTGACCATGGACTCAGCAAATTTGCAGTGTCTCACAGCACCAGCAGAGTGGATGACATTTTATTAAACCTCATTTACATGCTGTGAAAATAATCCACAGCATGAAATGAACTGCGGTGCAGAATTTTGATGGATTTTTTCGCAGAAAATCAGTGTAAATTTTGCTGCAGAAATACAGAGAAAATTCCGCCCTGTGTGGTCCTACCCTCAATGTAGGAAAGATTGTTGGCTACCTTTCCAAGATATGGTGATTTTCACTCTTCACTGGCTAGAGTCTAGTTATGCTTAGTTCACATTAATCCTTCTTCAATTAAATACAGGGTGGCTCATGAAAAAGTAGCCCACCTCCAGCGATAGTATGACAAGAGGAACGAACAAGTAGATTATTTAATTTTTATACCCAAAAAAGATGCTGAAAGTAATCCCCATTCACATCTATTCGTCTTTGGGTAGGTCGGATTATGTTGACTAATACTGCTTGCAGCTGTTCAACAGTGATGCTGCAGGAAAAAAAATCTTGATTTTTCCAACAAGATGAGGCAACATGCCGCACCTCATGGAACTCACTCGAATGAGTTCATGAACTGTTTATGGAGGAGTGAACTGTGAGCAAGGGGTTCTGGCCACCATGTTCCCCAGACTTGTCCACATGCAAATTTTATCTGTGGGGAAATTTAAAACAGAAAGTGTCTGCTAACAATCCACATCCCCTGGATGAACTGAAGGAAAACATCACAAACACCATCTGCAGCATCAAAAGCCGTATCGGCCAACATAATCTGACGTGCCCATACATAATCCGACGTGCCCAAAGATGTATAGACGTAAACAGGGACCACTTTCAGTATCTTTTGTGACTTGTGGGTAATTAAAAAAAAAACAATAATAATCCACTTGCTCGTTCATCTTGTCATACTATCGCCGGAGGTGGTCAACTTTTCCGTGGGCCATCCCGTATAAGGGCATGTCCCCTTAGGATGGAGCCACAGAATTGTGGGTGGAAAATGTGCAATATTTGCAATAGCAGCAAAGTGGATGACATTTTGCTGGAGATTAGAGATGAGCGAATCTATTTGCCGATTCGTTGATTCGTATCAAATCTTGGAAATTTTCAGCTGCGAAGGGAATCCTAATATTTGGAGATTCGCTCTGTTAAGATTCAAAAATGTACCTAAGGCTTTCTACGCATTCGCTACGTACTTGTCCGATAAATTGTACGCTAATGCTACGTATAAGTTACTCTATACGCTGTTGCATACAAATTCAATTACTTAGCGAACTTTTATTGTTACTTTACTGGTTCAGGCACATTAAGCCAGTGACGCATCACTTCTGCTGTGACTGCTGAGACGAGCAGAAGCACTGTGTGTGAAGTTCCTAAAGACTGAGACCTGTGTTGTTGAAATTTGGGTGTAATTGTTCAGGGAATCCATATTACACATCAGGGATACTGCAGGGAAAGTGCAGGGACAGTGCAGGGCTAGTAATTATTCAGGCAGGGAGAGAGAGATAGGGAGAGAGACAGAGACAAAGACCAGCTGCAGGGCCACAGAATGAAGTGAAAAATGTCCGGAATGGATAAGCAAAAGGGGTCCAGTTTCAGCCAGACCTCGAGCTCTAAAAAAAAGGAGAAGGTGGCACAGGGCAGCACTGCCAAAGGACTTGTAGCCAGAGCTTCTACTTATAGAATTCGCAATACTTGGCTGGTGTTCCACCGCGCTAACCCACCAAGGCGCAAAATTGTAGTGGAGGAGAAAGTGGATGAGGTAGTAGAGTGGATGGCATGCTCATCTCAGTCTCAGCCTGATGATCTGCTGTAATCTGCTGATACAGTATCCATATGTAGCCATGGGTCAGACTCAGAGCGTTCCTCCTGCTCCACCATTCCTCTCCAGCAAAGCCCGTCATTTTCGTACGCAATTTGTACGCTCATGCGTACGTGTTCAAAGAAGTTGCGTACCTTTTAAAACTTCAAAATGCCACATAATAACGTATGATTTGTACACAGATTCGTCGAATAGATTCGTAGAATATACGAATCTTATGAAAAGTTCAATGAATGTTCGGCAAATAAAATTTTGAATGATTCGCTCATCTCTACCGGAGATCTCTGTTTACACAGCACCATCTGTTGCCCATAAACCAGGGGCGTAACTACCATAGGGGCAGACCATGCAACTGCTATGGGGCCCAGGGCAAGAGGGGGCCCAGTCTCAGTTGGGATTATCTCCTCTTCTACTGGAGGTGAAAACTTGGTGAGGACTCTACCATCCGCAGGGATGCCCAACCTGCGGCTCTCTAGCTGTTGCAAAAGTGGGAGTTGTAGTTTTACAACAGCTGGAGGGCCACTGGTTGGGCATTACTGCTCTAAAGGAACAACTTTTAGCAAATGAGGCAGTGGAAAAATGGTCCAAGGATCTTTGAAAAGGGTCTAGGCAGAAACCCTTCTGTCCTTTGTGGGGGGCCTGGTTTGATCCTTGTTATGAGGCCCTTACATCTCTATGTACGCCACTGCCAGAAACAATGATTAAGGTGTCCGCATTGACAGTACTTTGTACCGATAAACAAGGGTTTGTTTGTTCAATCGAGTGATTGGCAGCACCTTTCACAGGGCAATTATCGGGAAAGTGTGTTTCTAGGAACTCTCACATCTAGAGATCAGCGAATCTATTCGTTGATTCGTATCGAATTTTGGAAATTTTCAGCTGCGAAGCGAATCCGAATATTAGGTGATTCGCTCCGTTAAGATTCGAAAATGTTCCTAAGGCTTTCTACGCATTCACTACGTACTTGTCCAATAAATTTTACACTAATGCTACGTATAAGTTACTCTATACGCTGTTGCGTACGAATACAAGTAATTAGCGAACTTTTACTGTTAGTTCGTTATTCGTGCGCAGAAGCCCGGGAACAACTGAATGGTCACCTGACAAAGTTGCTGGCTGTGCAGTCTCTGCCGTACCAGCTGGTTGACTGCCCAGCTTTTATGGCTAATGGCTTGCGCTTAGCCATGCTGGCAGGTCCCTGGCCGGCATTTCTTCTCCAAAAAAGCTATCCCCACCCTTTTCTCCCACGTGGCTGACAATATTGGACGCTCCCTGCAGCTGTCTCTCTGCAGCACCGTGCACATCATGGTGGACACCTGGAGCAGTGCTGACGGCCAGGGGCAATACATGTCCTTTACTGCCCACTGGCTGAATGTATTTAGTGGCAACGAGTCAGGAACCCCCCAGCAACCGGGCCAATTGCTGTCGGCACCTCCACGCGCTTTCCAGATTGCAGCAGACCACCCAACAACTATCTGCTTCCATCTCCACGGGCAGTACGCCTGCTGGAGCGTCAGGGCAGAGAGTTAACCCCCCCTCCTTCATATGTGCCAGGTGCAACGCTGCCATGCAGTGTTAGACTTAGTTTGTCTTGGCAGTAGCAGCCACACAGGCCAGCGCTTGCTGCATTACATGAAGCAGCAAATAGCGCACTGGCTGTCTCCATGCCAGCTGGAAGAGGGCAAGGTAGTGAGTGACAATGGGAAAAATATAGTGGCAGCGCTGAACCTGGGTCAATTCACGCAGGCTCCCTGTATGGCACATGTCATAAATCTAGTGGTGCAGAGATTTCTCAAAACATTCACTGGCCTGCGCACAGTGCTGGCAAAGTCGCGGAAGCTTTGCACTCATTTGAGCCATTCATATGTATCTCGCCACGCTCTGCTGGAACTGCAGCAATAAAATGGTCTTCCGCCACACCGCTTAATAGGTGACGTGCCGACCTGGTGGAATTCCACTCTACATATGTTGCAGCGGCTCCTTGAGCAGGAAGCCAGCAGTGGAGGCTGGTCCGAGATGCCTGCACTGTTCTAACGCCCTTTGAAGAAGCCACAAAATTGGTCAGCCGGGACAGCTGCGGTGTGAACAACGTAATTTCACTAATATTTGTGCTGGAAAAGACACTCACTCTCATGTAGCAGGGGGCAATGGGGGAAGGAAATCCTGGCCATCTGTCTGCACGCCATGCTGTCACTGTAGGGGAGCCCCAAAGCCAAAGTTCCCTTGCAGAGCAGGAGGAGGCTGAGGATGAGGAGCTTCAGTTAGAGGAGGGGGGTTAGGAGGAGGATCTTAATGAGGATGACCATGTTGACCAGGAGGAGGAGACACAGCTGGAGGGTCTGGAGGCTGACGATGATGAGACTTTCAGGGACACTGAAGTGTCCCTGAGAGAGGCTGAGATGGAAAGAACTGGCTCCTCAGGCATGCTGGCCAGGATGGCGATCTGTATGCTCACATGCTTACGGAGCAACAGGTGTATCCTAAAAATAAGTCAGACAGACGAATACTGGCTGGCGATGCTTCTGGGCCCGCGATATCAATCCAACATGGGGGATTGTTTTTCTCCACCGGAAAGGGATAAGAAATTAGCATCATTGCGGGAGAAGCTATGTAGTAACCTGGCCACAGGTTTCGGCCAGCCCCAGCCTTCTGTCAGCATGTCTGAGAAGGAGGTCCGAGTCATCCACCTCCTGCCACAACCAGCAGCAGCCAGTTAAGCCTAATTAGTATGATGCAGCAATTTTTCTCTGCCTGCCAACAGCTGCAGCCAAGTGAGCAGCCCCAGATCACCCGCCTCAATGAGCAGGTTCAGGCGTACCTGCACTCTGGCTCGCAAAGCCTCTTCTCAGACCCCCTGGACTTCTGGGCAGGCAGATTACAACAGTGGCCGGAACTGTCCCACTATGCACTAGGGCTTCTTTCCTGCCCAGCCTCAAGTGTCATGTCAGAGAGGGTTTTTAGTGCCGCTGGTGGGGTGGTGACACCCAAAAGGTCAAAACTGTCACCTGGTAGGGTGCAAAAAAACACCTATATAAAAATGAATAAAGGCTGGATTACATCTGAATTTCATACTCCACTTGCTGAGGCTGGTGATTAGATCAGGCCTTGCAGGCCCATAACGTTACTGCCAAACTTCTTGTGTCATGTCATGGGCTGTGCGAACCCGAAGTCTCCAAACTAAAACCCTTTTAAAAACCAAACACCCGCCTCCGTTTTCTACGCTTAGCAGAAGAGTAGCTGCTGTTACCATTACTAATAGTTCTATTTAGTATTCTTAAATTTGTTTTGGAGCCTCAGCCTTTACTCCCCCACTCCAAAAAAAAAAAATATATATATATATATGAAATTAGATTAAAAAATAAAATTTTTACACTGTTGTTACCTCCGCCTCCTGTTACAAGTTACGTTACAATAGCGGAGATTGTTATACTCAACCGCAGTTTGTTGTATTTACCAATCACTCTCTGCTGATATACCCCGTCCCCTTCTACTACTGGCCTGGGCAGCCATGAAAAGCTCATATATAATCTTCACGGCCTATGTTACAAGGCAGAATGTACAGGCTTGTATGGATATGTAGTGGCTCACCAGTTTACAATAATAGAGCAGAGGTGCTCCTATCCAGTGGCTATACCCGTAGCCACACCAATTTTTGAGTAAATATGTGAAATGCTGATGGGCACACTCCTTAGAGTGATCTCTGTGATGCCTTTTACGCTTTTTGTTATTAATCAAGGTGCCTATATATATATGGGGAGTATATATATGTATATCTACTGCAATCTATATACTAATTAATACGTCTGGACAGTTATAAATGGTTTTTGGTGAAAACCACTGAGGAAGGGGCATTGCAACAAGACCCTGAAACGCGTTTGGCTATACAATAGACCTATATTCTGGCATGGAAACTACTATTTGAGAAGACCGTTTAACAGAATTTCAGTCCACACGAAACAGTCGCTTCTCATTAATAGAATAAATAGCGGTGAACTATTCTCACCGCAACAAGAGAATCACAGAAGGTCCTATTAGACTATATCCTCTGACTACAAGCAAGAGTATTCAACATATACCAACGCCGCTTGCCGCCCGTCACCTGAGACTAGAATGAAGATCCAGCGTCTCCCGCGCCTACAGGCACCCCATTCATCCAGCGCTACAGCGTTTCCAAAGACCGCGGGTAGCCACGTGGAACGCCGCTGTACACAGAGCGAGAAAACGAACAGGAGATCAGCGTTCTACACAGAAGGCAACGCCGTTAGGAGTTGGTTACGTATAAGTCCCATTTGGACAATACAATATACTATTAAGCCGTTACTTTTTTTTTGCAATACAAGGTAACATATACTTGAGGAGACACGGACGTACAAAGATACAACTGTGTGGAATAACTATAAAAGGACAACAGCAATACTGACATATTGGTGGATTTAAAATAATACTATTATCTATTCACCAGTGGATGCAAAAATATTTAGACTCTCATGTCAAGGACATTATACAACTTTTTGTCCGCATTCTATATATGACATATTTATGCAACATCATAGACATTTTAATTTAATTTTGATTTTGATGCTTATCTTTCTTTTTATCATTTTTTATCTTTTTTACTTATCCTGGGTGCACCAATTACCTTTTTAAAAGTTAATTTAAAAATCTATTAATAAATAAGTGTGTTTAAAAACCATTTATAACTGTCCAGACGTATTAATTAGTATATAGATTGCAGCAGATATACATATATATACTCCCCATATATATAGACACATTGATTAATAACAAAAAGCGTAAAAGGCATCACAGAGATCACTCTACCAGATGAAGAGTGTGCCCATCAGCATTTCACAGAATGTACAGGCTTGTTGTCCAAACAAGCCAAGCCTTTTTCTTTAAATTGTAATCAGTGAACCGGAGCGTGCGTAATTTATTAATACTTCGGCCGACAGACACCGCTGTGTTCATTAGTACGGGAAAATGGTCGTGGGACAATTTTTTCAGCCTTCGGACTAAACTTACATCCCTGTCTTCTTCACGCTATGTCAGGAAGGTGTTATATGGTTAACAAAACACTCAAAACACAGGTTTTACAAGAATATTTTAATAATAAATAATAACTTTTTACAAATGATAAATAATATAATAACCAAAAAAAGGTTACGCCAGCCTTTGCCGACATCTGGCCATCATCTCTTGCAGCTCTTGGTGCTCCAGCTGCAGGCCGCGAATAAGCCAGGAGGCAGCATGGAGCCTGGTCCCGAAGCGGCGTAAGGCTGCCTCCACTTCAAAGTCAGTGTGGATATCTGTAGGGGTGGAAACAGTAATATAATTAGTATGATCGAGTAAAAGTGGTTGTCCCATGAAAAAAATTCTAAAATTTAAAACCAGAACCTGGATGAGAATACTTTAGCAATTGCATGTCATTATATATTTGGTATATGTACTGGAACGAGTTATTCAGTGACATGTATCTGTATTGAACCTTTTTTTTCTTTGAACTGCTCGCTGAGAAGGCCACACATGGTCAGTTTGGGGTTTGTACTTACTGGACACCCATACTGCGTGGTCTTCCCATGGTCCAGGGGAAAACTCCTCTCTGATGGTTGGAGCCACAAAAGATAAAACATAAATTTAGCTTATATTTTGATGACAGAAGGTCCACCCATTACACTCTTTATTTTACCTACCTTCTACCTCGGGAAGTTGGGCTGGTGGTGTTGGAGGGGCAGGTAGGGTCCTCTCTCGCTGGGGTGGAGGACGGTGACCGTGGTGACACCGTCGTTGACGGTGCTCTGCAACATAAATCCGTACACAATTGTTATATGATGACTCTTTTTAATACTAACACTATACTACTATGAAGATAGTATGGGTGAGAGGGGGGCCATATCATATCAATTTTTTTCTTCTAAATAGGTATTTATCGAGATAGATATCGTTATCGTCGCAATAAATTTCTTAATATTGTTAACATGGTGCGGTGGGAATACTTTTGATATCGCCCACTGACATTAGCTGCAGCATGAGCACGTCTTTGAGTCTGTGTGTAGGAGGAGGAAGCACTAACTATGAAGGGGCATATATCTAAGGGTACTTTCTTTCACACTAGTGCACTTGCCTAACACAAACGGGAGAACGGCCAGCACCATTAACAAAAATTGGGTGACGGCACTGATCTGGCCGCCAAGAACGCCTGGAATTGGCAGGACAAATACTGCAGAACAGCCTGCAGGATCACCACCACATATGTGAAAGTAGCCTAAGGCAAATTACTGTGAAGGGGCACGTATCTGAGAATACTGTGACAACACAGGGGTCACTTAGCTCTCCAGGATCGCCGTCTTCTCACCTTAGACGGTTGGCACACCTCAAGAAGCCACTCCAACACTGCAGATTCGGGTGCAAACTGGTCACAATCTTTACTTTTACAGTAATCCAAACAACTGATAAACATAAACCCTAGGCCGTCTAGCCACTGACTACACAATATTGTCCCTCTCTATTGGGATCTGGGTCTACCACCCAGCTCCCCAAAACACACCACAGTGCTTACCCCACGCAGGGTTAAGAGGGTCCTGGCTCCCACAGGCCTTCTCGCAGCCTGCCCCTTCCCAAGACTGGGAGCCCTGATTGAGGAGCCCAGCTCACCTTTCCCTGAGCTCCTCAGCTGGCTGATAATTACCTCTCATTACCATCCAGGCTGATACACACACTGAGGAAAAACACTATTTTCCCGGCCTTTCTTCTTTTCATCCAGCTTCCTCTGGGTTAAATACACCATTTTATGGCCCTCATATGGCCCTCTGGCAGCTGCACTGCTACAATACCTTCACTTGTTTGGGTCAAGTTAGAGGCGTGGCCTAGCATGAAAGAAAATTACTGCAGCGCACTACGCACTCCTACGTTGTCCTTCTATACTTTTTTCATTATTGGCACTCACTGCTGGTATATATACAATACAGTACACTAATTTTTTAACATGCTTTTACTTTTCAAATATTTTGTTACTCACCCTGCCGTATCTCTGGCCCGGGGTCCGCACAGTGTCGAAACAATGGCACAAGCCTCGGATCACCTGCTGGATCACCTCCTTTTTATGCTGGTTCGCGTGGCGGTGTGTGCCATCGTAATCCTGCTGGTCCATCAGCCGAATCATGTATTTCAGCTCTGCAGAGCTAAATGATGAGGATCGCCTGGATGCCATTTTCAAAAATTCATTCTGCCACTTAGAAGTGCACGCCGTGGCCTCTCGTCGTGCGTGCCTGCGTATTTCGTCATCGCTAGACAACAGTACGCTGAGGATTTGTACGCAATTTGTACGAAGTTGTTCAAAGAATTTGCGTAACTTTTAAAACTGAACGTTCTTTATTAGTGTGCGAATGTTCGCTAAATGCCACATAATAACGTATATTTTGTACAGAAATTCAACGAATATATTCGTCAAATATACGAATCTTATGAGCAGTTCGACGAATGTTCGGTGAATAAAATTTTGAATGATTCGCTCATCTCTACTCACATCCCAGTAATATCCCCATTCATTGGCCTGTGTAAAAGGGCCTTTAGGCTAAGGGCCTGATGCCAATTATGATCACTGTGATCCCTGTAGTTATTTCACTGGGGGTACAATATCTCAGCTTCCTTCACCCATGTGAGGACAATTTAGAAAGTAGACAATGGGATATTGTGCTTCTTAGGTATTTTTGCTTACCTGTGTCTTGGAATAAAGCTTCATTTTGCCTAAAAATACAAAATTCTGCTGAAAGTATATTTTTTTTTACAACTCTGCAGATTTAGTGAGCAAAATATAATATACTCAATTGCCAAAAATACTCATTGATCCAGTTGTAGAATTATTTAATTTCCAAAAAATTGTATTCAATGACCGTAAAGAGCGAGAAAGCTGAATTTCTATTACAAATAGGATGATTGGAAAAGTCCTGGTAATCTCTCCTCCGGGCACAAATGGTGTTAAGAGCACTCTGAATCTATTGAAAGCTTTTGCTAATATGAAAAATGCACACCAGTCACTTCTGTATTGGCAGCTCTGCTGTGCCTTTCAGTACTCAAAGTAAATAATACGATTACGGAGAATGTGGAGAGGTATAAAGCAGGCGTTTCAATCCTATTTTCTATCTCTGGAGCCCCTCTTAATGCAATATTATAAGTGCATCACCGCTCAAAATGACTGCATTATTATATTCATGTTACTTTTGCTCTCCTGCTAACGCTGCCGTGCCTAGTCCAGAACTTGCCCACCTTTATGATGACATTTTACTATGACAAATCCTATTTTGTTTTTATTGACCATAATTGTCAAAGCTGATCTGTGAGGTCAGGGTGGACTTTTCCTGACCATTCAGCTAGGGTCTTAGAGATTGTGAGGTCAGCACTCATATAGCATATTGATATCTATATCCCCATCTATACAATTATACACCTATATCTGCACAAGCAAGTGGATAAGGTGAGTAATTTTTTTTCCCGTTCTTTCTAGGAGAACTCTAACCGCCAATTTAAGGAAAAATGGTTTGTTACCACGAAGCTCAAGGAAATTTGGCTTTGTAACAAATCACATTTTTCGTAGTTTGGATCGAATTCCACTTTGGAGGCTTCAATTTGCTCAACACTAGTTGTAAATCATGTGTCCCTATAAATATTAGCATTTAAAGGGTTTGCCTCATCATATGTTTATGCATATGTGTGCATCATACACTAGGGTGTGAAATTTAGAATACACTTACTATTAAAAGCTCCATCCACACCTAAATCATGGCTTACATTTTAAAACAACTATAATGGATAAGATGAGGGTATGCAAATCAGCTGTTCGTAGGCTCTACTTCTAATACCACCAGATGTAAGGCAGCTATCCTATAAGTCAGTGTTCAACCTTTTAAATAGGTCTTAAGACATGACTTGGATAATAAGTAAGTCAGCATTTCAACTGCAGACAGCTGTTTCGGGGTGATTGCCCCTTATCAGAACAGAGAGTACTGGCTTAACTGGGTATGAGGCCTAGGTCAGGTTACAGAGAATACTATATCTCCTTATTGACAGTGCCTAATTGGTGTGAGGAGTCATGAGGGGCAATCATCCCGCAACACATGTCTGCAGATGACCTGCTGGCTTACTTATTATCCAAGTCATGTCTCAAGGCCTGTTTAAAAGGTTGAACATTGACTTACAGGATAGCTATCTTACATGGCATTAGAAGTAGAGCTTATGAATAGCTGATGATTTGCATACACTCTTCCCAGAATCTAGAGGAGCATTGCCTGGCCTATAAGACTTCTCATGACGATTAGGAACTCTCCATAAGGAGATACTGTATAGCATCCCCCAAATTGTGACAGAAAAGACAAATCTATCCAACGAGATTTAAAGAAATCTATCCAACCAGATTTAAAGGGGTTTTCAAGCTTTGTACACTTTCTGATGTACCTGTTGAAAAATAAAATCACCAGCTCCCTGCCATCATGTCCAGAGTCCCTGACTCCCTACTGCAATTTTCCTGAGCTTTACCTGTCAAGTTCCAGACGTACAGAGTCATGTGCAGCAAATGATTGGCCTAAGCAATGATCTGTCCCCAAAAGGCACAACACTGGTGGGTCATGTGCTACTTGAGACCCATCACCAGTGAGGTTTCATCTTTTACTGGATAGATCAATGTGTGATCAGGGAGGGTCTATCACCCGCTGCCTCTCTATTTTGCAGTATAAATGCATTACAGAAACAGCCACATACATATTAGAGGTCTAAACTGAAGCTTCTGGTCACCAGTATAAAATTTGAAAACAGGACCCCACCTTTATGTGCTGCCTTATGTGAAGGAGGGGTATTTGGGCCATCTGCTACCTTTGTGCCCTCTATAGCTACGTCTCTGAAATATCACCATGTCTTATACTGTAGTCCATGCCCATTCACTTAAAGGGGCTGATTTGCAGTACCAAACACAGCCTTACAAATATGGACATTGTCAGGTACTGCGACGGACATCTGTGGCATCTACTGATCATGCAATGATAGCCAATTGATAGGATGTCAAAATAATTTCCTGGAAAATACTTTTACCCACTGAGTTACTTACATCCCTGCTATTGTAGATTAAATATGCTCTACACAGGGGTATCACTTTGGGTGCCTTTATGATGTGCTTTAGCAACCTGCCACATCCTACAGTGGGGAGAAAAAGGATTTAGTCAACCACCAATTGTGCAATTTCTCCCACTTAAAAAGATGAGAGAGGCCTGTAATTGACATCATAGGTAGACCTCAACTATGAGAGACAAAATGAGAAAACAAATCCAGAAAATCACATTGTCTGATTTTTAAAGAATTTATTTGGAAATTATGGTGGAAAATAAGTATTTGGTCAATAACAAAAGTCCATCTCAATACTTTGTTATATATCCTTTGTTGGCAATGACAGAGGTCAAACGTTTTCTGTAAGTCTTCACAAGATTGACACACACTGTTGCTGGTATTTTGGCCCATTCCTCAATGCAGATCTCCTCTAGAGCATTGATGTTTTGGGGCTGTCGCTGGGCAACACGGACTTTCAACTCCCTCCAAAGGTTTTCTATGGGGTTGAGATCTGGAGACTGGCTAGGCCACTCCAGGACCTTGAAATGCTTCTTACGAAGCCACTCCTTCGTTGCCCTGGCGGTGTGCTTGGGATCATTGTCATGCTGAAAGACCCAGCCACGTTTCATCTTCAATGCCCTTGCTGATGGAAGGAGGTTTGCACTCAAAATCTCACGATACATGGCCCCATTCATTCTTTCATGTACACGGATCAGTCATCCTGGTCCCTTTGCAGAGAAACAGCCCCAAAGCATGATGTTGCCATCCCCATGCTTCACAGTAGGTATGGTGTTCTTTGGATGCAACTCAGTATTACTCTCCTCCAAACACGACGAGTTGTGTTTCTACCAAACAGTTCTACTTTGGTTTCATCTGACCATATGACATTCTCCCAATACTCTTCTGGAACATCCAAATGCTTTCTAGCAAACTTCAGACGGGCCCGGATATGTACTGGCTTAAGCAGGGGGACACGTCTGGCACTGCAGGATCTGAGTCCCTGGCGGCATAGTGTGTTATTGATGGTAGCCTTTGTTACATTGGTCCCAGCTTTCTGCAGGTCATTTATTAGGTCCCCTCGTGTGGTTCTGGGATTTTTGCTCACAGTTCTTGTGATCATTTTGACCCCACGGGGTGAGATCTTGCGTGGAGTCCCTGATCGAGGGATTATTTCTCCCACAATTGATTGCTTCACACCAAGCTGCTTGCCTATTGCAGATTCAGTCTTCCCAGCCTGGAGCAGGTCTACAATTTTGTTTCTGGTGTCCTTCAACAGCTCTTTGGTCTTCACCATAGTGGAGTTCGGAGTCTGACTGTTTGAGGTTGTGGACAGGTGTCTTTTATACTTATAACAAGTTCAAACATGTGCCATTACTACAGGTAATGAGTGGAGGACAGAGGAGCCTCTTAAAGAAGACTTTACAGGTCTGTGAGAGCCAGAAATCTTGCTTGTTTGTAGGTGACCAAACCATAATTTGCAAATACATTCTTTAAAAATCAGACAATGAATGTGATTTTCTGGATTTTTTTTCTCATTTTGTCTCTCATAGTTGAGGTCTACCTATGATGTCAATTACAGGCCTCTCTCATCTTTTTAAGTGGGAGAGCTCGCACAATTGGTGGATGACTAAATACTTTTTTCCCCACTGTATGTCACAAAAGTCCCTGCTCAACCCTTACTGTTGCCCTATTGTTCCCTTAGGAGATTCAATCTGTTGCATAGTATATCGTGTAAAATATATGCATATGATGTGTAAAATGAGAAAGATACTAAGTACTGACAAAACTATAAATGTAACAATATTCATTATACTGAAATAGGGACGGGGGGCAAACAATCTCATCACCGCTCAGCTCTACCATTGTGATGTCATTTATTATCACAGCTCATTAAATTCAACTCTTGCAAATTTCTTGCCGAGCCAAAGTAAAACTTCAAGTGTCATGTTTTGTGAGTGCAATAAAATCTGCCTACGAAAAAATAACTCTCATTTACAATTTGCTGCCTTTAAACTCATCATGCCCTAGGTTTTCCCGTAATATTTGTGGTTCTTTCTTGCAGCTTGACAATTACTGGAGCATATGTATAGCACGCAGTCATGTAGATATATTACCAGGATAATGATATATAAACATAAACTGTCTGGTCGCTCTCATCAAAGTGCTGTCATCATCTCCACCACTGCTAAAGATGTGCTAAATACAACAGGCACTTGGTGGAAATTAAGATGTCTCGCACTATGGGTTCTCTGATCAAAGAACACCAACAAAAGCAAGCCACAGTCCTCCAGGGCGTTCATAGGTATATCATTTAATGTCATCTTGAGATGCCAGAGGTAACTCATAAGACATGTAGAACTTGTTATGAGGTTTACAATATTTATCTCTTTGCCCCGATGAACCATTTATCTCAAGTGCAGAGTAATGATTGATCTACCAACATAAATCTCCATTTACTGTATGAAGCCAACTGAATCAATGTAACTCAACGGGGGCTATTGATTGGGTGGCATCCTGATTTGATTCTACAGTCATTTCTTTAATTGAAATGATACTTTACGATAACTACTCGGAAGGGCACTTCCCTGCTGACTGATACAGTTATTCGATCAAATACAGACTCCAACTGACTGGCTCTGAGATTGCACAGTAATGAACAAGCCCTTCATCTTTCAGTACAAGTCATGCAGACACGATTTTGATATTTGGGTTTTATTATAAATTATATCCAGACTCATGTCTCTTTATATCATTCAGTCCATTGTCTAACAAGAAATCTACCTTCTGTGCAATACTAAGGAATTCAGAGTTAAAAAGGGTATTTCCATCTGATAAAGCGATGTCACATCACTAAGATATGCTATCACTCTTTAGTGGGATTGATTGGTGACCTCAAGGATTCCCATTGATCCTGAGAATAAAGTGATAAGGAAGTTTCAGTACAGTTCCACTCAAGTGAAAGAGGCCAGCAGAATCTTGCTGCACAGCCAGTAGAGATCTGTGGACCATTTGTTCCTAGCAGTAGGCCACCATTTTATGAGAAAGGAATACCCATTTCATGAGCTAGGAGGAATGGCTCCTCATATATGTTGTGTCAAAGTCAAGGCACAATCTATATGTCTATAAGGTTTCATCCATTACAAAAATCAGCACGTTTATGTAACACATCATTTTAATCTAGGTTAGACCCTGTGGAAGTAATTAGCGGGTTAATTGTATTTTAATTTGTCTGTGTATTAAGAAGCAGACACCTTATCAACCTACACATTTGTTTGTTTCCATATGTCTATGGTAAATGTTAACTACAATTATATACACTGAACTTTGAAGTAGATATGAAACCACACTCACTTGTTATTGCTAACCAGTTCTGTAGCAATTAAGGTCAAGTTTTATCTATTTATGGAAGATGTTGACCATGATGACTCATTGTGGTTGCCTATGCTTACTGCCACTTGTAAAGGTCAAGATTAGAGATGAGCGAATCATCCATAATTTGCTCCGCCGAATATTCGCCGAATTTCTGACAAGATTCGTACTTAAACAAATTTTTTCGGTCGAATCTACGTTAAAAAACACAATAGTTGTTTTGCAAACATCCCTGCACAAATTACGAACGTACATTGAGCGTAGTTAAAAGTACGCAATACGTAAGGATTAGCGTACAAAAGTGCGTACGAATCCTTAGCGCACTATTAACTAATGCGTCATACGCACGAGGCTAGGCCGCGGTGTACAGTCTTTAGAGGCAGTCCATATGAGGTAGAAAAATAAGGTGCTCACTGTTAGCTATCCAGCTAAGTGCATAATTTACTAAAAACACTGGACAATAAGTGCATAATAGGACACCATTGCAGTACCTGAAAAAGAATACACACAATGGGCTAAAGTACTGAACCAGTAAAAACAGTGTAGCTAAAATACAGCAAATACATAAGTATGCAAACATTTTAGTGCAATCAATTTCACATTTGCAAGCATAAAAGGCTCAGATACGTTAGAGTATCTCCTAGTGGCTCCTTAGCATGATAAAACACTGTCTGGAACACATAGCCCAAAATTCAATTGTAATCCACGTGAGGTAATATTGTAATCCAAACAGGTAATGTGTAATCTACATGGATAATAGAGAATAGCACCAAATAGAGAACCCTTTTTGCAAAGGGGGCTCCCAAATAACCTTAGAAGGGGGAAAAAGGAAAATAGGCGCGCTTAGGCGCAACTGGGACTTTTCTGCAGAATGGGGGGAGTCCTGACTGACAGCCATGTCCACTCCAGCTGGGTGAGAGTCAAACGGGGGCAATACTTTACATATTAGAAAAAAGCAGCACATAGAGAACCTTTTTTGCAAAGGGGGCTCCCAAATAACATGAGAAGGGGGAAAAAGGAAAATAGGCGCGCTTAGGCACAACTGGGACTTTTCTGCAGAATGGGGGGAGTCCTGACAGCCATGCCCATCTGGGTGAGAGTCAAACGGGGGCAATGCAAACAACCAAACATAAAATGTGCCAACTAGCTCTCACCCGTCAGGTGCAGTCCATGGTGTGGCTCCCATAGGTCCTCCTGAGGTGTCCATTACATCCAGCCAGTAGAATGGTTCCTCAAATAAGGGACCTGAAGTCCTCCTTGCTGGAACTGCTGCTAAAAGTCATCAGAGGACGCTCCTGTCTCTTGTAGGCCACGCTCAATGCCATAGTAGAACTCCAGTGCCCTCTTCTTCCGGAATTTGGTCTTGACCGGTTCCGGGTTATGGTGACGCTGGCGAGCGCTGCAGCCATTTGCGCTTTTCCGGATCCTCCTGCCGAGACAGCAGGGGTAAGGACTTCCAGCTACAGCAGTTCTGGCAAGGTTGCATCCAGGGAAGTAGCCCCAGCTTCACTGGCTGCTGCTGGCTTCATCTTCCTCGGCAGCTGGTATTGGTGGATGACCGTGCATTGGAACGTAAACGATGTCGTCAGCTGACCCAGCTGAAAGGACTGTGGTGGTGGTGGTGCTGGCAGTCCAGGAATCAGAGGCTCTGGCTGTGGCTATGGCTTTTCCCGGACCTGGAGGACGCCATCTGGGGACTCCTGCAGGCAGCGCAAGCGTCCTGGACCTGGTGGTTCATCTGGCCACACTTCAGGTTCTGTTGTAGGTACCAGCGGCTTTGAAAGGAGGGTAACCCCGGTCGCAAAGGGGCCTTTCAGGGACGCCATGGGGGTGTACTGCACCTGATCCCCCATGTACAGGCTGTGCCGAGGTTGTGGCAGGTACGGCCGTTTCACCGACCTGCGGCCCACAAAATACTCCTTTCCGTCCTCATCTTCTGCCAGGAAGCCAGACCCTCTCTCTACGGAGAACCAAAGGAACGTTCCCTTTTGGCGTTCCAATGCAGGATCTTCCAGCCTAGAATGGTCCAGTACCTAGATGACCCAGTCCTCCACAGCGTTTTTATAGTCCCAGAGGGTCTGCGCATGGGCCGTCACCGATGGTGGCACAATCGGGTTCTGCCTTATGGAAGGTGTTGTTGTGGATCTCCTCCTGGGTGGCGAAGTGGATGCTCCAGCCTCCTCCGCTGCATGAGCCACAGCAGACGCTCCAGCCGCACCAGCCACAGCAGACACACCAGCCGCCTCACGACAAACCACCTCACAATGCACAACAATCTCAGCAGCCGGTAAAGAAAACAAGGGCACTGAACCCCATGGGGTTCTCTTGACTTCAGACTGTGAAACCCTGATGTCTGGAGCGGGCGGTGGGTCAGGGAACTTGTCCCCAAACGCCATCTGGTTCCAGTTGGGACGCAACTCTTTAGCCATGCTTGGTACTTCCTCAGTGTTCAGCGCTGGTCTAAACTGGTTCAGAGGAGGGTGGAGTACTGAGGGAGGAGTCTTCACTTCCTATACGTGCAAATAGTCATATCCCGGTTGGCTGGGCTGTTTTTTTTCCAGTTCTGAGGGGGGCGTATCTTCACTTTCCCGCTCTATCGGGGGGGCGTATCCTCATTTTTCCGCCTCACGCAGAATGCGTACGTATCATTAGCATGCAAAATTTTGCGAAGATTTACAAATAATACGAAGCCAATCCGACAAAATTCGGGTGATAACACTGCAACATAGAGTCATAAACAGGGGCAGAGTATAATAATACATGGATACATAATACATGGATCAACTATACAAATTACCCATGCCCAGCAGCAGTCTGGTCCACCTGGCCAATGCTAATACCTTGACACACATTTCGCCAACCCACTGGCTTCGTCATTCCTGATGACTTCTGTTGAACAGCTCCTTCCTATGCACTTGAATAGGAAGGAGCCACCCCATTGAAGTGCATAGGACAGCTTTTAAAACCCAGAGGATAGGTCATCAATAGTGTTGAACTCGCTGTTTGGCCGGGCATGCTTACGCTCGGGTGCACTCGGTGTTCGGCCGAACACTGAGTGTACTCGAGCGCAAAGCTCAAGTCCCCTAGACGGATCCGTCATGACCCCAATGCAAGTCAATGGGGACGGATCCGTTTGGTGTGACACACTAGTAAACGGATCCATCCCCATTGACTTGCATTGGGGTCATGACGGATCCGTCCTTACTTATCCCTGCAGCTCCCTCCTCCCGTCCTGCAGATGGCGCTGTGGTAAAAATTACCACTCTGCGGCTGTCTTCCTGCTGGAGCAGGTCGGGAGCTGCCAGGGAAGGTAAGTATGTGTATGTGTCTGTGTGTGTGTGTTTTTTTTTTAATTTGGGGCACTTGTGTAAACCAGGCACCCCCCGCTTTTTCGAGCAGGGGGTGCCTAGTTTACTCCCATAGACTTCAATTATGCTCGGGTGCTCGGCCAGAGCACCCGAGCATACGAGCACCTTAGTGCTCGATCATCACTAGTCATCAATATTAAAGGGAGTCTGTCACCTGTTTTTCACCAATATAACTAAGAGCACTGCCCCACAGAAGATTGCAGACACATTGCAGACATACCTGTGTGCACTTTGTGCCTTTATTCCATGTCCAGGAAAAGCACTTTGACCAAAGCAAACCACACTGAAGAGGGAAGGGCTGCTTTAGCTCCTCATATCTTGGGATTCGCAGCCACTAGATATATGACCTTGTTTGAAAGCTAGCATTTCAAACGATACCAGAATCATAGCGTTATATCTACTATATCAGAAGATATAGCTGTTAGAAATCGAGTCAGGAGTGAAAGCTGTTTTTACTTTCACTTTCAGCTGGGCACTTGGGAGTTGTTTTTCAGCAGAATAAAAGTGCTTTTCCTGGACATGGAATAAAGGCACAAAGTGCACACAGTTATGTCTGGGATGTGTCTGCAATCTTCTTTCGGGCAGTGCTCTAAGTTATATTGGTGAAAATTAGGTGACAGACTCCCTTTAAAATCCCAGAAAACCCCTTTGAAGCACTAATGCATACTAAATATTGTTTAAATCATGCTATGGAAAGGAAACCACAATAACATACATATCTGTAATTGGTTAACCTCTTTTCCTTAATAAAGTCTGTAGGGCCAGTACTGGGTAGAGATCTTCCCTAGGACGTTTGAATCCACATTCAGTATGTCTACGTTGACTCTCTCTTGTAATTCTTAGGCACTGATCTCCTCCTAGTGGTGACTGCAGCTAGTCAGCTTTATAGTAGTAGGAAAGAGGGTTTATCAATGTATTTTTGCCAGTTCTCTGGTGTGAATACATTAAGAAATATGATTTTTTTTCCCATTTAAATTTTTTATTAATTTTCGATTAGAACAAGCAAATTCAACACTTTACATCGGTTACATAATATTGCACAAGGTGAAAGGTTGGCAGTACCATAAAGTGTTTTCGATGTACGTTGTAGTCAACAAATACGTGAAAATAAAGGTGTAAAACCAAACAAACAAACAAGTCTCTCTCTGATTAATCTGTAAGCAGGTGTTCGCGGGAATCCCAGGCTAGCCAACATTTCAGGAATTTGTCCACGGTGTTTCTTTGTAAGGCCACCGAGTATTCTAGGGCTCTAACTTCCCTTAGCCTAGCGGTAAGATCCGAAAACCCCGGTGGGGAGGGTCGTTTCCAGTGTAAGGCTATAAGGCATTTAGCAGCTGTTAAAATGTGGAGTAGCAACCTGGCACCCGGCCCTCTCAGCGTGGTGGGGACCACATTCAATAGGAAAACGGCCGGGTCATTAGGGAAAATTATCCCTAAAAGAGTCTGTATGACCCTGCGTACCTGTGACCAAAATGGAGACAGGACAGAGCAAGACCAAAAAATATGGAACTGTGAAGCATGACCTTGGGAGCATCTCCAACAGAGATCCGGTATCTCCGGGTTCATAGCATGAAGAACAGCGGGTGTATGGTACCAGAACATCAATATCTTCAGCTGATTTTCCCTATATGATATGGAAGATGAGCTGATATGAGCCTGTCGCCAAATAGTTCTCCAGACCTCTGGGGACAGCTCTCTTTGCAGCCAGTCCTCCCACTTTAGCATATATGAATGTTTAAATCCTACTGGGTAATCAAAGGAAATCAAGATACGATAAATATCAGTAATGAGGCCTTTTGAGGAAGGGCTCTGGGTACAAATCCGTTCAAATGGAGAAAGAGCAGGGATACACAGGGATCCCAAAACTCCTCTACAGTAATGCGATATCTTCTGGAATTGAAATCGCAGTTTAGAAGGAAGGGAGAATTTAGTCTCCAGGTCCTCAAACGTGAGGACCTTTCCCGTGAACTGATCCCTCAGGTCGAGAAGGCAGTATAAGCCGGCCTTTGACCACGGTCGTACCATGTCCGCATCAGAACTGCCTGGGAGATGAGGAGTATAGAGAAATGGAGTAAGCGGGGATCTAAGAGTGGCCAGATTATACTTCACCCTTGATTTTAGCCAAATATCTCTAGTAAATCTCATAGGGCCTAGAAGACTAAAAGGGGGATCTCAACCGTGGGACCCCATATTAAAGTCCCTAGGTGGGTAGGTGCCAGCCACAGCCTCTCCACCTCCGTCCACCGGCTATATGAGTGGAACGTGGACCAGGAAATAATCGTCGTAAATGGGCTGCTAGATAATAGGTAGCTAGGTTGGAAAGGGCTAGTCCCCCACTCAATAATGGGGCCATTAGGATTTTAGCAGAGATCCTATGTCTTTTGTAGTTCCAAACAAACCTGAGAAACCTCCCCTGTATGGAGCGGAGGACCGTAGCTGGGACCCCCACCGGGAGAGTCTCGAACAGATATAAAAATATAGGGAGGATGGACATTTTAATTGCCGCTATTTGGCCCAATAAGGAGAGGGGAAGGGATTTCCACTTCACCAGTAGGGAATCTACTTCCTTTAGCAGGGGTGGGAAGTTTGCCTTATATAAGTCCGAGTAGCGCGAGATTAAATAAATACCTAGATATTTTATAGAATGTGTGCGCCAGGTGTAAGGGAACTGTCCTTTTAGGAGTTTAAGCCGGTCCGGCTTGACATTGATCGGCAGAACCTCTGACTTAGATGTATTGAGTTTGTACCCTGACAGCCCCCTATACCTAGTCAGCACCAAGTGGAGATTGGGGAGGGGAAAAAAAAGGATTTGTCAAGGTAAGTAGGATGTCATCTGCGAAAAGGGAAATTGAAAAGGATTTATCCCTGACCATAATGCCCTGGATGTCAGGTGAGTTGTGAATCATTGCTGCAAGGGGTTCTATGCTAAGCACATAAAGAAGCGGGGATAGGGGGCATCCCTGTCGTGTTCCATTATGAATCGAGAGGGAGGAAGAGTGGGCATGGGGCAACCTTAACACCAAAGAAGGAGAGGAGTAGAGGCCTCTCAAAGCTGTCAAGAAAGGGCCTCTAAAGCCAAAGTGATGCAATGTTCTGAACATAAAGTCCCAGTTTAACCGATCAAAAGGCTGAGCAAAACGGCCTCCACTCTTCTCCTGTTTGCCAGAGGAGCGTAACGCATCCCAAGTAATAGGATTAGTCAGCAGGGTGTCATTCAGTCTCCAGTGAGGGCATCGCAAAGAGGCAGAGGAGAACCGGAGATCTAGATATATTGGGGCGTGATCCGACCATGTTATTGTGCCTATGGAGGAGGACGCCAAAGATCTAAGGGTCATTATGTTGCCCAGGAAGTAATCAAGTCATGTATGAGTGAGATGAGAGTTGGAGTAGAAGGAAAATTGGCGGGAGGAGGGATTATCAACTCTCTACATGTCATAGAAAGAGTGCATACGGACTAGTTTCCTAAACCCTCTAGATTGGCGTTTACACTGGGAACTAGGGGCTGTCAGGGGGGTAGCTAATCTATCTATGCGTTCAGAAAAGGGGACATTGAAGTCTCCCCCCACCACTTGTAGCATCCCACTGTCAGAGCTCAAAGTAGAGAAGAGAGAGGAGAGAAAGGCAATCTGACCGGAGTTTGGGGCATATAGGTTGCAGAGTTGTATTTTCTGCCCATGTAGCACCCCCTGTAGGATGAGATAGCGACCCGAGGGATCAGCTCTAACCGAGTCTCCTGAAGGGGACAATTCCTGGAAAGTAAAATAGCTACTCCCGCTGATTTGGTAATGGAGGCTGCTGTATAAACCCACGGGAACCAGTGTTTAACGAAGTTAAATGCTCCCTCACCAGTAAGATGGGTTTCCTGAACTAGAATAATGTCAGCCCCTGATTTACGGAACTCTATCAGTGCTATGCGCCGTTTAAAGTTGGAATTGAGGCCTTTAACATTAAGTGACATTATTCTAGCCATTTTCGTGGGAACAAAAACCTAGAGCAAATGGGAGAAGTGAAAGGTGTGTAGGAAACTTCGAGTGCCGGGTGCCAGGACGCCTCCACTCACACCGAGGGAGCAAAAATTAGAGAAAGCTGCAAACCTGAGGAATAAACCTAACATGCAAACATTAATAATCTACGACATATGAAAATAAAAAAAAAAAGAACAGTACCAATGGATATGAAATAGAATAAGGACATAAAGGGGTACTTCAAAATTTGAACCTTCATGTCTGTGGAGTTCGGAATGGCAAACCCTATAAACAGAGGTTAGACCAGTGAAACTCCTGTTGGGAGGAGCAGTGAGTAGCCGACTTTGGTTAAAAACAATGGACCACCTCCTACCCCCAGAACTCGAAAGAAGGAAGGCATAGTGGACACTTAAAAAACAATTGAATAATGCAATATTGCAAACAGGTGAGAGGTTAGCACTGAAAGTCCCTAAGAAGGGGACAGGAGAGAAGAAAAGGAAATTAGCATGAAAAGCACATATTTACGACCCAAGTAGAAAATCCCTCAGCCACAGTTCAGGTCCAGTCTCCAGGAGGGCAGGCCGAGTCTTCCTCTTACAGGGTCCCACGGTGGTCCAGGTCGCCAGGATCGGTGGCAGAACAGCGGGGAAGTCCCAATCCGGTTATGACGGTGGGGAGACAGCCAATCGGGCGCAGAAGTCCGCGAGGTCCTCACGAGGCTGAAGTTGGTTTCTTATTCGGCCAGTTTCTTATTCGAGGCAGAAGTTGGTTTCGTATTCGTCAGTTTCTTATTCACATCATTTTTAATTTTTGGTTTTATTTAAGAATTTTGACGACACCTTATCAACAGTACAATAAAAAGTTGCAGTGAGCCGTGCTTAATGTAAATCAGTTGAAAGCAGCATGAAAATAAAAAAGATGGGCACAAAATGGGCATCTAAGTAGGCACAAAGAAAGTGTGATTTAAAGAGTTAAATGAATTCGGGCCAGAGATACAGAGGGTGATGCCCCGCATCAGATACAGTTCAGTTCAGCCTGGCCCGAACAGGTTTTGGGCATGAAAACTGGCATCAAAGTGGGCAGACAGGCACTTTTCACTGATTTGAATAAGTAACTGATTGTTTTTAAGGGGTTAAATGAATTCGGGCCAGAGATCTCGCACTGCCGACATACAGAGGGTGATGCCCCACATCAGATACAGTTCAGTTCAGCCTGGCCCGAACAGGTTTTGGGCATGAAAACTGGCATCACAGTGGGCAGACAGGCACTTTTCCCTGATTTGAATAAGTAACTGATGTTTTTAAGGGGTTAAATGAATTCGGGCCAGAGATCTCGCACTGCTGACATACAGAGAGTAATGCCCCACATCAGATACAGTTCAGTTTAGCCTGGCCCGAAAAGGTTTGGGGCATGAAAACTGGCATCAAAGTGGGCAGACAGGCACTTTTCCATGATTTGAATAAGTAACTGATGTTTTTAAGGGGTTAAATGAATTCGGGCCAGAGATCTCGCACTGCTGACATACAGAGAGTAATGCCCCACATCAGATACAGTTCAGTTTAGCCTGGCCCGAAAAGGTTTGGGGCACGAAAACTGGCATCAAAGTGGGCAGACAGGCACTTTTCCCTGATTTGAATAAGTAACTGATGTTTTTAAGGGGTTAAATGAATTCGGGCCAAAGATCTCGCACTGCCGACATACAGAGGGTGATGCCCCACATCAGATACAGTTCAGTTCAGCCTGGCCCGAACAGGTTCTGGGCATGAAAACTGGCATCAAATTGGGCAGACAGGCACTTTTGACTGATTTGAATAAGTAACTGATATTTTTAAGGGGTTAAATGAATTCGGGCCAGAGATCTCGCACTGCCGACATACAGAGGGTGATGCCCCGCATCAGATACAGTTCAGTTCAGCCTGGCCCGAACAGGTTTTGGGCATGAAAACTGGCATCAAAGTGGGCAGACTGGCACTTTTCACTGATTTGAATAAGTAACTGATGTTTTTAAGGGGTTAAATGAATTCGGGCCAGAGATCTCGCACTGCCGACATACAGAGGGTGATGCCCCGCATCAGATACAGTTCAGTTCAGCCTAGCCCGAACAGGTTCTGGGCATGAAAACTGGCATCAAAGTGGGCAGACAGGCACTTTTCCCTGATTTGAATAAGTAACTGATGTTTTTAAGGGGTTAAATGAATTTGGGCCAGAGATCTCGCACTGCCGACATACAGAGGGTGATGCCCTGCATCAGATACAGTTCAGTTCAACCTGGCCCGAACAGGTTTTGGGCATGAAAACTGGCATCAAAGTGGGCAGACAGGCACTTTTCCCTGATTTGAATAAGTAACTGATGTTTTTAAGGGGTTAAATGAATTCGGGCCAGAGAACTCGCACTGCCAACATATAGAGGGTGAAGCCCCACATCAGATACAGTGGAGATCAGCCTGGCCCGAACAGGCTCTGGGCATGAAAACTGGCATCAAAATGGGCAGACAGGCACTTTTCACTGATTTGAATACGTAACTGATGTTTTTAAGGGGTTAAATGAATTTGGGCCAGAGATCTCGCACTGACGACATACAGAGGGTTATGCCCCACATCAGATACAGTTCAGTTAAGCCTGGCCCAAACAGGTTTTGGGCATGAAAACTGGCATCAAAGTGGGCAGACAGGAACTTTTCCCTGATTTGAATAAGTGATGTTTTTAAGGGGTTAAATGAATTCGAGCCAGAGATCTCGCACTGCGGACATACAGAAGGTGATGCCCCGCATCAGATACAGTTCAGTTCAGCCTGGTCCGAACAGGTTTTGGGCATGAAAACTGGCATCAAAGTGGGCAGACAGGCACTTTTTACTGATTTGAATAAGTAACTGATGTTTTTAAGGGGTTAAATGAATTCGGGCCAGAGATCTCGCACTGCCGACATACAGAGGGTGATGCCCCGCATCAGATACAGTTCAGTTCAGCCTGGCCCAAACAGGTTTTGGGCATGAAAACTGGCATCAAAATGGGCAGACAGGCACTTTTCACTGATTTGAATAAGTAACTGATGTTTTTAAGGGGTTAAATGAATTCGGGCCAGAGATCTCGCACTACAAACATAAAGCGGGTGATGCCCCACATCAGATAAAGTGGAGATTAGCCTGGCCCGAACAGGTACTGGGCATGAAAACTGGCATCAAAGTAGGCAGAAAGGCACTTTTCACTGAATTGAATAAGTAACTGATGTTTTTAAGGGGTTAAATGAATTTGGTCCAGAGATCTAGCACTGCCGACATACAAAGGGTGATGCCCCACATCAGATACAGTTCAGTTCAGCCTGGCCCGAACAGGTTCTGGGCATGAAAACTGGCATCAAAGTGGGCAGACAGGCACTTTTCACTGATTTGAATAAGTAACTGATGTTTTAAAGGGGTTAAATGAATTCGGGCCAGAGATCTCGCACTGCAAACATATAGCGGGTGATGCCCCACATCAGATACAGTGGAGATCAGCCTGGCCCGAACAGGTTCTGGGCATGAAAACTGGCATCAAAGTGGGCAGACAGGCACTTTTCACTGAATTGAATAAGTAACTGATGTTTTTAAGGGGTTAAATGAATTTGGGCCAGAGATCTCGCACAGCAAACATATAGAAGGTGATGCCCCACATCAGATACAATGGAGATCAGCCTGGCCCGAACAGGTTCTGGGCATGAAAACTGGCATCAAAGTGGGCAGACAGGCACTTTTCATTGATTTGAATAAGTAACTGATGTTTTTAAGGGGTTAAATGAATTCGGGCCAGAGATCTCGCACTGCCGACATACAGAGGGTGATGCCCTGCATCAGATACAGTTTAGTTCAGCCTGGCCCAAACAGGTTCTGGGCATGAAAACTGGCATCAAAGTGGGCAGACTGGCACTTTTCACTGATTTGAATAAGTAACTGATGTTTTTAAGGGGTTAAATGAATTTGGACCAGAGATCTCGCACTGCCGACATACAGAGGGTGATGCCCCGCATCAGATACAGTTCAGTTCAGCCTGGCCCGAACAGGTTCTGGGCATGAAAACTGGCATCAAAGTGGGCAGACAGGCACTTTTCACTGATTTGAATAAGTAACTGATGTTTTCAAGGGGTTAAATGAATTCGGGCAAGAGATCTCGCACTGCCAGCATACAAAGGGTGGTGCCCCACATCAGATACAGTGGAGATCAGCCTGGCTCGAACAGGTTCTGGGCATGAAAACTGGCATCAAAATTGGCAGACAGGCACTTTTCACTGATTTGAATAAGTAACTGATGTTTTTAAGGGGTTAAATGAATTTGGGCCAGAGATCTCGCCCTGCCGACATACAGAGGGTTATGCCCCACATCAGATACAGTTCAGTTCATCCTGGCCCGAACAGGTTTTGGGCATGAAAACTGGCATCAAAGTGGGCAGACAGGCAATTCCCCTGATTTGAATAAGTAACTGATGTTTTTAAAAGGTTAAATGAATTCGGGCCAGAGATCTCGCACTGCCGACATACAGAAGGTGATGCCCCTCATCAGATACAGTTCAGTTCAGCCTGGCCCAAACAGGTTTTGGGCATGAAAACTGGCATCAAAGTGGACAGACAGGCACTTTTCCCTGATTTGAATAAGTAACTGATGTTTTTAAGGGGCTAAATGAATTCGGGCCAGAGATCTCACACTGCCGACATACAGAGGGTGATGCCCCGCATCAGATACAGTTCATTTCAGCCTGGCCCGAACAGGTTTTGGGCATGAAAACTGGCATCAAAGTGGACAGACAGGCACTTTTCCCTGATTTGAATAAGTAACTGATGTTTTTAAGGGGTTAAATGAATTCGGGCGAGAGATCTCGCACTGCAAACATATAGAGGGTGATGCCACACATCAGATACAGTGGAGATCAGCCTGGCCCGAACAGGTTCTGGGCATGAAAACTGGCATCAAAGTGGGCAGACAGGCACTTTTCACTGATTTGAATAAGTAACTGATGTTTTTAAGGGGTTAAATGAATTTGGGCCAGAGATCTCGCACTGCTGACATACAGAGGGTGATGCCCCACATCATATACAGTTCAGTTCAGCCTGGCCCGAACAGGTTCTGGGCATAAAAACTGGCATCAAAGTTGTCAGACAGGCACTTTTCACTGATTTGAATAAGTAACTGATGTTTTTAAGGGGTTAAATGAATTCGGGCCAGAGATCTCGCACTGCCGACATACAGAGGATGATGCCCCGCATCAGATACAGTTCAGCCTGGCGCAAACAGGTTCTGGGCATGAAAACTGGCATCAAAGTGGGCAGACAGGCACTTTTCACTGATTTGAATAAGTAACTGATATTTTTAAGGGGTGAAATAAATTCGGACCAGAGATCTCGCACTGCAGACATACAGAGGGTGATGCCCCACATCAGATAGACTGGAGTTCAGCCTGACCCGAACAGGTTTTGGGCATGAAAACTGGTATCGAAGTGGGCAGACAGGCACTTTTCACTGATTTGAATAAGTAACTGATATTTTTAAGGGGTTAAATGATTTTGGGTCAGAGATCTCGCACTGCAGACATACAGAGGGTGATTCCCCACATCAGATACAGTTCAGTTCAGCCTGGCCCGAACAGGTTCTGGGCATGAAAACTGGCATCAAAGTGGGCAGACAAGCACTTTTCCCTGATTTGAATAAGTAACTGATATTTTTAAGGGGTTAAATGAATTCAGGCCAGAGATCTCGCACTGCAAACATACAGAGGGTGATGCCCCGCATCAGATACAGTTCAGTTCAGCCGGCCTCGAACAGGTTTTGGGCATTAAAACTGGCATCAAAGTGGGCAGACAGACACTTTTCACTGATTTGAATAAGTAACTGATGTTTTTAAGGGGTTAAATGAATTCGGGCCAGAGATCTCGCACTGCCAACATACAGAGGGTGATGCCTCACATCAGATACAGTGGAGATCAGCCTGGCCCGAACAGGCTCTGGGCATGAAAACTGGCATCAAAATGGGCAGACAGGCACTTTTCACTGATTTGAATAAGTAACTGATGTGTTTATGGGGTTAAATGAATTCGGGCCAGAGATCTCGCACTGCCAACATACAGAGGGTGATGCCTCACATCAGATACACTGATTTGAATAAGTAACTGATGTTTTTAAGGGGTTAAATGAATTCGGGCCAGAGATCTCACACTGCCGACATACAGAGGGTGATTCACCGTATCAGATACAGTTCAGTTCAGCCTGGCCCAAACAGGTTCTGGGCATGAAAACTGGCATCAAAATGGGCAGACAGGCACTTTTCACTGATTTGAATAAGTAACCGATGCGGCCTAATGCAGTACTATCACAGTGTATATGATTATACAGATCTCATGTATACTTTCCATTTTTTTTTAGGAACAGACATTGACCTGAAGTGCAAATTTTGAAATCAACAAAATGACAATTGTTGATTTTTTTAAATGCATATTTTACATTTTTTAATGAAAGAGATGATTCTAAATGTGGCATCCCACACAACACCCCCCTCACCTTCATGTACCCTTTTAGGAAACTGAGGGAGATACTTTCACACTAGCGTTTCCATTTTCCAGTATTGAGATCCATCATAGGGTCTCAATACCGGAAAAAAAAACATTCATCAACAATGGGGGCAAAACAGAACTGACAAAACGGAACTGCTCCTAAATGCATTCTGTTCCATTCTCATACTGGAGAGCAGCAGCATACTGGGGTTTACTTTCTATCCTGGGATATGGAGTAAAACGGCTCTGTGATGACCCACAATGCAAGTCAATGGGATGGATACGTTTTCTTTTACACAATAGAAAACTGATACGTCCTCCATTGACTTTTAGTGGAGTTTATGACGGATAACAAATGCAGGTAGTCGTATTATCAGTAACGGAAGCGTTTTTGCTGAGCCCTGCCGGATCCAGCAAAAACACTAGAGTGAAAGTAGCCTAACAAAAATAGAAGTAATGATGTTACATAGCGAGCTTCAGTCCCTTCATCGGGCGTACTATAAGAATGGATGAAAAAATATATTTATATATACTGTATATATACACAATAAGAGCAGAGACATCGGGGGATGAGAGGACATTTGAAAAACAACAGACTATCAAAGACCTTGAGAAGGAGTCCTTAATTATCTTACAGCAGATAAGCCTTGTAAAAGTTTTATGGTCTCTAAATTGACATTATCTCAGAGACCTGGTGCCTTTATTATGTCTAGTAAAAAGTGCCTGTCTGCCCATTTGGATGCCAGTTTTCATGCCCAGAACCTGTTTGGGCCAGGCTGAACTGAACTGTATCTAATGCGGGGCATCACCCTCTATATGTCGGCAGTGCGAGTTCTCTGACCCAAATTAATTTAACCCCTTAAAAACATCAGTTACTTATTCAAATCAGTGAAAAGTGCCTGTCTGCCCACTTTGATGCCAGTTTTTATGCCCAGAACCTGTTCGGGCCAGGCTGATCTGAACTGTATCTTATGTGGGGCATCACCCTCTGTATGTCGGCAGTGCGAGATCTCTGGCCCGAATTCATTTAACCCCTTAAAAACATCAGTTACTTTTTCAAATCAGTGAAAAGTGCCTGTCTGCCCACTTTCATGCCAGTTTTTATGCCCAGAACCTGTTCGGGCCAGGCTGAAATGAACTGTATCTGATGTGGGGCATCACCCTCTGTATGTCGGCAGTGCGAGATCTCTGGCCCGAATTCATTTAACCCCTTAAAAACATCAGTAACTTATTCAAATCAGTGAAATATGCCTGTCTGCCCACTTTGATGCCAGTTTTTATGCCCAGAACCTGTTCGGGCCAGGCTGATCTGAACTGTTTCTGATCGGGGCATCACCCTCTGTATGTCGGCAGTGCGAGATCTCTGGCCCAAAATCATTTAACCCCTTAAAAACATCAGTTACTTATTCAAATCAGGGAAAAGTGCCTGTCTGCCCACTTTGATGCCAGTTTTTATGCCCAAAACCTGTTCGGGACAGGCTGAACTGAACTGTATCTGATGCGGGGCATCACCCTCTGTATGTCGGCAGTGTGAGATCTCTGACCCAAATTCATTTAACCCCTTAAAAACATAAGTTACTTATTCAAATCAGTGAAAAGCACCTGTCTGCCAACTTTGATGCCAGTTTTCATGCCCAGAACCTGTTCGGGCCAGGCTTAAGTGAACTGTATCTGATGTGGGGCATCACCCTCTGTATTTTGGAAGTGCGAGATCTCTGGCCCGAATTCATTTAACCCCTTAAAAACATCAGTTACTTATTCAAATCAGTGAAAAGTGCCTGTCTGACAATTTTGATGCCAGTTTTTATGCCCAGAACCTGTTCGGGCAAGGCTGAACTGAACTGTATCTGATGTGGGGCATCACCCTCTGTATGTTGGCAGTGCGAGATCTCTGGCCCGAATTCATTTAACCCCTTAAAAACATCAGTTACTTATTCAAATCAGTGAAAAGCACCTGTCTGCCCACTTTGATGCCAGTTTTCATGCCCAGAACCTGTTCGGGCCAGGCTGAAGTGAACTGTATCTGATGTGGGGCATCACCCTCTGTATTTTGGAAGTGCGAGATCATTGGCCCGAATTCATTTAACCCCTTAAAAACATCAGTTACTTATTCAAATCAGTGAAAAGTGCCTGTCTGACAACTTTGATGCCAGTTTTTATGCCCAGAACCTGTTCGGGCCAGGCTGAAATGAACTGTATCTGATGTGGGGCATCACCCTCTGTATGTCGGCAGTGCGAGATCTCTGGCCCAAATTCATTTAACCCCTTAAAAACATCAGTTACTTATTCAAATCAGTGAAATATGCCTGTCTGCCCACTTTGATGCCAGTTTTTATGCCCAGAACCTGTTCGGGCCAGGCTGATCTGAACTGTTTCTGATCGGGGCATCACCCTCTGTATGTCGGCAGTGCGAGATCTCTGGCCCAAAATCATTTAACCCCTTAAAAACATCAGTTACTTATTCAAATCAGGGAAAAGTGCCTGTCTGCCCACTTTGATGCCAGTTTTTATGCCCAAAACCTGTTCGGGACAGGCTGAACTGAACTGTATCTGATGCGGGGCATCACCCTCTGTATGTCGGCAGTGTGAGATCTCTGACCCAAATTCATTTAACCCCTTAAAAACATAAGTTACTTATTCAAATCAGTGAAAAGCACCTGTCTGCCCACTTTGATGCCAGTTTTCATGCCCAGAACCTGTTCGGGCCAGGCTGAAGTGAACTGTATCTGATGTGGGGCATCACCCTCTGTATTTTGGAAGTGCGAGATCTCTGGCCCGAATTCATTTAACCCCTTAAAAACATCAGTTACTTATTCAAATCAGTGAAAAGTGCCTGTCTGACAATTTTGATGCCAGTTTTTATGCCCAGAACCTGTTCGGGCAAGGCTGAACTGAACTGTATCTGATGTGGGGCATCACCCTCTGTATGTTGGCAGTGCGAGATCTCTGGCCCGAATTCATTTAACCCCTTAAAAACATCAGTTACTTAATCAAATCAGTGAAAAGTGCCTGTCTGCCCAATTTGATGCCAGTTTTTATGCCCAAAACCTGTACGGGACAGGCTGAACTGAACTGTATCTGATGCGGGGCATCACCCTCTGTATGTCGGCAGTGTGAGATCTCTGACCCAAATTCATTTAACCCCTTAAAAACATCAGTTACTTATTCAAATCAGTGAAAAGCACCTGTCTGCCCACTTTGATGCCAGTTTTCATGCCAGAACCTGTTCGGGCCAGGCTGAAGTGAACTGTATCTCATGTGGGGCATCACCCTCTGTATTTTGGAAGTGCGAGATCATTGGCCCGAATTCATTTAACCCCTTAAAAACATCAGTTACTTATTCAAATCAGTGAAAAGTGCCTGTCTGACAACTTTGATGCCAGTTTTTATGCCCAGAACCTGTTCGGGCCAGGCTGAACTGAACTGTATCTGATGTGGGGCATCACCCTCTGTATGTCGGCAGTGCGAGATCTCTGGCCCGAATTCATTTAACCCCTTAAAAACATCAGTTACTTATTCAAATCAGTGAAAAGTGCCTGTCTGCCCACTTTGATGCCAGTTTTCATGCCCAGAACCTGTTCGGGCCAGGCTGATCTCCACTGTATCTGATGTGTGGCATCACCTTCTATATGTTTGCAGTGCGAGATCTCTGGCCCGAATTCATTTAACCCCTTAAAAACATCAGTTACTTATTCAAATCAGGGAAAAGTGCCCGTCTGTCCACTTTGATGCCAGTTTTCATGCCCAAAACCTGTTCGGGCCAGGCTGAACTGAACTGTATTTGATGCGGGGCATCACCCTCTGTATGTTGGCAGTGTGAGATCTCTGGCCCGAATTCATTTAACCCCTTAAAAACATCAGTTACTTATTCAAATCAGTGAAAAGTGCCTGTCTGTCCACTTTGATGCCAGTTTTCATGCCCAAAACCTGTTCGGGCCAGGCTGAACTGAACTGTATCTGATGAGGGGCATCACCCTCTGTATGTCGGCAGTGCGAGATCTCTGGCCCGAATTCATTTAACCCCTTAAAAACATCAGTTACTTATTCAAATCAGTGAAAAGTGCCTGTCTGCCCACTTTGATGCCAGTTTTTATGCCCAGAACCTGTTCGGGCCAAGCTGATCTGAACTGTATCTGATGTGGAGCATCACCCTCTGTTCGTCGGCAGTGCGAGATCTCTGGCCCAAAAACATTTAACCCCTTAAAAACATCAGTTACTTATTCAAATCAGTGAAAAGTGCCTGCCCAGTTTGATGCCAGTTTTTATGCCCAGAACCTGTTCGGGCCAGGCTGAAATGAACTGTATCTGATGCGGGGCATCACTCTCTGTATGTCGGCAGTGTGAGATCTCTGACCCAAAGTCATATAACCCCTTAAAAACATCAGTTACTTATTCAAATCAGTGAAAAGTGCCTGTCTGCCCACTTTGATGCCAGTTTTCATGCCCAGAACCTGTTCGGGCCAGGCTAAACTTAACTGTATCTGATGCGGGGCATCACCCTCTGAATGTCGGCAGTGCGAGATCTCTGGCCCGACTTCATTTAACCCCTTAAAAACATCAGTTAATTATTCAAATCAGGGAAAAGCGCCTGTCTGCCCACTTTGATGCCAGCTTTCATGCCCAGATCTTGTTCGGGCCAGGCTGATCTCCACTGTATATGATGTGGGGCATCACCCTCTGTATGTTTGAAGTGCGAGATCTCTGGCCCGAATTCATTTAACCCCTTAAAAACATCAGTTACTTATTCAAATCAGGAAAAAGTGCCAGTCTGCCCACTTTGATGCCAGTTTTCATGCCCAGAACCTGTTCGGGGCAGGCTAAAATGAACTGTATCTGATGTGGGGCGTCACCCTCTGTATGTCGGCAGTGCGAGATCTCTGGCCCGAATTCATTTAACCCCTTAAAAACATCAGTTACTTATTCAAATCAGGGAAAAGTGCCTGTCTGACCACTTTGATGCCAGTTTTTATGCCCAGAACCTGTTCGGGCCAGGCTGATCTGAACTGTTTCTGATCGGGGCATCACCCTCTGTATGTCGGCAGTGCGAGATCTCTGGCCCAAAATCATTTAACCCCTTAAAAACATCAGTTACTTATTCAAATCAGTGAAAAGTGCCTGTCTGCCCACTTTGATGCCAGTTTTTATGCCCAAAACCTGTTCGGGACAGGCTGAACTGAACTATATCTGATGCGGGGCATCACCCTCTGTATGTCGGCAGTGTGAAATCTCTGGCCCAAATTCATTTAACCCCTTAAAAACATCAGTTACTTATTCAAATCAGTGAAAAGCACCTGTCTGCCCACTTTGATGCCAGTTTTCATGCCCAGAACCTGTTCGGGTCAGGCTGAAGTGAACTGTATCTGATGTGGGGCATCACCCTCTGTATTTTGGAAGTGCGAGATCTCTGGCCCGAATTCATTTAACCCCTTAAAAACATCAGTTACTTATTCAAAACAGTGAAAAGTGCCTGTCTGACAACTTTGATGCCAGTTTTCATGCCCAGAACCTGTTCGGGCCAGGCTGAACTGAACTGTATCTGATGTGGGGCATCACCCTCTGTATGTCGGCAGTGCGAGATCTCTGACATGAATTCATTTAACCCCTTAAAAACATCAGTTACTTATTCAAATCAGTGAAAAGTGCCTGTCTGCCCATTTTGATGCCAGTTTTCATGCCCAGAACCTGTTCGGGCCAGGCTGAAATGAACTGTATCTGATGCGGGGCATCACCCTCTGTATGTCGGCAGTGCGAGATCTCTGGCCCGAATTCATTTAACCCCTTAAAAACATCAGTTACTTATTCAAATCAGTGAAAAGTGCCTGTCTGCCCACTTTGATGCCAGTTTTCATGCCCAAAACCTGTTCGGGCCTGGCTGAACTGAACTGTATTTGATGCGGGGCATCACCCTCTGTATGTTGGCAGTGCGAGATCTCTGGCCCAAATTCATTTAACCCCTTAAAAACATCAGTTACTTATTCAAATCAGTGAAAAGTGCCTGTCTGTCCATTTTGATGCCAGTTTTCATGCCCAAAACCTGTTCGGGCCAGGCTGAACTGAACTGTATCTGATGAGGGGCATCACCCTCTGTATGTCGGCAGTGCGAGATCTCTGGCCCGAATTCATTTAACCCCTTAAAAACATCAGTTACTTATTCAAATCAGTGAAAAGTGCCTGTCTGCCCACTTTGATGCCAGTTTTCATGCCCAGAACCTGTTCGGGCCAGGCTGATCTCCACTGTATCTGATGTGTGGCATCACCCTCTATATGTTTGCAGTGCGAGATCTCTGGCCCGAATTCATTTAACCCCTTAAAAACATCAGTTACTTATTCAAATCAGGGAAAAGTGCCTGTCTGTCCACTTTGATGCCAGTTTTCATGCCCAAAACCTGTTCGGGCCAGGCTGAACTGAACTGTATCTGATGCGGGGCATCACCCTCTGTCTGTCGGCAGTGTGAGATCTCTGGCCCGAATTCATTTAACCCCTTAAAAAATCAGTTACTTATTTAAATCAGTTAAAAGTGCCTGTCTGCCCACTTTGATGCCAGTTTTCATGCCCAAAACCTGTTTGGGCCAGACTGAACTGTATCTGATGCGGTTCATCACCCTCTGTATGTCGGCAGTGCGAGATCTCTGGCCCGAATTCATTTAACCCCTTAAAAACATCAGTTACTTATTCAAATCACGGAAAAGTGCCTGTCTGCCCACTTTGATGCCAGTTTTCATGCCCAGAACCTGTTCGGGCCAGGCTGAACTGAACTGTATGTGATGTGGGGCATCACCCTCTTTATGTTGGCAGTGTGAGATCTCTGGCACAAATTTATTTAACCCCTTAAAAAATCAGTTACTTATTTAAATCAGTTAAAAGTGCCTGTCTGCCCACTTTGATGCCAGTTTTCATGCCCAAAACCTGTTTGGGCCAGGCTGAACTGTATCTGATGCGGTTCATCACCCTCTGTATGTCGGCAGTGCGAGATCTCTGGCCCGAATTCATTTAACCCCTTAAAAACATCAGTTACTTATTCAAATCATGGAAAAGTGCCTTTCTGCCCACTTTGATGCCAGTTTTCATGCCCAGAACCTGTTCGGGCCAGGCTGATCTCCACTGTATCTGATGCGGGGCATCACCCTCTGTATTTTGGAAGTGCAAGATCTCTGGTCCGAATTCATTTAACCCCTTAAAAACATCAGTTACTTATTCAAATCAGGGAAAAGTGCCTGTCTGCCCACTTTGATGCCAGTTTTCATGCCCAGAACCTGTTCGGGCCAGGCTGAACTGAACTGTATGTGATGTGGGGCATCACCCTCTTTATGTTGGCAGTGTGAGATCTCTGGCACAAATTTATTTAACCCCTTAAAAAATCAGTTACTTATTTAAATCAGTTAAAAGTGCCTGTCTGCCCACTTTGATGCCAGTTTTCATGCCCAAAACCTGTTTGGGCCAGGCTGAACTGTATCTGATGCGGTTCATCACCCTCTGTATGTCGGCAGTGCGAGATCTCTGGCCCGAATTCATTTAACCCCTTAAAAACATCAGTTACTTATTCAAATCACGGAAAAGTGCCTGTCTGCCCACTTTGATGCCAGTTTTCATGCCCAGAACCTGTTCGGGCCAGGCTGAACTGAACTTTATGTGATGTGGGGCATCACCCTCTTTATGTTGGCAGTGTGAGATCTCTGGCACAAATTTATTTAACCCCTTAAAAAATCAGTTACTTATTTAAATCAGTTAAAAGTGCCTGTCTGCCCACTTTGATGCCAGTTTTCATGCCCAAAACCTGTTTGGGCCAGGCTGAACTGTATATGATGCGGTTCATCACCCTCTGTATGTCGGCAGTGCGAGATCTCTGGCCCGAATTCATTTAACCCCTTAAAAACATCAGTTACTTATTCAAATCATGGAAAAGTGCCTGTCTGCCCACTTTGATGCCAGTTTTCATGCCCAGAACCTGTTCGGGCCAGGCTGAAATGAACTGTATCTGATGCGGGGCATCACCCTCTGTATGTCGGCAGTGCGAGATCTCTGGCCCAAATTCATTTAACCCCTTAAAAACATCAGTTACTTATTCAAATAAGTGAAAAGTGCCTGCCCACTTTGATGCCAGTTTTTATGCCCAGAACCTGTTCGGGCCAGGCTGAAATGAACTGTATCTGATGTGGGGCATCACCCTCTGTATGTCGGCAGTGCGAGATCTCTGGCCCGAATTCATTTAACCCCTTAAAAACATCAGTTACTTATTCAAATCAGTGAAAAGTGCCAGTCTTCCCACTTTGATGCCAGTTTTCATGCCCAGAACCTGTTCGGGCCAGGCTGAACTGAACTTTATCTGATGCGGGGCATCACCCTCTGTATGTCGGCGGTGCGAGATCTCTGGCCCGACTTCATTTAACCCCTTAAAAACATCAGTTACTTATTCAAATCAGGGAAAAGCGCCTGTCTGCCCACTTTGATGCCAGTTTTCATGCCCAGAACCTGTTCGGGCCAGGCTGATCTCCACTGTATCTGATGTGGGGCATCACCCTCTGTATGTCTGAAGTGCGAGATCTCTGGCCCAAATTCATTTAACCTTTTAAAAACATCAGTTACTTATTCAAATCAGGAAAAAGTGCCAGTCTGCCCACTTTGATGCCAGTTTTCATGCCCAAAACCTGTTCGGGCCAGGCTGAACTGAACTGTATCTGATGCGGTGCATCACCCTCTGTATGTCGGCAGTGCGAGATCTCTGGCCCGAATTCATTTAACCCCTTAAAAACATCAGTTACTTATTCAAATCAGGGAAAAGTGCCTGTCTGCCCACTTTGATGCCAGTTTTCATGCCCAAAACCTTTTCGGGCCAGGCTGAACTGAACTGTATCTGATGCGGGGCATCACCCTCTGTATGTCGGCAGTGCGAGATCTCTGGCCCGAATTCATTTAACCCCTTAAAAACATCAGTTACTTATTCAAATCAGTGAAAAGTGCCTGTCTGCCCACTTTGATGCCAGTTTTCATGCCCAGAACCTGTTCGGACCAGGCTGATCTCCACTGTATCTGATGTGGGGCATCACCCTCTGTATTTTGGAAGTGCAAGATCTCTGGCCCGAATTCATTTAACCCCTTAAAAACATCAGTTACTTATTTAAATCAGGGAAAAGTGCCTGTCTGCCCACTTTGATGCCAGTTTTCATGCCCAGAACCTGTTCGGGCCAGGCTGAACTGAACTGTATGTGATTTGGGACATCACCCTCTGTATGTTGGCAGTGTGAGATCTCTGGCACAAATTTATTTAACCCCTTAAAAAAATCAGTTACTTATTTAAATCAGGGAAAAGTGCCTGTCTGCCCACTTTGATGCCAGTTTTCATGCCCAAAACCTGTTTGGGCCAGGCTGAACTGTATCTGAAGCGGTTCATCACCCTCTGTATGTCGGCAGTGCGAGATCTCTGGCCCGAATTCATTTAACCCCTTAAAAACATCAGTTACTTATTCAAATCATGGAAAAGTACCTGTCTGCCCACTTTGATGCCAGTTTTCACGCCCAGAACCTGTTCGGGCCAGGCTGATCGGAACTGTATCTGATGCGGGGCATCACCCTCTTTATGTCAGCAGTGCGAGATCTCTGGCCCAAATTCATTTAACCCCTTAAAAACATCAGTTACTTATTCAATTCAGTGAAAAGTGCCTGTCTGCCCACTTTGATGCCAGTTTTTATGGCCAGAACCTGTTCGGGCCAGGCTGATCTGAACTGTATCTGATGCGGGGCATCACCCTCTGTATGTCGGCACTGCGAGATCTCTGGCCCAAAAACATTTAACCCCTTAAAAACATCAGTTACTTATTCAAATCAGTGAAAAGTGCCTACCCACTTTGATGCCAGTTTTTATGCCCAGAACCTGTTCGGGCCAGGCTGAAATGAACTGTATCTGATGCGGGGCATCACCCTCTGTATGTCGGCAGTGCGAGATCTCTGGCCCGAATTCATTTAACCCCTTAAAAACATCAGTTACTTATTCAAATCAGGGAAAAGCGCCTGCCTGCCCACTTTTATGCCAGTTTTCATGCCCAGAACCTGTTCGGGCCAGGCTGAACTGAACTGTATCTGATGCGGGGCATCACCCTCTGTATGTCGGCAGTGCGAGATCTCTGGCCCAAATTCATTTAACCCCTTAAAAACATCAGTTACTTATTCAAATCAGGGAAAAGCGCCTGTCTGCCCACTTTGATGCCAGTTTTCATGCCCAGAACCTGTTCGGGCCAGGCTTATCTCCACTGTATATGATGTGGGGCATCACCCTCTGTATGTTTGAATTGCGAGATCTCTGGCCCGAATTCATTTAACCCCTTAAAAACATCAGTTACTTATTCAAATCAGGAAAAAGTGCCAGTCTGCCCACTTTGATGCCAGTTTTCATGCCCAAAACCTGTTCGGGCCAGGCTGAACTGAACTGTTTATGATGCGGTGCATCACCCTCTGTATGTCGGCAGTGCGAGATCTCTGGCCCGAATTCATTTAACCCCTTAAAAACATCAGTTACTTATTCAAATCAGGGAAAAGTGCCTGTCTGCCCACTTTGATGCCAGTTTTCATGCCCAGAGCCTGTTCGGGCCAGGCTTAACTAAACTGTATCTGATGCGGGGCATCACCCTCTGTATGTCGGCAGTGCGAGATCTCTGGCCCGAATTCATTTAACCCCTTAAAAACATCAGTTACTTATTCAAATCAGTCAAAAGTGCCTGTCTGCCCACTTTGATGCCAGTTTTCATGCCCAAAACCTGTTCGGGCCAGGCTGTTCTAAACTGTTTCTGATCTGGGGCATCACCCTCTGTATGTCGGCAGTGCGAGATCTCTGGCCTGAATTCATTTAACTCTTTAAATCACACTTTCTTTGTGCCTACTTAGATGCCCATTTTGTGCCCATCTTTTGGATTTTCATGCTGCTTTCAACTGATTTACATTAAGCACGGCTCACTGCAACTTTTTATTGTACTGTTGATAAGGTGTCATCAAAATTCTTAAATAAAACCAAAAATTAAAAATGATGTGAATAAGAAACTGACGAATAAGAAACCAACTTCAGCCTCGAATAAGAAACTGGCCGAATAAGAAACCAACTTCAGCCTCGTGAGGTCCTCTGGGTTCTTAAGAGTCACTGTTGAGCCATTTTTGCGTGCTGTCAGGCTGAAAGGGAAGCCCCATCGGTAGGGGATAGCATTTTTCCGGAGGAGTTCCAACAAGGGCTTCAGAGCTCTACACTTCTGGAGAGTAATCCAGGAGAGATCTTGGAAAAGGGAGACTCTGGAACCACTGTATTCCACCAGTTGTAACTTTCGGGCTCTCGTCATGATCTCCTCCTTGAGTGCAAAGTCATTGACGAAGCATATGATGTCTCTCGGAAGACCTTGCTGTGTCTTCTGTCTGAGTGCACGGTGAGCCCGGTCCATCAGCATAGGGTGGGTAGGTGATCTCTCAAGGACCGAATTAAAAATAGAAAAGAGCACGGCACGAACATCCTCCTCTCCTTGAGCCTCCAGGACACCACGAACTCGTATGTTATGGGGCCAACCTCTGTTGTCCAGATCTTCCACATGACTGTGGAGGTCGCAGAGCTGCAGTGAGTGTGAAGATGATTGTTTTTGAAGTGAGCAGATGACCGTGCAGGACGTGTTATGGTCCTCCTCCAGCTCATGAACCCTCTGACCCACTGCTTGGACATCCTGTCATATGGCGGAGATCTCCTCCTTAAAAGGCATCTTTAACTTCTGTTATCAAGGCACGGAAGTCTTGCTTGGTGGGGAGTTGTTGCATATAAGACCACCAATTAAGGGGAGGCTCCATCTGGGGCCCAGGTCCTTCAGAGCATGAAGATGAAGTGGAATCGCACTGTGAAGGAGTTCTGGATTTGAAGATCTGTGGAGTCCCTGCATCATGTAGGCTGGGAGGGGAGTCCCTAGAAAGATGTTGAGGAGCCAGAGGTGAAGCAGGGGTCTTCCCTGACTGGGGGAGATCTGGAAGGCGCCGGGTGGTTTAGATAAAGGGCGCCAGCCCCTGGGAGGATGAGGGCCTGTACTGGATGGGTGCAGGAGAGGGAGAGCAATTCCGGTGCCCTATTGCCAAAATTGGATGAAGTCCCAACGCTGGGGACCCTGCTTGTGACCCCAGTGTTTTTTTGTGGAGGAAAATCTTCCTCTGATGCCCCTGTGTCCACATTAGCCTCCATCTGAAGGGGTGAAGCTACGGGGCTCTTCTCACCTGGCCATGGGCTGCTGTGTGGTGAGGGAACACTGGCAGCTGCAGTGTGCAGCGTTAATCTCTCCCCTGTGGCCCCAGGAGATGGGACGGAGGTAGCAGAGCTGGCTAGGAGCAGGCGGCAGCTTACCCGCTCCTGTAGGGGAGAGAGAGGAGGAGGAGCTTCCTACCTGGCAGCAGCGCATGTCCCCGCCATCTTGGAGGCCTCCGGAGCGCCTCTGCTCAGAAACAGGTCCAGAGGGCCAGAGTGTGGCGTCCGCGGGACCTCCTCCGCCGCAGCGCGTGGTGTGGGCGTCCTGGGGACCTTCTTTTTCTCCATCACCTGGGTAAGTGTCCGCTTTTGAAGCAAATTAGGAGCCTGGGTGTGCGGAGCTCAGCGCTCAAGCGTCTTTTCGCATGAGCTTCCAGTCACACCAAGAAATATGATATTTGGTATAGTATGAGTGCCATATTTATTAAGCACCTATTCCACTTTTTCTATCATAGAAGTCGGATAAATTAAGTGATGTACAGGGCAATTTTTTAAAATAAAATTTCTTCCACTTAATTAAAAATAAACAAATTTCTCAGGAATCTAGAGCATTGTGCTTTTGTTTCTTGGGAGTGATTGTCCAATGTGTACTGGATAACTAGATAAGTTTTGCTGCGGGGCCCTATTAAATCTCTGTATTGCTGTGGGTAACCAAGAATCACAGAAATTTCAGCTGCAGATGTCCATTCCATACATGAATATATCTTTAAAAACATATTTTAGGTGGAACATTTCCATGTATCCAGAATTACAGGTCAAGGAGCATATGAACTATGAACTATGCATGGGCCATTTAACTTGTCATCTGCAGGATCTTAGTTATATCTATTAGGGATATACAACATGATTAATGTGTGCTATAATTGTTTTTTAACATAGATGGGCATACAGGTTTGCTTGATTGCTATTCCCCAGTACATGGAGTACAGGGGCGGACTGGGAAGTTAAAGAGGCCCTGGAGAAAATAGTAAAAGTGACCCCGTTTTGTAGCCGGGTCCATATTGATGGAAGGCAGGGCCAGCAATACCATATTGTGGCACAGTATACTGGCCCAATGGAGCCAAATACCACAGTCCAACACAAAATACTGCCAGCAGCACAAAATACATCTCAAAAAACTTCCACTGGCCGACCATGAGGAGGGCACCAGTGGCCCCCTGGGTATCCGCCCACTGGTAAACTTACCTGTAAGGCCTATGGTCAATCTGCCATAGCATTATCAACAGTCCATGTAATATAAGTATCAATTTTCTTGTAATTCTATTAAATTCAACAACAGCAAATATCAAACCTTGTAATACTGATTCTCCCACTGCATTGTCTTAACCAGCAAATTGCACCACCAGTTTGTGAATCTACAGCTCTAATCAGGGGAAAAGACAGAACTAACAAAAAAAGCCTGTTTAACTTGAACAGCTTAGTAATGCTGGTGCAGAGTGTTACCTTATAAGTATTATTAAAATTATACTGCTTTACAGGAAATCATTTGGCATATATGCTGTATTAAATGTTTTCAATTTAGCAACAACCGAAGCAGTTCATAAAAAGAAGTAACCTGAGCAATTACTAAATCGCAGAGCAACGAGAATGTAAAATAAAAAATAAAAAAATTAAAAAAAGCTATGACAGATGTGCCTCCTTTTAGAAGATCTCCATTGGCCTTAACAGCCAGGTTCTTATAATCACACTTTTTCTTCTTCGTTAGATCTTATTACTGGTGTCATTGAGATAAAGTGATCAGTTCAAAGAAAATTCACAGGTTATAGGTTAGGTCTTGTATCCCAAGGATGAAAAAAATGTTATGAGGATTCAACATAGGGATTAAGCCGTGGCAGTTGTTTGAGATAAGCGTGATATCTTCTTGTTCTAAGAAGATGAGTGGTAAAAAGAAGTGTACGCATCCTCAGAGAGTTTGGGGGGAGAGAGCATGACTCAAGGCCTATTTTAAGGGTTGAACATTGACTTATAGGATAGCTGCCTTACATCTGGTGCGATTAGAGGCAGGGGTTGTTAAGAGCTTTTCAGATTACACTATGAGCATTATTGATGGTAATTATTTATAGGTGACTTACTTTGCCACTTTCCATAAATAAAACTAAAGCCAAAACCTGAATCCATCATTTAATGGCTCATGCTGTATTACAGATGCATGTTGTATGGATCCTCATACAGTGGTGAGAGCACATTATGGACCTATACTTTGTCTACATGTGCCCCTCTTATGCTGTTGAGAACAAAGGTTTTGTAGCTTTCTACATCTGAGGCCATATTGCACAGTTATTCTAGAATAACTTAAGAATTGTTTCTAACCAAGGCCCTATACAGAGGCACTTGGACCAGTCAGTCCATTTATTCATTTATCCATTTATTCTGAAACACAAGCATTTTTGGTGTTTTTTTTTATTTTGTACATGCATTTCTGTCATTTTTACAGCCATAAAATGCAATTAGAAAAAAGTTATATCTAGAGCGTACTGTATTTTGAAACTTTACTAATCTCAAAAATGCTACAAATAAAAACCACAACACTGTGGGGAGAATGTATCATGCCCTGCACACCATAATTCTGGCTTCATATAGTTGCAAAATAGGGCTTTTGTGACTTTTTGGGTTTGTTTGTGCAAAAACGTGTAACTTTTTGCATTTTTACATCACTCACTCCATTTTTGAAAACTGAATGAAAAAGTGAGCCTAACAGGGGTGGATTGGCCATAGACCTTACAGGGAAATCTCCTGGTGGGCTAATGACCAGGGGGCGGCAAGTGGATGTATTTTGTGCTGCTGGAAGTTTTTTGTGATGGAGTGTGATATTTGGCTTTGTTGGGGTGGTATAATGTGCCACAATATGGTATTTCTGGCCCTGCCTTCCATCAGTTTGGACCAGACTACAACTACCAGGCCACTTTTAGTATTTTTCCAGGGCCGCTTTAAGCTCCCAGTCTGCCCCTGGGGCCTAGTTTCTTATATTAATTCATTTCACTCTAGATTTGTCACTGTGACTTTTTTAAAATGGATGGTGTAAAAACTGGCATAGTATTTCTACATAAGTGTTACGTTTAAAGATGTACCAACTACAAAAACACTTCATAAATCTGAAGTAAAGTGCACCAATGTAGATTCTAGCAAAAATTGCTTGAAATATTACCTTTGTTATAAATTCCCCCAATGTATGTAGCTTTTACAATATTTTGCTGGAAACGTTTAAGCAACATTTGGCCGAAGAGTCTTGGAACAAAAAAAAAAAAAAATTAAATTGTACTTACCTCACCCATTTCATCGCAAAGAGGCTGTCGCAGATATCTTTCTTGGAGCTCCAGCACATAATCTTGTGTGGCACGTGATGACATCACATTGACCGGGGTGGTGATGTCATAGACGTCACTGCACACAAGATTTTGAGCAAGATCTTTAACCAAAATGGCCGCGAAGGACTCTTCACAGTCAAATGGATGAGGTAAGTGTGATTTTTTTTTTTTACCACCATTTCAGGGAAAATCGATTAGTTACCACAAAGCATGATGAAATTTGGCTTTGCAGTGATTCAAATTTTTATTGAAATTCGTATCAAAGTCCACTTTGTGAACTTTGATTCGCTCAATACTACACTCCACCATTCCAATAGTTGAACAAACGGTGTAATCACAGAATCATAACCACCAACAAGAAAATATGTTGATATGTAGTTAAAAGAAAAGTTCTGCTCAAGAATATTACTGTAAATATCCTCCAGTAACTAATACAATGACTTTCAAACATCTTCTGTTTTTCCTTTGTAGCTGAGTATAAGGTGTAAATGCAGCACTAACAATCAGTTGTGTTCACAGAGTAGAGCTGTGTCTGGAATTTTAAGTCTCGGAAACTTCCAACTAGACATACTTAGGTGCCAGCATTTCCATCCCTTTGTCTTAGAAATAGATGACACTCAATGTACATTAAGCTTTTTATGTGACATTTCAGGTACAACATTCTGGGATGTTGACCTTCCTTTTCACTAGTAATGCATATGATGACAATAGTAAATATTGTGCAATATTGTGACACTGTGACACTTATACATTAGGCATACAAACAGAATCGGATCTTTTCTCTCTGGTGACAGTGTATTTAATACATGCATCTGTCAATGTTTACAAGCTCTTACCGAAACATAACGGTTTGAGCCCTTCTAAGTTTAAGGGGTGGAGAACAGACAAACTGTCGACAAATGTGAATTTTCCATCTCCTGATGCTTCAGAAGAAAGCAGGGCACTAGTGTCAAACTCATCTGAGAACTCATAAAAAATGCATTGCAGAGAGATGTAATGTCTTGACAGAATCTCTTTCAAGTGTATAACTACAGTCACCTTGATAGAACATTCTCTCCAGCTCAATTTGGTCATTCTCAAGACGTCTGGTCTTTCTAAATTCAGACAGTGTTGATGCACAGTCTATATTTAAGATTAAGCTAAGATACAAGGAGAAAGAGATAGATATAAAGATGTATATGAGATTAGATAGATAGATATCATGCCCTGTCTTGGGGCAAAATCAGTGCTGAATCTCCCATTGAAATGAATAGGAAGCTGAAAAAAAGAGCCATGTAAGTTTGTGCGTTTTTGCGCATTTTCTATGCTTTTTTTGGCACAGATCTGCTTCAAAAATCTCAAGCAGAAAATTCTGCATCAAAACCGTCTTTTGATACATATTTTGACAATTTTTATACGCTGAAACAAAAACAAGTGGATTCCATGCTAATATTTTTTAAGCATGTTTTTCGAAATCAGCCATTTGAAGTGGTCCTTAAGAGTTATTACACATGCAGCAAACACATGTTATATTCCATATAGTGTCTTAAATGAAGTATAAACACACATAAAAGTATATCTTTGCCACATCTGTTTCACCAAACTCCTAGTACCAGTACTCCAAAAATGCAGACTCCCATCAAAACTGTTCATTTAAAGTTCCAATGAGCTCGAAAGATCCATACTTATGATTCCTTGGGTATAAACACAAAAGTGTTTTTTTTAATCTTCTTTTCATGTTCAGTATTATCATAACATGTAGGACACTGAGTCTACCATCATCTTAGCCTCCTCCCACACCACATGACATTTCAAGAGTGATTGCCCCCTAACTCATGCCATTTTGAAACTTTTTAATGATTATTTGCCGGGAATAAAAAGTCTTTCCTGATGCACAATCCACTGAATGGCATGTATTCAGTGCTGTACTGGTGACCTCTTCTAAAATATCACATTGTATATTGGAAATCTTGCCACAGGGGATCTCTTTCTATGGAATCTACAATCCACATTAAACAGAGCTATGATTTAACAATGCCATCAGTGGTAGATGCAAGTAGTGATTATAACAAAAAAAAATTTGACAACTTTTTGGGCAGGGTGCTGTGTATGGAGAATTTTAGCAGTGCTCTATGGTATCAAGACCTATTGGCAATGCTCCATATAAATAAATATGTAAAGAGGTATTTCTAGCTGTCTACTTTTTATTTTCACTTTGTGCATAAGAACTGAGCTTTATTGATTGTCTATGAAGTCAGAGCTAAGGAGCCCCTCAGCTGATCTGCTTAACAGAGCGAAAAGTCAGATCCTGCTACTAGATAAACACCTTGTACAGACCAATTGAAAAGATCAATTGAAAAAAAAATGATTTTTATCTCAAAATGAGTACAATGTAATAAGAAAAAAATGCCTCCAAAGGTGTACATAGCCTTTAAGGGTCTGTCTATTATAATACTTAATCCCTAGGATACAGAGGTATGCCATCTGGACCTGGTGATTTATTTATTTTAATCTTTTAAAGGCAAAACTGCACAATCTTCCTGGGTCAGACAGGCGCCATTTCATTTTCACTGGAGGACAGTTATATTGTTTCTCACACACAGTGACACACTGATTATAAAATTAAGTGAAATAATATTGGGCCCTTTCATATTAAAAATGAAATTATGTAGTTGTCATTAAGACCAGTGGGCACCAGGTTGGTGGTAACTCACAGGTGAATTTTGTGCCCTCATTTGCTTGGGCCCTTCACAGTAGAAAACATATGTTCTGTCCTGATGGTGGGTCTGAATCATTCTCTCATGTGGAAACAGTTGTCCTTACTTCTCTGCTCACCACTAGGCCAGTCTTTGCTGTGCCGATTACATTGTCTTCATGAACAGAGAACTTCAGGGTGTCTACAGAAATAGGTCCCACACAGATATGAAATATTTTAAAACAGTGTAAACAGCAGAATTTAAATATTGAGATGAATATATTTTATGAAAGCATGTTATTTTGTTGGCTGAAAATGGCCCAAATATCAGAAGAGCCATTGACAACCAAATGTCTTTAATTTTTCCATGGTGCTCATTACCAATCTATATAAGGCTACTTTCACATATGTGTTTTTGCTCTATCCGGCATGGATCAGCAAAAACACTTTCATCTAGATAATACCACCGGCAGTTGTATTATGTATAAAATACACATGACGTTTTCTTTTGTGTCCGAGAAAACAGATCTGGCAACATTGTGTGTCATGCCCAGTTTGTCTTGCTCCGTGTCTCATGCCGGACAGAAAAACGTTGCTTGCAGTGCTTTTCTGTCCAATATGAGAACGCAACCAAACGGAACAGAATGCATTATGGTACATTACGTTCAGTTCAGTTTTGTCCCCATCGACAATAAATGGGGACAAAGCGGAAGTGTTTTCCTTTGGTTTTGAGATTCTCTGCCGGAAAAACGCAGATGTGAAAGTAGTCTAATGTGATCTGGAAATTGGGAGATACAGTTGTCCTTTTCAGAAATCTACCCGTGCAGCTCTTGGTGGACAATTATTGTACTTATTATAGTTCTAATTTGATCTGTCCCAATTTTCTACTAAGAACAGTGTAATATGAGCTTTTTATATTAGTCTAAAAGTAAGAGGTTCAATTAATCATTTCAATGCTAAACTTCTGGAATACAAAGTACTGTTACCTCCGGTCAATACATTTCCTTTGCAATTCATTTATTAACTTGGCTTTAAACACTGCCTATATTTTATTCATCTGTTACGGTATTCCTTTTAATATAAATACCCAAGTTGTAAAATTATTGATAAAGATTTAGTTCATCCAGTAGTAATAAAGTTCACACATAATGCCAAAAAACATTTAAATATAGCTAATCAGTAAATATACAGCATTTAGAAAGTTACACTTTCTTATGTATTATCATTATTTCTATAGAAAAACTGGAAAATTATTTTCAAAGGTGGACATTTTAGTGAATCTAAGCTAATATATCAGGTAATATGCTAACAAAATATTACCAAATGTGATATGATGTCAATAGTTATTTTAAGCTATTTAATTATATTTTCTTTACTTACAGAGATATTGAGATACAGCTCTCCCCGGCCTCTGCACTCACCACTTACTGGTCCTGCTGTCAGCTGTGCTGTGGCTGCGCACAGCATGAGGGCACACTGTGACCTCACGCTGTGTGTGTCAGGTCACAGCACAGCCGACGGCAGGAAGAAGAAGAGAGAGCGCTGGAGGTGAGTAGCTGGGGCGTCTGGAGCAGGAGAGGAAAGTGGATTTTTTATTTTAGGTGATCTGAGGCTGGGGGTTGATTAAATGAGGCTGGGGGCTGATGAGGCATGGGGGGCTGATATGAGCTCTGGGGGTCTCATTTGAGGCATGGGGTTCTCATCTGAAGTATGGGGGGCTGATCTGAGGTATGGTGTCTCTGAGGTCTGATTGGGGGTCATTTACATTGGGGTCTGAGCTGAGGTTTGATTCGGGGTCATTCAACATTGCGGTCTGAGCTGAGGCCTAATTGGGGGTCTGATCTTAGGTCTTATTAGGGATCTGATTGGGGCTGTGAGCTGAGGTCTGATTAACATTGACCTCCTCTAAAACTTAGGTGCATCTTATGGGGCGGTGCGTCTTATAGGGCGAAAAATACGGTAACTGCAAGCTATTCTTTTTACTATATTTCACATATGTTTTGAAGATGACTATTATGGATTTATTCTACCAAATAAATACATGTAAAGAATAAACATGGCATTTTCTTCTAATATGGGGTGCACTAAATTCTTGTCATATACTAGTATTCATAAGACTCATTGTATTATAGCTAAAACCCACAACATTTAAAGGGTTGTCTAACCCCAACAGCAATTTTAGCTGTGGCTCCTTAACTGCTCAAACAACTTATCTGTTCACCAGGTCTCCATCCAAGCAGCGAAGGTCCTGTCTCTTGTGGAGCTGACGCATGATGTCCCATCCAAGGTCATGGTCACTGCACTGCACTGCCATTCCCTAGCCTCAGTGGTCACATTCTGCTTGGGGACACATCACTGCTGAGGTCAGGGAATGGCTGAAGTGGTGCACAGGATGTCAAGCTTCTGGTCCACTCTGCGTTAGATTGGAGAACTGGTGAAAAGGTATGAGCAGCTAAAATTATGGTGGAAACCTCTTTAAAGGGAACCTGTCACCTAAAAAATACCTCCCAAGCCGCCAGCATTACCTTAAAGTAGCCAGTAGTAGGTTTCTAAAGCTCCTTTTCTTCCTCCGGTCAGCTGTGCCAAAATCTTGAAAAATAAACTTTAATCCTCTGAATTCGCTATGTCACAGCAGAGTTTGAAGTCAAGGGGGCAGCGGCCTCCTCGCTTCAAGTCAGGATAACCGCGCCCCCTTTCCCTGCCCCTAAGCCTCTGATTGACAGCAAAGCTGCCTGAAGACTAGTACATCGCGATCTCTATTCCCGCGCCTGCGCATCGGCTCAATGCTCAGCGCACATCGAGGGAATAGAGACGTCGGCGCATGCGCGAGACTTCAGACGGCTTTAGTGAACAACTGCCTGTCAATCAGAGGCTTAGGGGCAGGGAAAGGGGGCGCGGTTATCCTGACTTGAAGCGAGGAGGCCGCTGCCCCCTTGACTTCAAACTCTGCTGTGACATAGCGAGTTCAAAGGATTAAAGTTTATTTTTCAAGATTTTGGCACAGCTGACCGGAGGAAGAAAAGGAGCTTTAGAAACCTACTACTGGCTACTTTAAGGTAATGCTGGTGGCTTGGAAGGTATTTTTTAGGTGACAGGTTCCCTTTAAGAAAAATGTTTGACATCACCATAATGATCACAGAGGTCCAAGACGTGAGGATCTATGCTACTGGTTGTAGAATCTTGCAATTAACTTTTTTTTTCATTCTCAAGATTTGTGCAGATTAAATGATTTACGGTATATCTTGCACATGCATCTGCACATGTCATAGGACTAAAGGGACATTGTAACAAGGATGAAGTTCACCTGTGGTTATATACCCTTGTTCTAATGATTTGGCTGCCCTATAATAAACATCCAGTTCTAACTATCTTCTATCCTCTAAAATCACCTTGGTAATTGAAAACAAAGCATTCGGCCTGTATGAGGTAGATTAAGGCGGACAATAAAGAAAAGCTTGAGGACATATAGTGTTGGTGCATTGTGAATGTAATCGATCATGACAAGTGTAATTTATATGCTACATTATCTGCAAACTGTACATTTTAGGCCAATTTTCAATGGCTGTTAACGTTAAATGTTAAATACATATTTTAGGGATGACACTGGGCGCTTGTTCCACTTCTGCTACTCATTTGTCATACGATTGTAATCAAGAAGTGGACAGGGGCAGTAATAAAAAGTGTGAAGAAGGAAATCATTCTGCAGGAGCCTCTTTCATTCTTTGGAATCAGTTCTTCTAGACTCTAAATTGTCCCATAAATCAGGCTTCCTGCAAGCATGTAACTTCTGTACCCTTTTACACAAAGCTAAAACTTTACTGGTATGGCAGAGATTCTGTTACATAGTTTTATTTTGTATTATAAGAAAGAAGAGATGTCCCATGAATTTGCACTTAATGTAAATCTGTGAAGGGTCCCAACTTTACATGCAACTTATATTACTCCTACTTTTCTGTAGTACAGGGGGTGAATCAAGTGAATCAATTTTAAACTAATTTAATTTGACCAGGATTTCCCAAAATTTCTGGTCAAATCCACATTTTTGGCAATTCAGTCTAAGCAAATTTCTCAAAATGGCATCAGCCATTTTTCAGATTAAAATACAAGGCAGAAGGAAGACCTGATGACCCCAGGTAGTTTGTTCGCATACTCACCAGCAGTAACACAGCATGGGTTGCCCATCGCAAGCCATTTATTGCGCCCTCTAACCTGTGGACATGCCCCTTTTTACACAGAATCAGTGTCTTTTAAGACCCAGCGGTTCTCCTTCGCCCCCAAGACACCTGGTGATTACCTAGATCTCTGAGTCCACTAGAGCAGTGGTTCTCAACTCCAGTCCTCGGGACCCACCTGCCAGTCAGATTTTCAGGATTTCCTTAGTTTAGACCAGCTGATATAATTAGCGTCCATCCATCAGGACTTACCACAGGTATTCATTCTGTGGGATATTCCTAAATCCTGACTGGCAGGTGGGTCCCGAGGACTGGAGTTGAGAACCACTGCACTAGAGGAAGCAGCATAGCACATCGGGCACAACATATTTACCATCAGGCAGAGGCTGGAGTACTTTTACTCCTGGGTCATGGACCTCATCATAAGTTAGGTTCTTTCTCTGCTAGTGCTAGGGAGGGAATAAAGACACCCCCACACACACACACACACACACGCACACACTGCACTGAGCACACTGAGAAGGCAGAAGTGGTAGGAAACATACCTTCTCCATGGGGTCCCAAGATTGCAGGGGCTTTAATCTGGTGCCCTACATGTACAGCGCTTCAGATTAAAGCCCAGCACCAAGCGAAGTACTGTGCATGTACAGTACTTGCTTGTTACGTTAATAGGGAAAATTATTACTAGAGATGAGCAAATCGAATCGGACGTGGAATTCGATCCGAATTTCAGGAATTATTCAATTCGCACCGATTTACAATTTCCTGACGATTCGTGGTGATGAATCGTTTTTTGTTTTTTCACTAATATGGCGGCTGCACGTGTTTTGACATGGAGAAAGGAACATGAGGGAGGGAGGGATCACCCACAATGCCATGCATGCAGCCAATCAGCAGCCAGCCAGCCCTGTGATGTCACAGCCCTATAAATACCGTCAGCCATTTTGGATTCTGTCATTCTACAGTGCAAGTGTTACAAAACCTCATCAAAAGTACAAATTGCTGAATAGAGGTGTAGGGAAAGGATAGGAAGTGAAGTATTGCCATGCTACAGCTGCTTATGTCAGGTATGAGTTTTGTTAACCCTTGTGTGCTGTAGTTATATTTAGTATAACGCTTTTTTGCTGTTTTAGTGTTTGGGCTTATTAGCTGTGGTGAAGTGGGAAAATGGCAGCCCTTTGTAGGGTGTTTTATTGTTAAAAAAAAATTTTAGTAGGCGTACAGCGCCAAAGTTTTATATAGTAAAGTGTTCTAGCAGCTATTAGTGTTGAAAAAAAAAACGTATTATTCGCTTGGTGTTGAAGTGGGACAATTACAGCCCATTGTAGTGTGTATAATTCTCAAATAAAAGAGTTTTAGTAGGCGTACAGCGCCAAAGTTGTATATAGTAAAGTGTTCTAGCAGATATTGGTGTTGAAAAAAAAAAGTATTATTCCCTCGGTGCTGAAGTGGGACAATTACAGCCCGTTGTAGCGTTTATTATTCTAAAAAAAGCTTGATTTGGCCTACAGCGCCAAAGTTCTATATTTTAGCTACTGGCATTTATCACTGTTACCCAAAAAACATATTATTTGCTCAGTGCTGAAGTAGGACAATTACAGCCCATTGTAGTGTGTATCACTCTAAAAAAAAGAGTTTAAGAAGGCGTACAGCGCCAAAGTTTATATAGTAAAGTGTTCTAACAGCTATTAGTGTTTAAAAAAAAAATATTATTCGCTCGGTGCTGAAGTGGGACAATTACAGCCAGTTGTAGTGTGTATAATTCTCAAAAAAAAAAAGTTTTAGTAGGCGTACAACGCCAAAGTTCTATATAGTAAAGTGTTCTAGTGGCTATTAGTGTTGAAATAAAATGCATTATTCGCTTGGTGCTGAAGTGGGGCAATTACAGCCCGTTGTAGCGTGTGTAATTCTCAAAAAAAAGAATTGTAGTAGGCGTACAGCGCCAAAGTTGTATACAGTAAAGTGTTCTAACAGCTATTAGTTTTGGAAAAATAAACATATTATTCACTCAGTGCTGAAGTGGGACAATTACAGCCTGTTGTAGCGTGTATTATTCTTAAAAAAAAAGCTTGGTTTGGCCTATAGCACCAAAGTTCTATGTTTTAAAAGCTACTGGCATTTATTACTGTTGCCCAAAAAAGCATATTATTTGCTTAGTGCTGAAATGGGACAATTACAGCCCGTTGTAGCGTGTATTATTCTAAAAAAAAAGAGTTTTAGTAGGCGTACAGCGCCAAAGTTTTAAATAGTACAGTGTTCTAGCACCTATTAGTGTTGAAAAAAAAGGTATTATTCGCTCGGTGCTGAAGTGGGACAATTACAGCCCTTTGTAGCGTGTTTTAATTTCCTTTTTATTTATTTATTTGATTGATCAAACAGCATGTCAGGCAGAGAAGTCGCAGACCCTGCACAGGGGAGTGGCAGAGTCTTAAATGTTTCTGGCGCAGGCACAGGTCGCGGCAGAGTAAGGGGGTGTGGCAGCAGGGGTGACTTTGAGAGGCCTGAGTTACCGGTGTTACTCAGCGGTTCTTGGATGGTTGACTCGGTCTTCGACTTTGTCGCAAAGGACATCAGACACCCCCAGCCACATTAACATGGTGGCAGCAGCAGCAGCATGACATCAGCACCCTGCCATCCGTCATTGAAGGTCCGCCGGACTAACGGGCAGCCAAACTAGATTTGTGGCCGCAATTGGCCGAGTTTGCTCTGGAAAAGCTGTCCTGCCCGGCCAGTAGTGTGGCATCAGGGCGGGTGTTTACTGTGGTGGGGGCCATAGTTACACCAAGGAGAACTCGCCTGTCCACCCAAAATGTGGAAAGACTCACCTTTGTCAAGATGAATCAGGCATGGATCAGTCAGGATTTCCAACCACCAATGCCCGATGAGTCAGATTACATCATTCCTGATTTTTTTTTATTTGCTGCTACTACTACTGCCTCCATAATGTCGCTGTACCATTCTGTAGTGTGCCCATGCTGCTGCTGCTGTTGCTGCTACTACTACCGCCACTACTACTCTTTGCATTGGGTCTGTCTGTGACTGTGAAATTCTACTGACTGACGTTTTCATCCTTGTCGGGCCATTCTGTCGTTGTGCCACTGTGTGACTTCAGAATTCTGCACTACTGTCATTTGCAGTCTTTGCATTGGGCCTGTCTGTGACTGCGAAATTCTACTGATTGACGTTTTCATTCTGGTCGGGCCACTCTGTCGTTGTGCCACTGTGTGACTTCATAATTCTGCACTACTGTCATTTGCAGTCTTTGCATTGGGTCTGTCTATGACTGCGAAATTCTACTGACTGACGTTTTCATCCTTGTCGGGCCATTCTGTCATTGTGCCACTGTGTGACTTCAGAATTCTGCACTACTGTCATTTGCAGTCTTTGCATTGGGCTGTCTGGGCCTGTCTGTGACTGCGAAATTCTACTGACTGACGTTTTCATTCTGGTCGGGCCACTCTGCCACTGTGTGACTTCATAATTCAGCTACTACTACTGCTGCCACTTCCACAGAAATTGTGCCACTCTGTAGCCTCCAAGTTGTACTGCTGCTGCCACTGCCTCCTCTACACTGTCATCATGCCACTCTGTTAGACCTTGTACAGTAACAGGCAGGTCAAACTTGACAACAGTTGACACTTCTACGTCAATTCATCGGGCACATACATCAGTGGTCATGAGAAATTTTTCCTTCCCATCTCTGTCGTTGTACCACTCTGGCCTCATAATTCTATTACTGTTGCTGCCACTACCACACTCTCTCATTGCGCCACTCTGTGTCCTCAAAATTCTACTGCTGCAGCCACTTCCACAATCTGTCATTGTGTCACTCTGTGGCCTCAATATTCTACTGCTGCTGTCACTTCCACACACTGTCATTGTGCCACTTTGTGGCCTCAAAATTCTACTGCTGCTGCCAATTCCACACTCTGTCATTGTGCCACTGTGTGGCCTCATAATGCTACAGCTACTGCCACTGCCTCCTATATACTGTTGCCGTGCCACTCTGTGGTCTCCAGATGCTAAAGCTGCTGTCACTGCCTCCTATACACTGTCGTCGTGCCACTCTGTGTTCTACTGATGCTGCTGTAACTGCCATCTCCACACTGTCTGGGGGGGGGTTTGCTTGTTTAAGCATGTAATAGAACAGTTTCTGTAAGAAATCTATGTGGAATCAGTGAATTGGTGTAAAAGGAGTGCGCTCTTTGGCACTCTAGTAGGATCTTGGGCCTCTGGACGGTTCTTTATAGCTGGCGCTAACATTGACCTGTAAGGCTGAGTTCAGACTTTAGTTATTTGGTCAGTTTTGGCCCCATAACTTCCCAAATACGTAAAGTGTGAAGCGATTCTAAGAGCGACGCCTGTTATCTGCGTGTCATACAGGCTCACAGTATTGTTTCACTACCACAGCAGACTGCCTATGTGTGTTACTGCAAGGCACAGTGTTCTACACCACTATACAGGCTCTCTGCAGGCCGGAAGTAGCAGTTTTTTAACGCTATTCACCACGAATTTATTCGGACCGAATCGAATCATTTCGTAAAATTCGGCGAACCAACCAAATCAAATTTTTGAATAATTTGCTCATCTCTAATTATTACTGTGGGGACCTAAATGGAGTCTACACCACAGGTCCATTGAAATTTTACTAGTACTACTCTGTGCCTACTATTTTAATTATTTTCTGCACTTATATATCACTGACATATTCTGCAGCGCTTTAGAGACATTAGTATCTAGCTGTCCCCAATGTGGCTTACAATCTAAGTATTCAGACTTAAAGGGGATGGCCAGTTCATATTACTCCATGCAGATGTTGTCCTTGGTCAAATTCAAACCTAGGACCCCAGTGCTAACCACTGAGCCATGGGATAAGCCCTTAAAGGAGTTATCATTATTAATGTAAAAATTTAAATCAGACATAATCTAATATATGACAATCTCTTTCTAACAAAGCTATAAACAGCCATGTGCCTCAAATACATCCCAAGATTTACCCATACATTTGTTGAATTGCTCTGCTAGATTTATTTCAATATGGCAACTCAGAGGATGTGTCCTTTCTGAGTGGGTATGTCCTTTCTCGGATATTATGTCTGGTATCCCACATTTCTTTCCCTGTTACTGTCATAGCTTTTAAATGAAGATTCGACTGGTGGCAGTTGAAGGATGTAACTGAGCATGTGCGTCCAACTCAGCAGTGTTACTGAGGGGATGCAAATGAGCTCTTGGCAAGCTCTGCCTCTGATGCCACCAGATGTAAGGCAGTTAGTCTATAATTCAATGTTCGACCCTTTAAATAGGCCTTGACACAAGACTTGGATAATAATTTAGCCAGCATCTCAGCTGCAGACAGCTTATCAGTGGAGAGCAGAGAGTACTGTCTTAACTGGGTGAGAGGCCTAGGTTAGGATTTGGGGGGTACTATATCACCTTATGGAGAGTTCCTAAACAGCACGAGGAATCTTATAGGCCAGGCAATGTTCCTCTGGATTAAGAAGCTCCCCAAAGGGAGATATAGTATCCCCAAACCCTGAGGTGGAAGGAGAAATGAGGAAAAGCACAAACAGCAGGTGGCACTATACATTTTATTGAGTAGCTCAGTGACTGTACAAAATGTTTAATTACATGCAACTACAAATGTATTCAGGTGCTGATTTGAAAAATGTAAAATATTTTGTTTTGGGGGGGTAACATTAATCAGTAGGGCCCAGGTGTATTTCCTACAGTTAATGTTTTGAGGGAAATTTTGCAAAGTGTATGCAGTATGTAAAAAGTATAACATTACAACATATTGAAGTTCACTGGGAGTAATACATGCTGTTTAGACTCCATGCACACTACCCTATTTTTGGTTGGCGTCCAATTCACATTTTTTGGGGGACACTTGTGGACCCATTCATCTAAATGGTAAAGGGGCCCTTAGTCTAGAAATAGTGTAATTGTATTGTAATATATAACATTTTGGTCCTTCCTTATGACATTGGGTCTGTTTTCTATAAGGTATGTCTTCTAGATAGACATCTACCAGATAGATAAATTATTTGGGAAAGTTGAGCATGTCCTCTCTTCACTAGACCACTCATTTCACATGCCTGTACAATATTTATTCATAGAGATCAATAATCCCTATGCGAGTGTCAGATTCCTCTCTGTTCAATTGCCAGGAAAGGAAAGGAATCAAAGACACATAAATTTTGTCATAATAGTGTGCCAAAGACATGACTCTGTTTGGAATAGCTTTTTATCCATTCATGTCCGGTGCTAAATCCTTAATTTCAGCTTTCATAATGTTAAAATCCCCAGAGCAACTGAATTGTAAGATTACCTACTATGCAATAAAAGCAAATAAAATAATCTGCCATATGCTGGATTCGCATTACTGTCAGATGCTCCGTATCCTCTTTCAGCATTTCCCATTTCCATCAGAAATGACATAAAAAATAGTGCAGCAGTCAGCACTGTTCCTCCCATGAAATGGCAACACGACAGAATTCTGATGGACCCCATTATAATTTAGTGGTGTCCAACATGTTCTAAAAATTCATACACATTGGTCACAAATAGCCAGAAAATGGCCAACCCACAATCTGTACTAAAAATGCAATCCAGTCTATTTGTGAATTAGTAAATTGTAACCGCTCCAGACATGGTATTATAGAACAGTGATCACAATGAAGCAGCATGAAGCACCTCAACATACAGCCCAAAGGAACGCTTGCCTTATGACTCCCATGATACCTCTCAGTAAGCTTCATTGTTTTGAATAACTATAATTACCTATTTTATTAAACTTGCAAAGGATTAAAAAGATAAAGATGCAGCTGGTTTAATCATCCCAACAAGCCAATTTAATTAGCTTATTTGTCCAGCTATTGATTGAATGCAAATTATAAGAAGCCTTAGATTGCCCAAGACAGAAGTAATCCCAAAAATTAAACTGGACGCCCTCCAAAAACGCCTAGTTCTCCTGAGGTGCTATTGAGAAGGTCGTCCAATTAACATTCATCATATGCTTGATAATCACTTACTTCTTTTGCTCTGGCTGCTCTGTCAATACTTACAAAGGTAATTTTAGTTTGAGGCTCAGCGGTAAGGTCTAGACAATCAATGAATTTGCTTCTACAATATCTGTTATGGAACATAAAAAAAAAATAATGTATACATTAAGCTTTTATTGAGCACAAGTCGTAATTGTAAGTGTGATAGCAACTCAAAATTATTCTTACAAAAAGCACAGAGTACAGGCTGAATCTATACAGACATAGGGCTAAGCTCTATTTGGGTCATTACGATGTCCACGGGCATTATACGCCCTTTTTTTTTTCCTGAGCTTTGCCCTCTTCTTACTTTCCCTTCAACTCTCAACATTGAACAATATTGTCTTTGACACTCTGGGCTATACATAGGCAGGAATGTATAATTGTGGATGCATTTGAGGTTGTTTTTAGATTGTGTTTACCAGTGCCAAAACTATGTAAATAGTGCACAGTAATAATAAATCTGGCTCAAGTGCAATGTAGTTGTGCCTATTTCAGTAAAAGCATGCTTGGGGGGGATGCCTGGTGTTTCTGGGTGGACTGGGAACTTAAAGTGGAAACTTAAAACCCTAAAAGTGCCCCCATGCATTGCTATTATCCGTATTGCTTCCTTTGCTGGCTGGCTGGTTATGACCACCCTGCAATCGAGCAGCAGTGGCCGTGCTTGCACACTATAGAAAAAAGAACTAGCCTATGTGAGCTCCCATGGTCCCGGCCACCAGAGAGGCCGGCGCTTTTTCCTATAGTGTGCAAGCCCGGCCACCACTGATGGACTGCAGGGTGGTCATAACCATGGAAAGAAGCAGTGTATAATGTAGTAGGGAAGAGGTTAGGTTGAGAATTTGGCACGCCATTAAAATTTTTGCCTCAGGCAGCAGAAAGACTCAGTGCACGATAACTACATAATTGTAAGATATTAAGGTGTGCAAAGCTCATACATATACCACAAGTGTATACATACTTACAAAAGAGATTGAGCTCTTAAATATAGGAAAACAGAGGCCACATGATATTTGGTTGCCATTCACACTTGCTTGCTACTTGTGACCAATGTGTAGGTAAGATAAATATATGTCACTTACTAATACAGCTTTGGTGATATTCTGTGCTGTTTGTTATATTTCATAAGCCATGCTCGTTTGTTAGGCAAATGTTCTGTCCACATAGAGGTCTTGTCCATAGGATGGCTTCTGATGGAGGTTTTTGTGACCAGACACATCACTCAGCCTCCTCCATACAAACACATTGCACCTGCACTAAACATCCAACAGTGCAGATGGCAGGTACAGCGTATTTGAGTGAAGGAGATATCGCATGGGGTGATTTGACTGATAACATGACCCTTTATCAGTAGCTATTTTAGGACAAGACCGGCAGCACAAAAGACTTGGCAAATAAGGGGGCATACCTTATAAAATATAGAAAACGGCACAGAATTTCAACAAATGCCATATTAGTGCCATATAATCATCTTACAAGCACTTTAGTGAACAGTAGTGTTTAGCGAAGCACTCAAAACGGAATTTGGTCTGAAGTTTGTGAAAACTTTGATTCTAAAATAATCTTAATTTTCTTGTGCGTCATTGTAACGAATCAGGTTTTCCTAAAATGGCAGCTGCACATGTTACAAAGCGAAACTATGTGTAGAGGAGACAAGCCCAGGAACACAAGATCACCCATAATACCATGCAGACAGCCACCCCTTGTGATGTCATAGCCTTATAAAACCCTCCTCCCACATGGTGTCTGCCATTGTCCTGTGAGCTGAGCATAGGGAGAAAATGCTGAAAATTATTAATATAAGAATATTGAAAAGGGAGAGCGTAGGGAGACTGCTGGGACAGTGCAGGGATACTTATTCTGCATCAATTTTATTTATTTATTCCTAAGTTTACTTATTCTTACATCAGCATTAAACATACAGTACAGACCAAAAGTTTGGACACACCTACTCAATCAAAGAGTTTTTTGTATTGTCATGACTATGAAAATTGTAGATTCACACTGAAGGCATCAAAACTATGAATTAACACATGTGGAAATATATACTTAACAAAAAAGTGTGAAATAACTGAAAATATGTCTTATATTCTAGGTTCTTCAAAGTAGCCACCTTTTTCTTTGATTACTGCTTTGCACACTCTTGGCATTCTCTTGATGAGCTTCAAGAGGTAGTCACCTGAAATACATACAATGCAACGGCACACTGCTAACCAGATAAAGCACAAATGCCATAGAGATATGAAGTATTCTGGAGCTAATGATATGCTTGTTAATAAATTAGAGATTCTTGGCAAATATATTTTGTACAAAATTATCTGGGCCCGTCCACCAAATCGTCCAGGTGATCTCTGTAGAACGGGAACCTAACACTATTTCCTACCTGTTATGTGCCAAACTTGGCTTCCGTATAATCAGGGGGTGTTTGGTTCCACATGCATGCTGGGTCCCTTCTGCCTTTTGCCATTTCTGGTGCTTCAAAGGCCTCCACTAATACAGGGATGCAGGTACCAAGCATGCATGCCGAGTCCACTCGGCTTTATAGTTACACTAATTAAAATCAGCCTATGGAGCAGACGGAGCTAGTCAGGAGTGCATGACCAAATGGAGTAGCCACACCTCCAGTACAAACTTACAAAGAAAAAAAGGGGAATTTCAGTCAGCAAATGCCAGTGCGCAGGTGCACGTTGCTATGGCTAAATGTGCAAGGAAAGGAAAATACATACAATGCAATGGCACACTGCTAACCAGATAAAGCACAAAATGCCATAGAGATACGAAGTATTCTGGAGCTAATGCTATGCTTGTTTAGAAAATTAGAGATTCTTGGCAAATATATTTTGTACAAAATTATCTGGGCCCGTCCACCAAGTTGTCAAGGTGATCTCTGTAGAACGGGAACCTAACACTATTTCCTACTTATTTCCTGCCAAATAGTTTTCACTTCACAGGTGTGCCCTGTCAGGTTTAATAAGTGGGATTTCTTGCCTTATAAATGGGGTTGGGACCATGAGTTGTGTTGGGCAGAAGTCAGGTGGATACACAGCTGATAGTCCTACTGAATAGACTGTTAGAATTTGTATTATGGCAAGAAAAAAGCAGCTAAGTAAAGAAAAAGGAGTGGCCATCATTACTTTAAGAAATTAAGGTCAGTCAGTCTGAAAAATTGGGAAAACTTTGAAAGTGTCCCCAAGTGCAGTCGCAAAAACCATCAAGCGCTACAAGGAAACTGGCTCACATGAGGACCGCTCCAGGAAAGGAAGACCAAGAGTCACCTCTGCTGCGGAGGATAAGTTCATCCAAGTCACCAGCCTCAGAAATCGCAGGTTAACAGCAGCTCAGATTAGAGACCAGGTCAATGCCACACAGAGTTCTAGCAGCAGACACATCTCTACAACAACTGTTAAGAGGAGACTGTGTGCAGCAGGCCTTCATGGTAAAATAGCTGCTAGGAAACCACTGCTAAGGGCAGGCAACAAGCAGAAGAGACTTGTTTGGGCTAAAGAACACAAGGAATGGACATTAGACCAGTGAAAATCTGTCTTTGGTCTGATGAGTCCAAATTTGAGATCTTTGGTTCCAACCACCGTGTCTTTGTGCGACGCAGAAAAGGTGAATGGATGGACTCTACATGCCTGGTTCCCACCGTGAAGCATGGAGGAGGAGGTGTGATGGTGTGGGGGTGCTTTGCTGGTGATACTGTTGGGGATTTATTCAAAATTGGAGGCATACTGAACCAGCATGGCTACAACAGCATCTTGCAGCGGCATGCTATTCCATCCGGTTTGCGTTTAGTTGGACCATCATTTATTTATCAACAGGACAATGACCCCAAACACACCTCCAGGCTGTGTAAGAGCTATTTGACCAAGAAGGAGAGTGATGGGGTGCTACGCAGGGGCGGACACAGACAGCAGAGGGCCCCTGTGCAAAGATTGTGCATGGGCCCCCCCACCCCCATGCCAAATAATCAACTTAACCTATTCCCTCTTAACATTACATACAGCAATACAAAACATAGGGTGAGGCTATTTTCACACCTGAAGCACTACAATCTGACTGGACACAAACCACAGCATGCAGCAGTTTGTGTCCCGCTGATTCTCAGCATTTTTGCCTGAATGTGGCCGGATCTCTGCCTGACCCCATTATAATCAATAGGGCCGGTGGGCATTCTGCATCCAGCAGTGCCGGATCCAGTGAATTCCAGCAGGCTGTTCTCTGCTAGAACAGCCTGCCAGAATCAGTAACACAGGTGTGAAGGTAGCCTAATACAGGTCCACATACCTCTTACATCCAGTGACGTCTTCTTAGATGTAGACGTTCTCTTTCCTCATCTTCTCCTTTCAGACCAGACCGCCATGATGATTTCTTTCAGCCACCTCTTCTCTCTGCGAAGTATCACAGACAGACATCTTAGTTTCCTACTTTTCCATCATCCTCTCACCTTCTGAACGCCCCATCCTGCCACCCCCAATACAGTGCCCGCCGTGCCCCTCAATACTATACTGCCGAAACAGTCCCCCTGAAAATACTAGCACCACACAGATAGCGCCCCTTCAATAATTATTGGCACAGAGTGTCCTAAAATAACTGCACCCAGGAAACTGTGTCCCCGACACTAATAGTGTAAACATAATGTCCCCCAAAAATAGTGATACAACAACTGCCCTGTTGTGTGGCAGTAAAAAATACCTCCTCTTAGCGCGCCCAGTGGAGGCAATGTCACTATAGTGCCCTCATAATGTGTGCCAATACCCCTATTGTGTGCCCATAAAATCCACTTAGTGCCCCAGTTAACCCTTTCACTCCCGGAGGTTTTTTTTGGTTATGCATTTTCGTTTTGCGCTCCCTGCCTTCAAACAGCCATAACGCTTTTATTTTTCTGTTCACATAGCTGTATGAGGGCTTGTTTTTTGCGGGACAAGTTGTACTTTCCAACGCCATCATTTAATATTGCATATGGTGTAGTGGGAAGCGGGAAAAAATTCCAAATCAGGTGAAATTGCAAAGAAAACGCTATTCCGCTACAGTTCTACGGGTTTCTTATTTACAGCATTCGATGTGCATTAAAACTGACCCATTACTTTTATTCTACTGGTCAGTACGAATCCGGCAATACCCAATATGTATAGTTTTTCCTGCGTTTTGATAGTGATAAAATAATTAGAAAGTTGCCCTTTTTTTTTTCCTTGTCATATCTTGACCCCTATAACTTTTTGGTATTTATGTGTACAGAGCTGTATGGGGGCTCATTTTTTGCGGAGCAATCTGAAGATTTTACTGATACCATTCTGGGGTGTGTATGACTTTTTGATCACTTTTTATTTAATTTTTTTTAGAAAAAAAAAGCAACAAAAAAACGGCAAATCGCCATTTGGACACTTTTTTCCGCCACACAATTCGCCGTATTGGAATTTTTTTTTATATTTTAAAAGTACGGGCGTTTTCGGTCACGGCGATACCCATGATGTCTATATTTATTGTTATTTAGGTATTTATTTTTTAATTATACGGAAAGGGGGGTGATTTGAACTTTTATATCTTTTTTATTTTTTATATATTTTTTAACATTTTTTTATTTTATTTTTTTTACTATTTGAAAGGTCAAATATGAGCTAATATATTGTGGCTTTTTTTTTTCTTTATGAGCAATCAGGGATTTTCTAGACTCAGATAAATCCAAGAATTGCTCATCTCTTATCCTGGCCTGCCATCTAGTGGCCAGAATAAGAATTGCACTTTGAAAACTGTAATCCTCATCAGCGAGGATTACAGTTTTCATATGGTGTACAGACACTCCGATTGGCCACACGGGGTGTCTGTACATTACCCGGAAGCGAACGCTGTGTGTGATCACGGCATCTAAACGCCCAGCAAGACGCCGCCGATCAAGTAAGTAGCGGCAAGTCTCTGCTGTTAGAAACAGCAGAGACTTGCCGGCCATGATGCCCGCCGCACTTGCGAGTGGGCGCCATGTGCCCGCATCGCCCCAGCGCCGTACATAAGTGTAAGGATTAAGGTCCCCATAGTTCCCTATTCTCCTATATAGTGCCCCAAGTAGATGCCCCCATAGTGCTCCTCCCCGTCCCATGGTGCCTGACATAATGTACCAGTATAAAATGCTCCTCTCCCCCCTCCCCCATAGTGCCCCCATAAGGTGTGCAAGTATATAATGCCCCCAGTAGATGCCCCCATAGTGCTCCTCTCCCCTACTTCTCCATAGGACCCCCATGTGACAGTATATAATGCCAATATATAGGGCCCCCAGTAGATGCCCCCATAGTGCTTCCCCATCTGTGCCAGTATATAATGCCCCTTGCAGATGCCCCCATAGTGCTCCTTTCCCCCAACGCTTCCGAGCGTTTTGCTCGTTCGTCGGCTGATTAGGGCCACTTTTACACGGGCCGATTATCGGCACTAGCGTTCCTAGGAACGATTTTCGGCCGATAATCGGCCCGTGTAAAAGGACCTTAAGCTGAGCAAAGCACACCTTTGGAATTTAACCCATCTGCTGCTTGATAAGTAGACAATGTTTAATCCGTGTTAGCTAGACTCGGCAGGCAGTGTAAACGTTTCTACTACTAAAATGTATATAATGGTTTTCAAGCTATAGGAAACGGTGTTTACATTCTTCCAAATTAGGATCTAACCAATTCCAGATCAACACAAAGTAGCAAAAGTGACTTTATTTTCATGTTAACAGACAGAAATTCCCCCCTACCATTGAGGTTACCAGGGTTCTGAGAGAGCTCTGTAATGAAGATCAGTGACAGGACCAAGGCATTGTCTACACGGGTATCAAATTTGATTTCATTCATTTTAAGGGATAAACGTATCCTATGTCAAATTTTATTTCAATCCAATTTTCACTGTTACCGTATAGTAAGGAGAGAATATCATATCATATCATTGCATGTAGTACAGGACCATTTAAGAGAGTCAGAAACTGTATAGAAACATTTAGGATAAATGTTAACACCAAACTCTGAGGGAAAAAGGCATTTTGAAATACGGTAATAGTCTTCTTGGCAGAATAAACAAACCATGTTCTACTGCCCTTGTAGGGACCAACATCAATTTGCCAGAGCAGAAAATGGCTATAAAATTGTCTCTCTGGATGTCCTGCCATGTCCATGCGTTACACAGAAAGCCCACTCATTTCAGTGGGTGCCATGTAATACATTATTTCCTCTGTGGTGGAGCTGCAGGGGAATTGAACACTTGTGGTCGGATTCCCCTGAGGATTACAGTTAATCACGACATGTCCCATCAGTGGGACATCATGCAATCATCTTATTTTCAGGAGATTCTTTTAACACAAAGGTTTTGTCAAAAAAGGACAACCTCCTTTAGTAACCAGAAAGAATTCAGCAATTACTAGTATTTTTCAAGTATTTCATAGTACTTGCAGGTTTATTGCTATCAATTATTTTGTCTTTTTACATAATAGAGAATAAAACTATGATTGAAAGGTAAAGAGAATATAATGAGACTAACCTATGTGTGGACAACCACTTCAGTAACCAAAGCGTATTTAGTCATTGCTAGTATTTTTCCAGTATTTGCCAGTACATGCAGGTTTATTGCTAGAGCTACCAACTTACCCATTTTTGTGTCTTTTTACAGAAGAAATAGATGATAGATATTACTATATTTTTGTCATGTAAGGAGAGTTACTGTTGCTTTTGCAATAGAAGACTAACTTGGCACTATGGGGGAATTTGTGAAGGTAATATTTGAAGTCAGATTTCCTTGAGTCTGAAGTGGCATACTTTGTGCCAAATTTATCAAATGGCACATGTGCAGTGTGCTGCCCCCCAGGGGAGTAGTTCCGGTGTGTAGAATGCGAGAGGTATACTGTGGCCTAATGTTTGTGTCATGCTGGTCCTACCTTCAGGCTTTTGCTTCCTGGAGGTCAGTCACCATTGCAGAGACTGAGTTGGAGCAAGGAACTAAATGAAGTCCAGAGTTTGTGAAGTTTAACTTTTCTTTACTTGGAATAGCATTGCAGTAATAGGACTGTATTTGATATTTATTTTTCTTGGTTCCAGCAGCATGTACATTTCTGATTGTTGACCTTGACTGTTTATTCCATATTGCTTTTTTTAGATTCAAGTTTTGGTTACTGTCTCAGAGTGGGGTGTCTTGAACCCACTGTCCCCCTCTAAGATACAAAGTCCTATTTAAATCAGTAGTAGCTGCTCTACAAGCTGCTTTCCCAAAGTTCCTGCAGCAGAACGGGAAAGCACTTCCCTCACTGTGCCTTGTGTGCTCTCTTTCAAATTCTAACTTCAAATAATTCAACTTCCTCAGCAACCCATCCTTTGTTGGGACAGCCCAATTCTGCCCAAATGGGGAAAGAATGGAATGGTTAGTCTCATTCTATCTAAGGTTCTGCCAGACCCATGCCACCTACTGGACACCATTTACACTGCATATAACAGAATAAATTAACAGTAGCTTAACAAAATAGAGTCACTGAATGAGAGGACCTGGAAATAAATGCACGGATGGAATACATTTCCAGACATGAGAAACAATAGTCAGGTGGCAAAATGTTTGTTAAATTTGGCTAACACTTTTTTTTTTATCTAGAAATGCTTCTCCAGTTTTCTACACCATCCCCCTACTGGCATGGCTTTGGGACTTTTTGTGACTTTTTTGTGAGTGCTGTAAAATGCAAAAAGTTGCAAAAAATTTTGTGCGAGTGACCTAAAAAAAATAGCAAAAGCCCTATTTTACAATTTTATGAAGAATTGTAGTGCAGGACTTGATAAATTCCTCAAATAATCTTACATACTGTATGCATGGGCAGTAATATACAGTTTAGGTACAGCACTATTTCACTGAAACTATATGGGCACTACTTATGTACCAAATTATGCGGCATTTGGGAATAAATACAATTATACACTTTAGCACCTTGTACATGGTGAGATAATCTGTAAACAGCTTCCTTCCTTGGAAAAACATTTACAATTTAGAACATACAGTTTTATGTTGGATGCTTCCTTAAAAAAGCAATCACACATTTTTTTTATTCTCTAGCCTGTTAGATATGTACATGATGTGATTATCTTTAGTGAAGGTAATCTTTCTACCGATGGGTAGTTATGAGTTATCCACTCCCTTCTGGTTCTCAACTGTGTCATGTGACCAACACTCTGACTCTCCAACTAACACATCTAGAAATTAATTAAGAAACTGTCTTCCAGTCCACACATAAAACATTGTGTCAGTTGGATAGTCAGAGTGTTGGTCACATGATACAGCTGAGATTCAGAAGGGAGTGAATACCTCCCAACTACAGGTAAAAAGATTATCTTCAGTACAATTTACATCAGTTATCTTTTAGGACAGAGAATAAAACATTGTGTGGGGTTTCTCCATTAATGTATGAGTGCCTCTGTGTAGCATCCTATAGTTTTTCTTGGAATGAGTTGAGTTCTGAAGTCCTGTAAAAATATTTTTATTTCCTATGCAGTGCTGTAATGATAACATTCCTTTAAAGCCCTTAGAAATTTTATGTAATGCCTTATCTATTTAATACTTTATTTCCATAAACATTTTATTATGTTATAGATATTTTTATTTAATGATGTATTGATCTAATCTATGTGTTATGTCAAAGTTCAGTACTTCAGCATTATATTGTTATCATATTATCTGCTTCCATTATCTTTGTTGCTTCTTATTTCTGCATTCACATAAAAGGGAAATGTTTTTTACATTTTCCATGGATTCACCCCCTCAGCTTCAAAGAGACCAAAACCTTTTCTGCCAATTCCTTTCTTCTTTTGTATTATTCATATCTTAGTGTTACTTTTATGTCTTGTTCACGTAACATTTGTGAGATAAATGTTCAGAGGACAATGTCACACAAAGTTTTTTAACATATGAGTCAGAGTTATTGTCAGAGTTTCATTTTTTAGCTGGCGCTCCAGGCGTTGCTTTTCTAGGAAGTAAAGTATCACTGTGCTTCTGTTTCAGAACATGTAGCCCGTTAGAATGTTTTGAATATCTGGGAACCAAAGGACTGTAAAATAGTTCAGATTCTGGAGAATAATTAGGGAGGTCCATGCCAACACATGTTATTCATCTGCCACACAAGGACATGTCTTCACATATCAGTAGGGAATAGTACAATGACCTGACTTTTTAGACCCTTAATGCATGCAGGAACCAGCAACAATATGGATCGATTATGTTACTTTAGATACTATGATCTTATATATAGCAACCAATGTAAATGGTGTGTACCTATATGATACTAGCAAATCAATTTTGAGTTTTTGTGAAGCAGGAACAGCAGAAATCTAACCTTTGTGTCTAAAAAACGGAGGTGCAATTTAAAGTATACTAGTCACTTTGGATACATTTTCAGAATAACACATTAAATGACTTGTATACTTGTATAGTGCATTGTCTAACAGTTTCCCCTCTACAGGCTCTAATTGTTATTTCTCTCTGGTCCAGTGGAGGAAGACTAGCTGCTATGATGTTTCTGATACTCTGCTCCCTTATCTCCCTGAAGCACACTCTCAGACTACACTACTGAGCAGTGTAGCTGTGAAACCAGCACTAGGGCAGATAGAAAAGTTACTATAGCCAGTAGCATGTGTCTCAATCCACAGCAGACTCTTCCTCTTCCCCCTCCCCTCTCTACAGATATCTATAAATATCTTGTAACTGGATTGCTCAGTAAGCTGATTATTAGCCTTATCTCCCAAGATAGCTTTTAGCAGTGAACCGAGGGTCAATAATCAGTTGAAGAGGCAGGGGAGAAGAAGTGCCTGATAAGTGAAGAAATTGCCATTTTTTTCCTGGACAGTCCACCAAATACCAAATCTGACTAAATTATGTATAGGTTTTCAGACTGGACAGGCACATATGAGAAATTTCTGATTGTCATAGGATGTGATTACCTGTTTGCATTTGTGGTCCTATTGTCTACCTGTTGATTACCTGTTTGCCTGTTTGCCTGTTGATTACCTGTTTGCATTTGTGGTCCTATTCTAAAACTGCTAATAAAAGTGAATTTCCCAAAATTGATTTTGTGTCTGTTTGAGTCAAAACAAATTCAATTCAGTCAGAATAAATTTAATCCAAATCTCAAGTTCCTCAATTTCCCTGAAAAGTCATGTATGAGACTCTGGGATCCCCTAGGACTGTATCCAATCCAATTCAAGCTCTTTAATGCCAAGATAACATTAGTAATGTTAAAATGACAGCAACATATATGACTATGAGTACAGTATATGGATGGTATCACGTGTTATCAGGCAGCCTGTTTAATAACTCACTGCTCTGTAAGATTTTTGGGGGAAATTCATAACATTCATACAATTGTGGAATTGTGTAGAATTGATTTGCTCATCTCTACCCACTAACACATTATAATAGTGCCTAAACTCCATTTCACACTAATCGTGTGGTCATTTAATTAGGTGGAAGCTTACCTCTATCTATTTAATATAATTTGTCATACGTCTCTGATGCCAGGGAGACAATTCATATCTGTTCATGTTGAACTTAATTCATTAGCCCTTATGTGGTTGCTGTCTTGAGTCAGTGCAATATACAGATTTCAGGACAGAGTAACCAAAAACAGATGGATTCTGTACAATCCATTGTCCAAATATAAATTTATTTATGGGTCAGTGAGAAACACTGAGTTGACTTCTGGAACTGGATACTCTTAAGCTAATGACTTAGCAAAGCAACAGAGTTATAAGACTTAAATTATGAGGACCAACCTTGCTATTAAAGTGTGATTGTAAATTCAACATGAGAATTTAAGTTCATGAGCTGAGAAGATCTCAGGCTTCATCAGCTACAAAACTCTAATTAGACCTCTCTTAAGTCAATTATAACCAATTTATGCACAGTTGAATAGCAAAACTATATATTTGCCGTCATTACATTATATTTCAAATTAGCTTTAATTTAGAGATTAACAATCAGGAAACTACATCCCCTGGTTCATTAGTGACTTCCCCACGTACGGTATTATGTGGTATGTAATCTCCTGCTGCCAGAGGGCACATCTTACACTGGGGATGAATCTGAACGGTGTTAGTAGATTAGTTTTATCCCGATGAGGAATAAATCAGTAATGTCATTGCATGGGAGAATGGGCCTAGACATGATTTGGATTTCCATCTCATGCTATTTCCATTACAAGCAATTGAGAATATTGTGCCACCTGTAAACACATCTGCACGTACTAAACTGGTGCAAGACACCATTAGCATTAAACTACATAATTACAAGTGTATAATCTTAGGCACTGGTAAATTTAGTCTAAACAGTGTTTCCTGGAGTACACACAGTCCTTAATACTGAGCTCACCTGTGATCTGTGGGGGCTTTGGATGTCATCTAAAAGTCATCATGATGTTCAGACATTGGTGCTTAGAAAAATGTAAGACAGTGATGAGACTGAGTAGGAGTACCTAGCAGAGAAATAAAATAGAAAGGTGACAGATAAATGGTAGATAGGCAGATAAATAGAGAGATACGTACAAATCTGTACCTCTTTGGAACATTTAAGGATCATATTGTCATACATCCTACATACAATGCCTAAAGAGAACCTGTTACCATGAAACGCAGTGCAATCTGCAGGCAGCATGTTATAGAGCAGGAGATGCTGAGCAGATTGATCTATAGTTTTATGGGAAAAGATTCTGCAAAACATGCAATTTATACATTTATATCTCAGTTCTTTCTGATTTCATTGTACATGGGGAGGTGATATCAGCGATTGATAGTATTCTCTGTGTAAGTGTGTATACAGAGATAGCTGTCAGTCAATGATAGCTGTACACAAGGGTGGTATGTGTAGTACGGTATGTAGCTGATGTCTGAAAGGAGAAGCAGCAGACAGGGATACTCCTGCCCTGTGAGCCAAGAGCAGCCAGAAAGCTACTGGGGATATTGCCTACCTCCGAGAGAGAGGAATCTGAGCCATAGAAGGAAGAGTGCAAAGTATTTGTCAAAGAAGGTAATGCCTATACTTTCGTTATAGACTTTCCTGCATTTTGGTTGGAGCAATAAGCCTCAGGTCCCTCATCATTTTGAAAGTACAGACTAGCCATCTGTTTGTGGAAATACAGATATAGAGAGAGTGAGAGAGAAAGGTTTTCACCCCTTGTCCAAATTGGGAGTATTGCACAGATTATCTGAAGAAGAGGGGATCTTTATACATCTACACCCCCTATACACAGCCTTGGGAAAGATGACTATGCAATGCGTATGATAAGAACTGTGCCTACCTCATTCAGTGCTTGTTTTTGTGAACAGCTGAATTTACCAGTAAAATGATCGGGAGACAGGAGGAAGCTGCTGCCAGACAACTGGCGATGGTGCATCTTCCCTGAGAAAAAAGGATAGAGCATGTTAAAATTCAAGATTTCCAATGCAATCTGCCATGTATGAACATCTGGTGGGCCAGTCCTGCAGAAATAGGTGAATTTGGCTAACATTTACCTAATGTATTTGGCCAGTTTTACCCAAGGGTGAGTGTTTAGGTTACAGGGTTACATTTTAAAAATATGATAGAATAAGACCCCTTTCTGACCACTATAAAAAGGCATATTGGTGGTTATTATGGAATTAATTTGATCAATATTCAACATTCTTGAGCCACTCTTGTTAACATCAGTTGTATTTTGAGCTGCTCTATAATTCATTACTTCCCATAAAGAGCTTCTAATCATGCATTAGCTTTGGCTGATGAAAATTAAAAATGCATTTTGTGGCGATGGACAACAGGACCTGGACAGATTTACAACTTGAGATTTAATTGATGCTGTCATTGCTTTGTGTGTGAAATACAGCAATTAAAAGCTTGGCTTGGACATCACTTTCCTACATACCTTGTGATGTACCATTACATCTTTCCTTTTACATTAATCTTTTGTGAGTCTCTAGTAAGATTATGCAATAATTATGTGTTGATTAAGATGTATTGATTATTCTGTGCTATAACTGCAGGGTGTTGAGCAGAATTATGGATTTCCAATTGGGCTGATGTGGAAGGAGGACATTATTTCTGGTAATGTAATATGTAGCTTGGACGGACCAAACAGTTGAAACTATTTCAGTCCTATAAGACATATGTTCACTTACATAAGGTCAATTTTGCCTCACAGGGAAAAATAAAAGATATTTGATTATCCTTGACTGACAGTTGGATATATTCCCATGATTTCTATATTTCCATACTTACCTTTAGCAACTACATCATTCTATAATTATTGGTTTTAGCATTACTTGTGCTAGGGTTTTTTTTGTGCTGGGGCAGCAATTGTTTTTTTTTGTTTGTTTTTGTTTTTTTACCCATTCTATGGTTGGAAGAAACTTCCCAGTCCAATTTCCTGATTGTAGTCTTTCAGAGACCTATAAGCCCCTAATGGTCAAAGATCTAACTCACTCCAAAGTTTCTGATGGTGAATAGCACACTAATAAATTATTCACCATTACTGGCAAAACATGGCCCAGTGGAGAAACTGAACAGTATATTCTTACATAGAATACATGCCCAGGTTCAATATGCAATTTAGGCATAGTCCTCTACATCAGAGAGAATGCCCAGAGCATCTAATGAACATAACGCAGGTCAATCCTTTCTGTGGTTCTGAAATCCAGTTTCTGTTGCTTGGCACCTGAATACTACAATTGAAGCCTAAGCCTACGGTTGATTACCTTTAGGGTCCTTTCTGCTAGACCTCTGCACGTTGCCAGACGTGAGGACGAAAGTATACTTCCATGCTTCCCACCTCTGGGTTCTGGTTCTGAAGGTGAACAACCTCTTTAAAGGCTATGGACATCTTTGAAGATATATTGTACTGAAATGCAGCTATTTATGGCTAAAAATCATTTTATTATTTCAGTTATTAAATTAAAATGTTGCTCTACTTGTCTTCTTATATTCATACATCACAGTCAAATGGAATGGAGCAAATGGAAGATTTTAAAAAAGGGATGAACTTTTTAACCTTGTCACACTTGGCACTGTACACTTATGACACTGAGCAGGCATGAGGTATGCTTTGCATATTTATATGAATTCTATTCCCTATGATTATGTATGCCAGACTAATGGCAAGACTGTCGGCAACAATGGTGGCTAAGGTCAAAATCACACTCAGAAAATATTGAAGGGTTTGTTATGGACATGCAGACCAGCCCATCCAAACCATAGGGAAAAAAAAATGTAATAAAAAATGTTAACTTTAAAGTTCAAGGGAATATAGTCAGTGTCTGAAAAGGCAGAGTTTGTAGTAATGAAAAAAATCTAAAACATATGATTTATTAGACAAAATTCAAAACAAGGATATATAATTTTAACCCTGGCTTTCTGCACCTCTTATACTTTAGATATGCCCCACAGAGGACAATAGACTGATGTAGTAACTGTTCAGGTATATTTCCTGGTAAGGTTGATCACTCTGATTAAAAAGAAGTTTTTCTTTTGGCTATATATTGAATGACTGCAGAGATATCCTGGTTTTTATTTATATGCACATGAACAAGATGGAGCACCAAGGGGCTGGCTGGAGCCCTTGGAGCACCAATTTTGTAGCGCCCCTGTGCCCTGCACACTTCCCCCTCTCCCTTGATTGACAGGGCTAGACCTCGCGTCTTGGCTCTGCATCCTCGTACCTATGTTGACTTAGCTCAGTGATTCGGTGCTTGTGCAGTGTTTGTTTCCCAAGCTTATCATATCCACTGCTCAAGCGCAGCGAGTCCTAATGCACTGCAGTTAGCTCTTGTTAACTCTTCCTTCCCTAAATAAAAAATAGCCCCTTACATATAACCCCTGAATGTAGGAGCTGGCTCAGAGGGATACACTTGCAATATTTTTATTGCATGTAAATTATAATAATACTTAATTTCAAATGCCCTATAGTTTTATTATATTGTATAGTAGGTTTTTTGTTGCATATTTGTTTTTTTATTATAATTTTTTTCAAAGATCTCTGCTTACATTTGTGCTCTGGAAAGCTTATAACAAAGCCACATACAAAGCCATCAGGGTCTGAATAGTCAGCAATAGTGATGAGCGAATCGAAGCGGCAATATTCGTGATTCGCACGAATATTGCCCGCTTCGGCTCGGCATCCCGAGGCAGCGCGGATTCATGACTATTCGTGCGTCACTGCAAGTTTGAAATGCCCGGTTTTTTCAGCCAATCAGCATCAAAGGGAAGCCTGTGGGAACGCCTGCTGTGATGTAACAGCCCCTATACCTCCCCAGCAGTGATTGGCTGGCAGTGACATGTGACCTAAATTTACATAAGGTAGGGACCTGCACAGTGTCGGACTGGCCCACGAGACGCCGACCTGAGGTCTGATGGGGGCACGAGACGCCGACTTGAGGTCTGATTGGGGCACGAGACGCCGACCTGAGGTCTGATGGGGGCATGAGACGCCGACCTGAGGTCTGATGGGGGCACGAGACGCCGACCTGAGGTCTGATGGGGCACGAGACGCCGACCTGAGGTCTGATGGGGGCACGAGACGCCGACCTGAGGTCTGATGGGGGCACGAGACGCCGACCTGAGGTCTGATGGGGGCACGAGATGCCGACCCGAGGTCTGATGGGGCACGAGACGCCGACCTGAGGTCTGATGGGGGCACGAGACGCCGACCTGAGGTCTGATGGGGGCACGAGACGCCGATCCCTGTACTGTGACATCACTGTGTTTATTATCTCTGTACTGTGACATCACTGTGTTTATTATGCCTGTACGGTGACATCACTGTGTTTATTATCTCTGTACTGTGACATCACTGTGTTTATTATCCCTGTACAGTGACATCACTGTGTTAATTATCTCTGTACAGTGACATCACTGTGTGTATTATCCCAGCGCAGGAAGAGGTAAGTGGTCTGTGTTTGTGTGTTTGTTTTCTATTTTTCAGGGTCGTGAATGCAGAGGACTACGTCGGATTCGGTGGACTACGTCGGCCCAGCTTTTTTTTTTTTTTTTTAATAAAATGGTCAAACAGGGGTCTGGGGGAGTGTTTATTTCAATAAAATGTTTTATACTTGTGTGTGTGTGTATTTTTTTTTACAATACTACAGTTTTAGTAATTATGGCTATCTACAGACGGCCCTGATTACTAATACTGGGCTTAGTGCTTGCCGGTATAGCAGGCCAGCACTAACCCCAACATCTATTACCTCGGCACCCACCGCCACCAGGGGTGCCGGGAAGAGCCGGGTACCCGCAGGACCGGACCTTCTAAATTGAGGGTCTGGCTCTGGGGCGGCTGCAGGCTGGTACCATTAGGCTGGGAAGGGCCAATAACCGTGTCCCTTCCCACCCTGGTAGTGCCAGGCTGCCGCTGCTGGTTGTATCTGGCTGGCAAAGGAAAAAAGGGGGGGACCCCACGCCATTTTTTTTAAAATTATTTAATTATTTTTGTAAAAAAATGGCGTGGGGTCCCCCACTTTTTTCCTTCGCCAGCCAGATACAACCAGCAGCAGCAGCCTGGCACTACCAGGGTGGGAAGGGACACGGTTATTGGCCCTTCCCAGCCTAATGGTACCAGCCTGCAGCCGCCCCAGAGCCAGACCCTCAATTTAGAAGGTCCGGTCCTGCGGTACCCGGCTCTTCCCGGCACCCATGGTGGCGGTGGGTGCTGAGGTAATAGATGTTGGGGTTAGTGCTGGCCTGCTATACCGGCAAGCACTAAGCCCAGTATTAGTAATCAGGGCCGTCTGTAGATAGCCCTAATTACTAAAACTGTAGTATTGTAAAAAAAAAAATACACACACACAAGTATAAAACATTTTATTGAAATAAACACTCCCCCAGACCCCTGTTTGACCATTTTATTAAAAAAAAAAAAAAAAGCTGGTCCGACGTAGTCCACCGAATCCGACGTATTCCTCTGCATTCACGACCCTGAAAAATAGAAAACAAACACACAAACACAGACCACTTACCTCTTCCTGCACTGGGATAAAACACACAGCGATGTCACTGTACAGACATAATAAACACAGTGATGTCACAGTACAGGGATAATAAACACAGCGATGTCACTGTACAGACATAATAAACACAGCGATGTCACTGTACAGACATAATAAACACAGTGATGTCACCGTACAGAGATAATAAACACAGTGATGTCACTGTACAGGGATAATAAACACAGTGATGTCACCGTACAGGGATAATAAACACAGTGATGTCACAGTACAGGGATAATAAACACAGTGATGTCAAAGTCCAGGGATAATACACACAGTGATGTCACTGTACAGGGATAATAAACCTCAGATCAACACATTGTGCCCCCATCAGACCTCAGATCAACACAATGTGCCCCCATCAGAGCTCAGGTCAGCGTCTTGTGCCTCCATCAGACCTCAGGTCAGCGTCTTGTGCCCCCATCAGACCTCAGGTCAGCATCTTGTGCCCCCATGAGACCTCAGGTCAGCGTCTTGTGCCCCCATCAGACCTCAGGTCAGCGTCTTGTGCCCCCATCAGACCTCAGGTCAGCGTCTTGTGCCCCCATCAGACCTCAGATCAACACAATGTGCCCCCGTCCGACCTCAGGTCAGCGTCTTGTGCCCCATCAGACCTCAGGTAAGCGTCTTGTGCCCCCATCAGACCTCAGGTCAGCGTCTTGTGCCTCCATCAGACCTCAGGTCAGCGTCTTGTGCCCCCATCAGACCTCAGGTCAGCGTCTTGTGTCCCCATCAGACCTCAGGTCAGCGTCTTGTGCCCCCATCAGACCTCAGGTCAGCGTCTTGTGCCCCCATCAGACTCAGGTCAGCGCTTGCCCCATCAGCTCAGGTCAGCATCTTGTGCCCCCATCAGACCTCAGATCAACACAATGTGCCCCCATCAGACCTCAGGTCAGCGTCTTGTGGCCCCCCCAGACCTCAGATCAACACAATGTGCCCCCATGTGCCCCCATCAGACCTCAGGTCAGCGTCTTGTGCCCCCCTCAGACCAGCGTCTTGTGGCCCCCCTCAGACCTCAGATCAGCCCACCCAGCCACTTTAAAAAAAGCATACTTACCTGATCTGGCCACCGCTGTCCTCAGGCTCTCCGCTCCACTGTGTTCCCTGCCGGCGCGCACTATGACCTGACGCTGCGTCAGGTCATAGTGCGCGCCGGCAAGGAACACAGTGGAGCGCGGAACCTGAGGACAGCGGCGGCCAGAACAGGTAAGTATGCTTTTTTTTAAAGTGGCTGGGTGGGCTGATCTGAGGTGTGAGGGGGGCGCGGGGCCCCCCATGAAATCATTGGAGCGGGGGCCTGGAGCAGTAGCTCCAGGTGCTCCAATTATAATCTGGCCCTGGCAGCGCGGCAGATATTAGAACATGTCAACCGCATTAAAGTGATGCGCGCGCCATGTTCTATGTATCGAACGGCAAGAAAACTCGGTATCGAGCTTCAGTACCGCACTAGGTACCGAAACTGTACCGAGTTTTCGATATATCGTGCAACACTACTTTCAACTACCTCACCCCCCAACACCTGTCTCGCCATTGTCCACCACCTCCTCAGACAACACTGGTAAATCCTCACTGTCAGCACACTGAGACTGCAAAAGGTCTTGCGAATTGGGGCAGAGAATGTTCTGGGATAGCACATCAGAGAAGGGGTGACTATGGGGTTCCAGGGAGTACGTGACCACATGCAATCTCCATCCAAAAAGTCATACTGAGGCTCACCACCATGCTTTACACTGCAATCTTATTGAAAGACAGACAATCAGGGGTTCACCGCCAGGTTGTCAGGCAGCATTTTTAAGTGGGTCACCATTACCATGTCCCTGAAAATTGCCTTGGGGTCATCACCAGACTATTGGCCAGATTTAGAAAAAATGGTGCAATTAGGGAGCCTCAGAGGCATCCCTACATGCTGCCCCTGGTGAGGTTTTCACATGTTGGGGCAAACTTGACTGTGCAGAACCTTTGGCCCCTGCAAAAATATTCGGGTCTCCCATAGACTTTAATGGGATTCGTGATTCGGCTCGAACCCACGAATCCAGCTGAAAATTCGGGCCGAATACCGAATCCCCGAATCTTTTAGGATTCGCTCAACTCTAGTCAGCAATATCTAATAATACATGCAGGCTGCAGAAGGCAAAAGTAGCAATATTGTTAATAAAAATCAACATGCAAAAATGCATGCAAGTTAGTAAAAAGGGACCTCAAAGGTGTTCATAATGTTAGAAATTTTCATGCATTTTTATAAAATCTTTACAGTTCCCAGTAAATTGATCTCATATATTCACCTTGGTTTGCTAACTGACAGTAGATTGTGGTTGAGTCTTGCTGCTCAAATGTTCTTAAGGTATAAGGCTATACCAGTTCTATAATGGTTGACAAAGCTACGTATAATGTAATGTCTTCTGTGCCAGCAATACCCAGAGAAAGAATAATCCATAGCACCTTTCAAAAGGAGAAACATGGCATATTGGGAACAGGAAATGCTCCAAAATGTTGGCTCTAAATTTTGTTGCAAAGTAAGCCAAGTTGCCAATCAGTATTTGGTGTACGTTTAGGCTACAGTGTGCAGCCATGCCCATAATTTATCATCAAGCCTGAGCCACTGTTATGAATTTGGTGCATCTTTAGACTGCCTGTTTAAGTTTACACCATCTATATACGACCGGATTCAGGAGTGCACCACCAATGAGGCGAGGTGAGGCGATTGCCTCAGGAAGCACCAGGGGCAAGAAGGTGGCAGCAGAAGGGGGATTATCTGTTTCTGCAGTATAGTATTGGGAAGCACAGTATGGCGCTGTATTACCCTGAATGTTTTGTATCACTGTATGTAACATTTCCAAGTACGTCTTTAACAGTAAGGCTGGGGGGGAGGGTTAGGTTAAGAAATTGGCATTGGGGGTTGGGGCCATTTTAGTTTTTGCCTCATGCAGAAGAGAGGCTTGGTGCACCCCTGACTGGATTAGTAAATATGCCCCTTGCTGCTTCTACAGTGGTGTAGCCATTTTCACCAGGGAGGAATTTTCTCTGCAGCATTTATAATAGAAAAAAGAAAATCGCACAACAGAGCTGATACTATCACCAGCAACAACAACTTGTCTGGTTATAACTGTGGATTGTAATTAGGTTTTTGTTGAAGATGTTAATGCAGCATTTCTTTAAACTGCATGATACTATAATCCATTTTATAGCTGTATTATTTACTTAATGTTGGAACTGTAGAAAAATGACTCATTTTACCGCTTTCAATAGTATCAAGTACACATGCAATTTAATAACCAACGTAACAGAATGGGCTGTAAAGGACAAAGCTGCACATTTTTCCTCTATATAGATGACAATTCCCAATAACTATGCCACAACTTAAAGTGATCTATGGTCAGGAAGAAATTCACTACAGTGAAAATAACCTTCCTATTCAGAAAGCTCTGTCCTTCCAGTGACATACAGACTTAGAAAATGACCAGTCTTTATTCAGCTTGCACATTTCTGCACACACATCACTAAGCTCATATAAAGATGCCAAGACTCCACAAGGACATAGTTAAACGTGCCAAGAACATTCATAGAACCAGCAGCTGCCCTATGAAATGAATGTACAATATTCTAGTGTGACCTCTGGGGCTTGCATAGGCAGTAAGCATATGTACCGGCATCCTGTAGTCCAAAGGTTAAGTAACATGGCACAAACGGCTCAGCTCATTAAAAAGCGTTTGAGGAAGGTAGAAACGCGGAGCATTATTACAGTGGTAATATGTCATATTAATAAAGGCCTACTTATTATTCAGGAATCATTAGCCATGAAAGTTAAAACCTTTGAGGGAGCAAACATTTAGCCGATCCGTCAAGTGGAACAGGCTTGCAGTGCAAAAAATAATGTTTGACATTATATTTTATATTTAACCGATCGAGCAAGGGGTATATTTAGACTAACACACTAATTACAGAAAAGACAGAAGAAACCAGGGAACTGCAGATGCCAATGTGCCTTTGGTCTCATTAACATGACCGTATCTGGCATCCATGCCTGATCCACACTTTTTGCATATACCACACACCATACCATTAAATTGTATGGGTGCTCAAAAAAAATGGACAGCAGACAGATATCATTCTTGTGCTCTCCACTTCCACACATGCAATCTGCAAGTGATTAAGCATGTCCTACTCTTGTCCGTACTGCGAAGAAGAATTGCAATTTCTAGTTAGAAAAATGCAGATTACACATGGAAGGTATCCATATTTTGTTTATTCCATAGTGAATAAGCCTCCAGTACATAAATGGTTCAGTCCCACTAGAGTACCTTGACCCCCATGTATCTATACAATGATAAGTTAATGGACACCCAGGGACCGCCAGAGTCTATTTTTTATGGTTTCCCATTATTTGTGTTCAGCATTGGACTGGTCCACTAGAGTACCAAGCTCTGATACCATAGTGGGCCTCAAAGGTTCAGGATAAAGAATGCTTTCAATAAATAGAGGTTTATAGTAGTTTATGTTTATCAGTTAACAAAATCCAAAGTGAATAACCAAGAGAAATCTAAATCAAATCAATATCTGGTGTGACCGCTCTTTGCCTTTAAAACAGTATCATTTCTTCTAGGTACACTTACACACAGTTTTTGAAGGAACTCAGCAGGGAGGTTATTCAAAACATCTTGGAGCACTAACTACAGTTCTTCTGTGGATGTAGGCTTGCTCAAATACTAGACAAATTTATCTGCCTGTACTCCTTAAAGGGGTTCTCCGGGAATAAAGAAAATGAAAATACTTAAATATTACTTTATTGTAAATATATTCCCAAATACGTTTCATTAGTTATAATGGTTCGTTTTGTCTGGGGAACAATCATCAGGAGAAACAAAATGTGCGCTGTCCTATTAGTGCACACAAAACCTGTCCTAATCACACAGGAGGACAAGTTACTACAGAACATGTCTCCTCATGAACTCCATTCCAACACAGATTCAGCTGATCGTATCAGCTGTATACAGGATGATAATCCCTAACAAGTAGAGCAGAGAGGAGGATGGGGCAGCTCTTTACCTCAGTGTTGTGAAGTAACTTGTCCTCCTGTGTGATTAGGACAGGTTTTGTGTGTACTAGTAGGACGGTGGCCATTTTGTTTCTCCTAATGATTGACTAGACAAAATGAGCCATTATAACTAATGAACGGTATTTGGGAATATATTTGTATTAAAGCAATATTTAAGTATTTTCATTCTCTTAATTCCTGGAGAACCCCTTTAAGGGCTTATTCACACGTCAGTTATTTGATCAGTTATTTCCATCTGTTATTGTGAGCCAAAACCAGGAGTGGAGGCTACACAGACATAAGGTATAATGAAAAGATCTGCACCTCTTCTGTGTTTTTGACCCGCACCTGGTTTTGGCTCACAATAACTGATGGAAATAACTGATCAAATAACTGATGTGTGAACAAGCCCTTAACATCAAGGACACCATTAATCCTGACCAAATCCCCAATTCCAATTGCTGAAATGTAGCCCCAAACTTGCAAAGAACCTCCACATGCTTTACTGCTTTACATGCTTTACTAAACACTAATGATTGTAGTTCCCCAGCCCTTTAGTGAGCAAACTGCCTTCTATTACAGCCAAATATTACAAATTTTGACTCCAGCCCAGAGTACCTTCTGCCATTTTTCTGCACCCCAATTCCTACGTTTTCATGTAAAGTTGAGACTCTTGGCCTTGCTTCTACTCAACTATGCATGAAAATAGTAAATGGGGTTCAGAAAAAAGCAGCATTAATACATTTATAGAGGATACTAAATTAGAAAAATTATATCATGGTTCACATAATAAATTCTATGAAAATTGCCTCAGTGAGAACAATTTGCATATATTAGTAAGAATCAATGATAGATAGATGTCATTTATTTTTACTAACAAGCTTGTTTGCGGTTATAATACCACAGAACATGATATTAATGACTTTATAATTTAAGATATGTTTTGGCCATGCCCCAGTACACTGTGTAATTGTAAGGAAATTAAAATGTCACTGAGCATCTTAAATCTTCGGTCTTAGAATTTTTGAACGTGTCTTAATTTTGCATAATGCTGCCAGTACATGTCTCTCTAAACACGTTACAGCATTATGGAAAGACAATCGATTCCTACGTGTCCCCTTAGACTGGTGAGAGCTTTTATCTTGAAAGGTCAAATCAGAAGAGGACATCTAAGGTTACTGATGCAACAAGAACATACATTCTTTAGACTATCTGAAGTTGAATTTATTGTATTTATCATTACAGCCAAACCTACTGTATTTTAATCTTTTAAAGATCACCTTCTGTACTTACAGCCCCAGTGACATGAAAAAATAACCCTCTGCTTTGACTTATGTAACAATAAGACCTAACCTGGGTCTTCTAAGTTCAAGCAACCCTGAGGCTGGAATCACACATGCAATGTTTGTGGCAATATTTTGTGCCAAAACCAAAAGAAAGAAAAGTATACAGGAAAGACAGATAAATCTCTGTTGCAACGCCTGCATTTAGATTTGAATTAAAAATATCTGTTTAACTTCAACACAAATATGGAATGTCAGTGATTACATAGTTACAGTAGTTACTAAGCAAGTCAAAAGGCAGGTGAAGTGGGGAAAAAATTCTTCTGAATTATGTGTGATCAGAAAATGACCTAATGTTTAAATTATGTTTTTATGGTAAACATATTTTTCAAAGATTTTTTGCTGATGTTATTTTTAATGTTTCCTCACTATCTATAATTAAACAATCACTTTACTGCAGTTACCTGCTTATCTGTCATTCTGTTCTTGCCTGTAATGATATCACCTCTGTGTATACATAAGACAGGATCCACCATTCACAATAGGTGATTGACAAAGCTTATGTATTCTTTCCTTGTACACTGACCTCTGCACAGGTCACAGAGAATGCCTAGAAAACTCTCCCATGGAAGTCAATGAGGTCCCCTTCCATCCATTGTGTCTATGGATCATGTCGCTGTTGTGAAGCAATTCTCTAAATGCTCTTTAAAAACTGTTAAGAGCAGCTCAGGAAAGATGACCACCCCCATAATCATGTTCATAAAATAGAAAAAAATCTGCAATCAGAAAATAAAATGCAGGTTGGAAAAATGGGATATGTCTTGCTATCTGGTTTTAACGGGCAGAACAATTTCAGTGACACATTCCCTTTAAAAGACATACAATTTTGCATTCATTTTTTTATTGCTACAATGCATTCAAATAAACATTCTGAATGTACATTAGCAAAACGTGTATAGGACAGGAAGAGGTGTGTATGAGTGAGGGGTCAGACAACATACAGGTTTTTTGTAGCCTGTAACCATAGATACAAATAGTTCTGTATAGAAGCTGGAGATATAGAAATAATAGAATAGAGATAGAGAAATAATAGAATATTTTAATTAACACAATTTGTAAAGTAGCTTCCTTGTTACTTTTGGACTACTCAGAACAATAAAAATGTTTGCAAATGTGGACATTCCCTTTAAGGCCCCGTTCAGACGGACGTATTTTTGGGGGTCCGCATTACTGCGGACCTGCAAAAATATAGGGGCCTCCCAGCGTGTGTTCCGCAGCACTCGGAACACACACCGGGTGGCCCCATTGAAAATGCCTATACTTGTCCGTGGGCAGTATAGGACATGTACTATCTTTTTTTGCTCGGCAAGATAGCGAGCCGGCCATAGAGGTGAACGGGCCCGCCCCTATTCCACAAATTTGCGGAATAGGTGCAGACCCGTTCACACGGTCGTGTGAAGGGGCCCTTACAATATGCAATAAGAAATATAATATTCTCTGATATTTCATATTGTTTATATTTTAGATATTTTTCTATAGTATTAAATCTAGTATTGCTTTACATGATTCTTTTACTATCTTTTTTCTTTAAAAAGTACATTAACTGGCCAATCAACAAGTTTGGTCAAATTTATGGTAAACTCAACGCCATATTTTAACATCAGTCTCATCAAAATATGTTTTTTATCAATACATTATGCATAACTGATGTACACAATACAATTTTAGCAGAACAAATGTTTTTTTTAAAAAAAATGAAAAATTGGAGGGCAACAAAATTTAATATATCTACATGACACCACCAAATGAAAACAACAAAATCCAAAGAACAAGATTTCATTTTGTCCTAAATTTTTCATACATTCATAAAAAAAACTATAAAACCAGTAATCAAACCCAAATACAGATATACTTCCCAGAATAAGTAGAGCAGGAAATAATGCAGCATATCTCATGGTATAATAAAGAACAGCCCTTCTATTTTGGAATATTATGGCAGGTGTTTACCTGCATGTGTCCCAACAGTATGAGGTTTCCTAGCATGCCCTGAGTGTTAAACTATCAACCCCTAAAATTGTACCCATCGAGGCCCCGCCCTGACAAGGGCAACCCCAACCAGAACTTTGCCCTTTTCCCAGAAAAACCTATATTATCAGTATCTTTAAAACCATCCCATGGTATTGCAAGGAACTTGTTAAATCAGCTTTTATTCCTCTTTATTGTTGCATCACTTCTGCCATCGGTGTCTGAAATATGCCTAATTTAGGTGTATTTCATATTAGTAAATAAACCCAGTTATTCTTACCGGATTGCAGATCCAACACCACTGTCAGGGAGACATTGGCAATCTACCAGGAGGATTCCCAGTGGGCCGATTTCCTCAAGTATGCTGTGGGCCGCAGCACACTTTGTGGAATGATGACAACTCAACTGGGCCTGCTGCAATGTCATCTTGTGCAGACTGCTGGAGGTCCTGCTGCATGATAATGACATTGCAGCGGGTCCGCTGGCAGCCATGATATGTACTGTAGTGAGGGTGCTGGGCCACCATGCATGTACAGCACTGCAGGCCAGATGTTACAACACAGGGGCTGTACTCACTCGACCACAGTAGGGACCTGGTTGTAACAACTGGTATTGGAGAGAACTCTGATGCTGACCGTTTAATCCCTTAGAGCAGGGATCACCAAACTATGGCCCGCGGACCGCATGCGGCCCCTGAGGCCATTTATCCGGCCCCTGCCGCACTTCCAGAAGGGGCACCTCTTTGATTGGTGGTCAGTGAGAGGAGGATGCATCCTGTGCTCCTGAGTCACCGTATTTTTCGCCCCATAAGACGCATTTTTTTCCCCCAAAAGTAGGGGGGAAATGCCCCTGCATCTTATGGGGCGAATGCTAATGAGAACTTCCATTCTGGAAGTGCTCATTAGCACCAGAGGACCAGGAAGCGGTGAAGACTCTGTACTCACCGCTTCCTGGTCCTTCGTTCGGCTGTCGGCTGTGCAGGGCTGCGCACAGCATGAGGGCGCTCTGTGACCTCATGCTGTGCGCCAGTACACAGTACAGCTGGCAGGAAGATGAAGAGAGAGTGCAGACGGTGGCGTACAGGAGCAGGGGAGGTAAGTGTTTTTTTATTTTATTCTATATGAGGTAATATGGGGGCTTAAAAGAGGCTGCTGGGGGGGGGGCTATGAGGCTCCTGGGGGCTGAAGAGAGGCTCCTGGGGGGCTATGAGGCTGCTGGGGGGCTGAAGAAAGGCTGCTGGAGGGCTATGAGGCTCCTGGGGGGCTGAAGAAAGGCTGCTGTAGGGGCTGAAGAGAGGCTGCTGGGGGGCTATGAGGCTGATATGAGGCTGCTGGGGGCTATGAAGCTGCTGGGGGGCTGAAGAGGGGCTGCTGGAGGGCTATGAGGCTCCTGGGGGGCTGAAGAAAGGCTGCTGTAGGGGCTGAAGAGAGGCTGTTGGGGGGCTATGAGGCTGATATGAGGCTGCTGGGGGGCTGATATGAGGCTGTTGGGGGGTTATGAGACTGCTGGGGGGCTATGAGGCTGCTGGGGGGCTATAAGGGTACTGGAGGGCTATAAAGGTACTGGAGGGCTGATATGAGACATATGGGTACTAATGAGAGGCATGGGGCTCTTATCCGAGGTCTGATTGGGGGTTATTCAGATTGGCGTCTGAGCTGAGGTCTGATTAACAGTGAGGGTCTGATTGGTGGTCTGATCTGAGGTCTATTGAAAAATATTTTTTCTTATTGTCCTCCTCTTATGGGCTGGTGCGTCTTATAGGGCGAAAAATACAGTACTTATGTGGCGGCGCTGCAAAGCGCGGTGTCGCTCACGTACAGTACTGCTTCCAGGGACGCACGCGTCACGGCTCCGGAAGCGCGTCATATGACATCACTGGAAGCAGTGTGAAATAACAGCAGAAGTAGGAAGAAAAGCAAAGCACTATAAGATATGTGCAGTGTGCATAGGGATTTGTTCATTTTTTTTATAGTCTGGCCCTCCAACGGTCTGAGGGTCAGTGAACTGGCCCCCTGTGTAAAAAGTTTGGGGACCCCTGCCTTAGAGGGTTTACAGGGGAGGGCTTTCTCTCTCCCCTTTGGCTCCCCATGATGCAAAATACCAATGGTTGGTATGGCATCTGGAAGCCTAACAAAGGCACCGTGGTCCGCCAGCTATGTAAGCCTATCAGCAAGGTCTGATAAGTGAAGCGTCAGTGTAAAAATGATAGGTTCAGTGCAATTATTATACTTCAGAAGTTGAAGAAAAATAAAAGTTAAAAATAGCCCTTTTCCTCCACCATGCCATTTGCTATTGTAACAAACTGAAAATAATAGACACGTTTGGTTTTGTAGCAACCTTGTCTCTAAAAATATGACATGATCTATCCCTTCATGTGAACGCCATAAAAAATAAAAACCTAGCCTCATAGGTTGTCATTTACTAAGCTTAAATACGCCTAAATTAGGTGTATTTCAGGTACAGATGGCAGCGCAACGGTTAGTTGCGCTGCCATCTGTGACTTTGCCCCGTTCCCGCCAGGTCTAAAATTGTGGGCATGACGTGGATGCCACAGTGTACACCGTAAAAAAAAAAAAAAAAAACAGGCAGCAATTATGATGGCATATGGCAACTCATCCTGCACAAAATAAGCCCTCACACAGCTCTGTTGAGAGAAAAATAAAGAACATATGGTTATCAGAAAATGGCTGTACTGGTACATGAGAGGTTGCTTGAAAGCAAAATAGCACCTGTAAAACATTACAACAAAAACCACTCTTCTAATTCAACAGGTGGTCTTTCTCTTTTGAACCCTTCTCAATCCTGCAGTGTGTCCAAACAGCACTTTACATCCACATTTTTGGCATTTCAGTAACTAATAGAACCTGTCTAACAATATAAGCAGTGCATGATCTCCATCATATTGGAATGTCATTAATGTCCCCTGCTTATTAATTTCTGCAAAATACCTCTGGTGTCAAAATGTCCACTCCACCCCTTAATACCTCTAAGTTGGCCTTAGATGAGCATGGCATATGCCATACCCAGCACTTTGTATTATATGCAGGTGCAACTTTAAGTCCCTGAGCCCAAGTGCAAAAACTGTAACAGTGTTCCTACTACTATACATCATATGTCCCTCTGCATCTGCAGAGTAAGATATGCCAATGCCAGTGGAGAAGTGCCAGGTCAAATCTCCAGAAATAGACAATGATGGTACATCTCCAGTAAGGTGCCTTCATTCAGTTAACCCTTTCACCCCCGGAGGTTTTTTCGGTTCTGCATTTTCGTTTTGCGCTCCCTGCCTTCAAACAGCCATAACTGTTTTATTTTTCTGTTCACATAGCTGTATGAGGGCTTATTTTTTGCGGGACAAGTTGTACTTTCCAACGCCACCATTTAATATTGCATATGGTGTAGTGGGAAGCGGGAAAAAAATTCCAAATGGGGTGAAATTGCAAGAAAACCGCTATTCCGCTACAGTTCTACAGGTTTCTTATTTACAGCGTTCGATGTGCATTAAAACTGACCGATTACTTTCATTCTACTGGTCAGTACGAATCCGGCAATACCTAATATGTATAGTTTTTCCTGCGTTTAGATGGTAATAAAATAATTAGAAAGTTGCCCTTTTTTTTTTTTTCCTTGTCATATCTTGACCCCTATAACTTTTTTCGGTCACGGTGATACCCATGATGTCTATATTTATTGTTATTTAGGTATTTATTTTTTACTTATACGGAAAGGGGGGTGATTTGAACTTTTATATCTTTTTTATTTTTTATATATTTTAACTTTTTTTTTAATTTTTTGTGTGATTATTTTAAAGCTCAAATATCAGCTGATCTATTGTGTTTTGTTTTTTTTCTTTATGAGCAATCATGGATTTACTAGATGCAGTTAAATCCATGAATTGCTCATTTCTTACCCTGCCCTCTAGTGGCCAGAATAAGAATTGCAGTTTGAAAACTGTAATCCTCACCAGCGAGGATTACAGTTTTCATATGGTGTACAGACACCACGATTGGCTAATCAGGGCGTCTGTACAACACCCGGAAGCGTAGGCTTCCCGGTTCAGACGCATCCGTGTGATCACGGCATCAGTAAGGCCCTGAAAGTAGCCGCCGACAGAGGTGAGAAGCAGCAAGTCTCTGCTGTTAGAAACAGCAGAGGCTTGCCGGCCATGACGCCCACCGTCCCCGCACCGCCCGATCCATTATTTCCAGCAAAACTCAAAAACTGAATGTCGTTAAAGGGAGTCTTTCACCTGTTTTTCACCTATATAACTAACAGCAGTGCCCCACAGAAGATTGCAAACACACCCCAAACATACCTGTGTGCACTGTGTGTCTGTATTGCATGTCCAGGAAAAGCACTTTTAGGCTCCATTCACACGTCCTGTTTTTCTTTCCTGATTCGATCCTGATCCTGATCTGGATCCATTCATTTCAATGGGTCCTGAAAAAATCAGGATCGAATCAGGAAAGAAAAACAGGATGTGTGAATGGAGCCTTATTCTGCTGGAAAACAGCTCCCAAGTGCCCAGCTGAAAGTGAAACTAAAAACTGCTTTCTCTCCCGACTCGATTTCTAACAGCTATATATTCTGATCTTCTGGATATAATGCTGTCAGAACCTATCTGCTACCAATCCCAAGATATGAGCAGCTAAAGCAGCTCTCCCCTCTTCAGTCTGGTTTACTTTGGGCACTTGCAGCAGCAGAGCTGGGCACTTGGGAGCTGTTTTCCTGCAGAATAAAAGTGCTTTTCCTGGACATGGAATACAGACACACAGTGCACACAGGTATGTCTGGGATGTGTCTGCAATCTTCTATGGGGCACTGCTGTTAGTTATATAGGTGAAAAACAGGTGAAAGACTCCCTCTAAGTGACATCATATGTTGAGAGCTGGTATTCATTATAGCAAGTAGGGGTAAACGAATCAGGCTTCGGATCCAACTTTCAATTTCTGCTTTTAAATGTTTTTAAAGTTGTAGAATCAAAGCAAGACTTCGGGCTTAACAAATTTTGCCTCCGCGATACACAAACTTTTTAATGCCGTACGGATGCAGGACATCTTGGATCAGAAGCATGATTCGCTCACCCCTAATAGCAAGCATGGGAATATTTGCTATTACATATCTAATATTGCATTTCCTAGGGATAGTGTTGCTCTGAATTAACGTCTTCAGACAATATATAAATTCTAAGACCTTCGGAAGTAATACTCAATTAAGCATGACAAACAGGTAATTTAAAGAAAACCAACCAAAGAAAATGGATGATTTTTATTGTATTTTCTCATGATAAAAAAATTTAGGGAAAAAAAGGCATTTTCTCATATGGAAAATTAAGTTTGAGGATGTGATTACCATCACACAAGTATGCACAGGACATGGAGCAACAAATGAGTATTTATTAGTAGAGAATGCCAGCATGCAGCAGAGACGTAGTGCAGAGAGGGGAGGCAGTCCAAAGTCCTAACAAAAAGTGCCTTTTAAACATAAGTAATCAGTCAAAAGATGCCTATTTCAAGCAAACAGTAATCAGACGACGGAATTTGTCCTTAGTCCAAGAGTGACTACACCTTCTGCAGGGGAATTTAAGATGAAATATGATATGTAATTTAAAGAAAGATGCATATGTAGTTTATGTTAAGGTTCCTTATGAATAAATATATTTTTCTTGGTTTAGACAAAAAGAAGCATTACAACACTCCTATTCTTATACCTGACTAATCACTCATGTTGAGGGGGTCAGTTAAGGAATTTGGCTCAGTGTCCGCTGCCAACTACAGAAGTTGTTTTTTCTTACTTTTGGCCAAGGTATAAATAGGTGAAATAGTAAACCTCAGATATTCTGAATGAGGCTAGTTAAAATATGGGAAGCGAAATCAAGTGTGTAAGAGGAAAAATCAATGGGTGGCGGGTTGTAGTGATTATAAGGCTTAGAATGCTGTAATAATCTGACACGTTCTATAGAACCAGGCTTTGGAGATTAGTTCATTACAAGAATAATCTTTGGTGGTCTTTATCTCTCTGCAAGTCCAATGGCATTTCTCCACACTGAAAACCGTAATTCCACCCATTTCATAGGTAGACATAGAATTATAATGTATAAGGATGTGTTACATGTAAAACTGGCATTGTAATGTATTTAATACATTATGACATTCTATTTCTACAGATGGAATAATGTAATTCCTGGAACCAAACCATGACTGCTCATGTAGAAAGGTAACCAAATACTATTAATGCAAACTACAGCCATTAACATGGTAGGTCTTTATCTTCTAAGTACAAAGTTGCTAGTCTATAATATATTCAGGAAGTTAAACGGTCGCTAACTTTTTGCAAAAGTTTTGATATGTTATGGAGACATATCAAAAGTTTTGATCTGTGATGGTCTGAGTGCTGAGACCACCATGATCTGTAGAACAAGGGCAGAGAAGCATGCAGATAACATGCTCTTTCTCCTTGCTACAGAGGATTGAATTGAGATGAAACCATAGACTTCTATAAAGCACATCTCTGCCTTGCCTAAATATCATGCTGTATACGTGTTTAGGGTGGATGTTTTAGGTCCTGGGTTACTATTTATGAGTAGAGATAGTCGGAATTTCACAAAATTTGATTTGGACGCTTTGCAAAATTTTTGCATTGAAGGAACATTCATAGCTAGTCCTTTCTGGAAGTGAAACATTTACTGTGCATCAGTATGACAGGCAGGTCTCATACAGTATATGGATATGCACATCTTCGTGCAGGCCCACCAATAGTCCTAGCTAACCCCTAGCTAAACCAAAATAAAAGCATACAGCAGAGTCAACTGCGTGGAAAGGGAGGGACTGTAGTACCAGCAACTTGGCCAGGAGCATGATCAGCTTTAGTGCCATTGGATGAGTGAATGCATACTGTTGTTTCTTTGCAATCACCACGGTGATTAGTATTAGACGATGGGAAGGAAACACAACTCCCTTCTGCTGAGGTGGAGCCTTGACTACTGGAGAAGGGGTGCGGGCCACTGGGAGATGCATCAGGATGTACCGCTATATTAGCGTCACTGTTTTCTCAGGCCACTTTATTGTGACCTTTATCATGACTCTATGTGTTGACGCAGGGCCATAGTGCCAATATTGGCACCCTGGCCATGCTTCACCATCTGCTCACAGATCCTACATATGGCCACGCTGACATCCTCAAGCGACTTTATGAAAAATTCCCACATGGGTGAGTATGGCATTTTCCCTCATGATTCTGTGTTGACTTCCTGCCGCAGCCTCTATGAAGCTGTGCACCATTAGTTGTTTCCAGACAGGTAGGCCCCTGAGTAGCAGACGGTCTACCCCGGGCATGTTTGGATCTACATCTCACACTGCTGGCTTACAGCCAAGCTATCACCCTGCTGGCTCAGTCGCACACTGCCTCCCTGTCTCACAGGCAAGCTGCCACTCTCACCCCCTGATGTCGATAATGATGAAGCCCCCTATTCACCCAGCTCCCACGTGTGATTGGCTACATCATCATCCTACTACTGTCTGCTTGTCAGTTATGTCACCATCACCAGTCTCATGGCCGCATCCCTGACTGCTCACAACACCTGCTCCCATGTGATTGTCATTGTCGCTACTTGCACATCTACAGCAGGATACAGAGGACCTCTCCTCTAAGTCTGTGCTGGTCTATAGCTGCTGACTGTCCTCACTAAGCTCTTCCTTGCTGAAAAGTGTAGCAGAGCCGGCAGCATGCAATACTTCCCAAGCAGAAGGAGCGGCAAAAGTAGGAAGTACTTGCAGGACAGGTGAGGGCACCAAAGTTGTTCCTAGGCAATGCCAAATAAGCATGATGTCAGAGGAATCCACCAAATCCTGTCTGTGGGGACCTGATGTCAGTTGAGCTGATGTTGAAGGTCAACAATTCCAGGACAGCGAGATACGGTAAGTCATCAAAAACAACCTCTGGATGACAGGGGCACCTCTGGCCTGCTGCTGCTGCTACCATCTCCCCTTCTACTGCTGCTACTTCTGCCGGCTCAGCAATGTCCTGTATGAAAATGCCATGTTGTGAATCCTCAAAATTGCTTTATGTCACCGACATAATTAACAGCTTGATTAACTGTCTGATAACAGTAAAATGGAGAAAAATGCAGAGCTTTGAACCCCATAAAATGTCTTTAGGTCACCCACAGAATTAACAGCCCAATTAAATATTGAATTTTTGTGTCGTTAGTGCAAAGGTGTTATATTATACCAACCAAAAATACCTACAGGTCACCCAAAGAATGAACAGCCCAATTAAGTATTGTATTTCTGTGTCACTGGTACAAAGGTGTTGTATTGCACCTACCGTACATAAATGTCCACAGGTCACCCACAAAGTTATTAAAAACAATAAAAGCCTAACACTATCCCTCACTGCAGCAGCGTCCTGTCCCTAAACTAGTCAGAGGAGACCACGTGATCCACTTTTATGCATGCGCTGCAGCCTTTCAACAAGTGTTATTTAACATCTGAACAACGAACACAGACTTTCATGCAATGTCGTGGTTCGTGTATCCAGACACCATAATGTTCATTATGAACCCGAACAGTGCAGTCCGTGTTCACTCATCCCTAATCGCAAGCTATTTTTACTACCACTAAAAGAGGCATTGTTTCTTGAGAGCATGTGGGCACTAAAGCAGTCACTTCTATGGCATAGTGCACTTTAACATATTTGCCTGGCTTGCCTTGCTCATAATTTCATATTATTATTTTCCGTATCTTACAGTTTCCAAAAATTAAAGGAAAAAATATGTTTTTATAAGTTAGATATAAGAATAGATTAATCATTTCTTGTTAAATTATGACAACTTTTGGCAGATGACTGTTGCTGGGAGGTGTAAGCTTTTTACGGTTAACTATTAGTCTTAATAAGAAGATTGATTTCTCGGGAAGGAAGATTTATAAGTAGCCATAATTGTGATCATCCTGTGTTCACTCAAAAAGCTCCTTATATTGTACGTCCTTATTATGCTAGGACAAGAAATGATTGCTCAGGTCTTTTGTAAACACCACACAAAAGTCTCAAATATTTGTCGCCAAGAAAGTGGAGTACAGCTTTATCAGCACAGTGTGCAGTACAATATTGTATTATTTCTAAGGTTTCAGCAAGTCCGGAATCAGAAAACTTCTTATAGCACTCAATCAACAAAGCATATTTGTTTTCTTGGTTTGGTTAGCACTGCTAATTTATGCCTAAGAGCGTCCCAGATATCATACATTACTTCTTCTATACATGGAATAGAGGCTGATTTGGAACTAGTCCTACATACTCTATAGAAGACAATGAGTGGTGAAGAGCAGGCAGTTAGGCACCTCACTGACACTGATACCAACTTCTGTCTGGCAGGAAAGATTCGATGACAAATGATGCTAATACAGCAGGTTAATAATAGAACAGGCTTTTCATTGCAAGACTTCTGCTGGATGGAGAATGCAGAAACAGATCTGAATTTGCCAATATTATCTACAATTTCTGCAATCATGATTCAATTTAGTTTTATTAAGTAGAAGATTGATGCCACACTGATGACTTTCCTAACAATTTCTAAACCCCATCTTGATGTATGCTGATCCTTTTATGGTGGAGTTCCAGATGAAGCTCATGTTCCTCTGCTTAAGACCATGACTTGGCACTGAATGCGTTAACAAATAGTCAATCTATGACTCACTTCTGCTTCTTAATCTCAGCCCTTTAATTGTGGGGTTTTCAGTTGCACTTAATTGTTCTTGGCAGAATGGAGCAGAGTAGATAAGAAGCCTTTAAATTGTATTTCTTCCTACAAAATGCATTATAGGAAGCAGCGCTGAAAGTAGTAGGCAGACATAATTTGAAGATTGACCCAGACTCAACAGGAAAGTTGGATTTTTTTTAATTGGATTTCCGAGAACTTAAACTCAGCACCTTGTTCTTGTCTCTCCAAGGATTTTAAAGGTGTGGTATGTAAACATATAAAAAACATATATTGTACTCTGTACATACAACGGTAACCCACAATGTAACAGAGATTTAGGTGCAGCGAAAACACAAATATGTATAGAGTCAGTATAAATACTGTACTTACTGATGTCAACAAGTTTATACTATCATATTAGTACTTTTATTTAGAGGCATGTCAAAGGTTTTGATCGACGAGGGTTTAAGTTCTGAGTTATTTTAGATCCTAGGAACGAGGAAAGAAAGATGGGGTCATAGATTTTCTACTTAGGGCTGATTTACATGACCGAATGGTCGCTGTGCCCGTGTTGTGAACAGCAAATTGCCGTGTGAACTCCGTGCTGCAGATGCAAACCTGAAACCAGAAAAAAATGTAATGGCTTTAGAAGCGTCTGGATTGGCTAATTGACATCATTTCAGTAAATTTTATGTGTACCTGTGGCAGTATTTTAAGGCCTACCTCCAAGGCTTTCATGTTCCTTTGATATCATAGGAAAATCTAAATAAATCAAACACATCAGAACAAGAACTGTGGACCTTCACATGTCTAGTACATCCTTGGGAACAATTTCCAAAGGTCTGAAGGTACCATGTTCATTTGTTCAAACAATAATATGCAAACCTAAGACCCATGGAGCCATTACACCATTCAGGAAGGTGGTGCATTCTGTCTTCTAGAGATTAACATACTTTGATGAAAAAATACAAATTAAAGAACGATTGCAAATGACCTTCTGAAGATGCTGGGAGAAACTGATATGGCTTTAGAGTCCTCCCAGCAATGAGGAAGCCACTGCTCCAAAACTGCCATAAAAAGTCAGGTTACATTTTTCAAGTGCACATGGGAACAAAGATCTTTTTGGAGAAATGCCCATGGTCTGATGAAACAAAAATGGAACTGTTTTGCCATAATAGCCATCATTATGTAAAAAGGGGAATGCTTGCAAGCTAAAGAACACCATCCCAACTGTGAAGCTCAGGGGTGGCAGGATCATGTTGTCGGGGTGCTTTGCTGCTGGAGGGACTTTACAAATGACTCTTCTTAATGGATAATGACCCCAGCATACTTTTAGAGGTGTGGCAAAATGGACAATTTAGTGAAGATAATTGAGTGTTCATTACAATGCCTTGACTTTATTCCCATAAAAATATATGAGTAGAACTGAAAAAGCATGTGAAAGTAAGGATGTCTAAAAACTTGACTCAGTGACACCAGTTCTATGAAGAGTAATCTACAAAATTTCCAGCAACTCATTGTGAGAAGCTTGTGGAACACCTCATAAAACATTTGACCCAAGTTAGACAATTTAACCCCTCATACTGTACATCTATGGTGAATGTTGTCTTCTTAAAGATGGCACCCGCTCATCTGCCCAATGCCTGCTGTTTCACACAGTAGTTATCTGGGGCTAATGTCTGCAATTGGCGTTTCACTGATAGAGCATGAACCCAGTGGCAGGGATCTGGTAAGTAGGATTGCTGATGGTGGTCTGGCCACTTTGGGGGGTCTTTAGAAAGTGTTCCCAGGAGTGACCAACCTCTTTAAGAAGTTTACAGCTATGGAATTTTCCAGCGTGACATTGTGTGTACAATTTATCTATAGAATAGTCAATCAAAGTAAGCAAAGATACACCTTGATATGAGGATCGCTTCATGTATAGTTCCCTTTCAAGTAAACTCTTCACCGTGCAATGACAGCTTCATTTTATTAAACCCATAAAGTAAAAATCCCACCTTGTTACAACACAAAACTGCTGTTCTCCAGAAAACCTCTTGACAGTCTGAAAAGCATTTAGTACAAAAAGTGCTTCTCCTCGGTGACAGGCGCAAGGGCAGGCTGACAGCCGTGATGTCTTTGTTTTAGACTGGCGCATTTATCATGGTACACAGAGAAATGCTACTTCAGCTTCCGTCCCTCCTCAGACACCCATTCTGAAAGCTGCATTAATTGGAGACGCAGAGGATACAATGTACTCATTAGGCAAAGACCGCAATGAAGCTGAATAGCATTTATTTCATTCAGCATTGTTTTCTGCTTTATGCTGAACTGACAAACCCCACGTTTTATAACACGCATCTCGTTTATTAACCCCATTACTTTTCTGTGCCAGAGGATATTTCCGTTAATGCATGGTAATATGCAAACACTGCCATTCTTACATCTGTCTGTATAGAGAGCAATGAGCATTTCCCTGATATCATCTAGTAGTACATATTTGTCACATTGAATTCTTTTCCTTTTAATGCCTTCCCAACAAGACCTCCAGGATGAGAGTTGCTCTTTGCAACCACTCAGCAATGGCCAACAGATGAGGATCCTAAATCAAAAAACTCCCTTTAAAGAAGCAATTTCTCAAAAAAATTTATTTGCATTACTACATGTAAAATGTAGAGCAGGCATGCTCAATCTGCGGCCTGCCAGCTGTTGCAAAACTTCAACTCCCAGCATGCCCGAACAGACTAGAGCTATCAGCCTATAGCAGGGCATTGTGGGAGTTGTAGTTTTACAACAGCTGGAGAACTGCAGGTTGAGCATGCCTGATGTAGAGCATTTCTTTGGGGCTCATTAGAACCAAATACCCCAACTAGGGTAGAACATAACTAAGTAAAGGCTGCAGTCACATACTACAAATCAATGAGGAATGGGTAGCTGAGCTATGAATTACATTTTGCATGGTGGCCCAGAAACTTTAAGTACCTCTCTGCCCACCACCACCACCCAAAAAAAAAATCACAAACCACAACTACGCTAAAAAAAATTCAACATGCTCTAAAATATCTGCCATAAAATAGTTATAAGCAGCTGATGACTAGAAATTACACAATAGTGTCAATAATCTCCAGAAGCCCTAAAATCGCACTCTGACCTCACTCTTAGGGCACTTGAAACTCTTTACATGTGGATGCTAATGGTATACATAAGGGAATAGTTTAAATACTTTCAAGATTAATAGCGATGTAAGATAAATCCTAGTTTTCCATCTGACCTGCTGACTAGTTAGGATTATACCGTAATTTTATGATAAATTCTCCTGTGGCGCTACCACTTGAAAGTCTTAGGCTGAGTAGGCTGGAACTAAGCATCATTAACTAATTTAGGATATACGCGCTATCGTATCCAACATGGCCATAATTAGACAGAGGCCTTTTTGTTTTCTGAACTCGTGAATGCTCCATGTACATTGCCTTTTAACGACATGCGACACAGTTACAGGGAAATTACATGCAGAATATAACTTTTCGCTTAATTTACTTTGAACAGTATGTACTGTAAGAGATTCAGCTTCATTTCTTTTGGGCTGAATTTCATTAATACAGCACTCATAATATCATAAGCACCCGGTATGAATAAAGCTGAAATGGAACATTTATTGCAAATTAAATGTAAAAAAAAAATTATACCAAATAACTAGAGATGAGCAAAGTATTCCAAAATTCGATTCACAAAGCACAGTTCTTTGTAAGTAGTGGGCACAATGACAGGGAGGGGTGATTGTGCCGCCCCCGCCCCCCCCCCCCATCACTGTACCCCTCACATGCCACTTTCATGCAGCATCTGATAGCAATAATCAGGTGTAAAAAAATAAATAAATAATTTTAATCATACTTACCTCATCCATTTGCTCACACCTGGGCCAGGTGCCGCCATCTTTCTTGAAGATCTGGCACGAAATATCACCACTATGGGAGCTATGAAAACAATGGAGCACAGGCCACTTGGCCAATTTCGTAACTTCGACCACCCAAGACAGGACTTAGTTCCATCTTGGCCATGGAAATGATGAGAATGGACAACCCCTTTAACGCCTAAACTGGGCCATTGACCAGATCCATGAACAAAGTAAAGCTACCCAGTATTATTTAGCAGTGTACAGTTTGTAAATTGAACTGAATAATGATGTGGCCTCTTCAAGAGAGTATTATTTCGGCACTATATGGTGACATTATGAGGGCGGCAGGGTTGCCAACCTTCCAGAAATTTCTGAACAGTCCATAAAAATAGGCATCTTTTTCCTGTGTCCGTGAAAAAAAATAGATGTGACCATGAATTTTTTGAGTCTGGTGGTAGCTAGATTATTTTGGTGGTAATTATTATCATTTTACAGCTCACAGTAAATTTTGGTAATGAGTTCTTATCAGTATATTGAGCTATAGACATGTATTACTTATAATCTTTATCATTTAGTAAAGTTTTCAAATTTTTCCATAAAAAATGTTGGCTATACCTTTAATTTTCGGATTAGTTGTCTAGTAAAAAGAAAAATTCTGGTTGGCAGCCCTGGTGGGCAAATCCTGCTTTAGCCATCACACAGAGCCCAATTTTTCAGCAGATTTGTACCTATGAATCTGGTTGACCTGTTACATGTGCACTTGGCAGCTGAAGGCATCTGTGTTGGCCCTATGTTTCCGCATTGCTGAAAAAAAATTAATGTTTTAATATATGCAAATGAGCCTCTAGGAGCAACAGGGTGTGAACATTACACCTAGAGGCTCTGCTCTCTCTGCAATTTGGTTGACAGAACCAGGCAGTGAAAATGTCATCACACCTGACCCTGTCAATCAAAGTGCAAAGAGCATGGCTATTGCAGAGAGAGCAGAGAATCTAGGAGTAATGTTGACACCCCCGTTGCTCCTAGAATCTCATTTGCATATATTAAAACACAATTTTTATCAGCAATGTAGACAAATATGAACATGGGACCAACACAGATGTCTTCAGCTGCCAAGCACACATGTAACAGATCAGTCTGATTCATAGGTACAAATCTTCTGACAGATGCCCTTTAAATAAGCTTGAAGGAAGGGGTTATACTTATATACTTTAGAATCCAATAGGCTTTGATTCTAAAAAGAAAACATCAGCAACCGCACCAAAGCCTTGCTCTATAGAACTGCCTTTTTATATATCTGTACATACATTTTTTATCTTGATTTCAAATTCAGAAGGCGTCATTACACAGTCAAGGTAAAAATATTTTCCTCCATTTAATACATGTCACATTGTAGGTAAAGAAAGTCCTTGTCCAGAATGGCAGGCTGAAGTCTCTCGAGGATAACTCAATCGTTTCATTATTTTCAGCTCTCTCAAAGCTGAAGCCTGCAAGTCACTTACCATGGCAGATAAAACTGTTTATGATGCTGGAAGGGAAGCCGAATTCCTGGACATCGGTTCACAGGCTGCATCTCTGTAATGGGTAATTTATTTAAAAGCCCACCGGGGATCAGTGAGAAGGAGAAGGGGTTCAACCGCTTCTGGAAACCAATGTACCTTTTAGGTTGGGGGGGTAACCTTTGACATAAGTGTGCTATGTAACTCAATGTTAACATTGTGATAGTTTAAATTCTGGTTAACTAAGTTTGCTCTTCCTGGTTAGTTGGATTAGTTGTGTGTGATAGCAGTTTATGTGCAGCCTTTTCTTCTTTAATATAAATTAATGTCATATCACAAGAGAGTAAATTTAAAAAAATCCTCATAGATCTGGAAAAATGTTGTGACCAGATGAAGAGCTCAGAACAAAGCTGGCAGATATCACTATATGGACCAGTGCACCTCAATCCAAAATGTAAAACTTGACTGTGCTCCTGAATCCTTATGTGTCTTTATCTTGTAAGCTTAGCTCCAGTCTTCTCCTAACTTAAACGTCTGGCACAGGAAATTGTTCTCTGACAACTTCCTGTCAGCCATATTAGCTCTAACAGAGCTTATCTTTTAGCCACATGGTCACCCAAGGAGTCATTTCCTCTATCAATCCACCCCCTGATGCACAGATATGCATGATGATCTGGTGTGAGTCACCATATCAGAGCTTTCAACTCCTTACAGAGGCTATGTACATATGTGACATGGGAAAATAATGTGTGCAAATGTTATTGGTTACCTTAAAGGAGTTATCCAAGACCTATAATGCCCCCCAATATGCCTGGGCCCCTCAGATTGTACGTACCTTGCTCCCTGGCACCCGCTTCACTTCTCAAGCCGGCAGAGCCGGCGCTGTTTCTCCCCGTTGCGCAGATGAAAACATCCGGAGATGAGTGATATTAGGGAGGGTCATTCCCGTTGCAGCCTGCTATTGGCTGCATGTGGTTTTTGGTGCAGATCTGGTGCACAGAAATCCGCACAAAAAAACTGCACAGATTTTCTGTTTTGAAATCTGCACTCATTTGCATGTATCCTTAAAGTTAAACCTGGGATCACATCTGTGCTAAATATTTTCCGTTTCCTGTTCCATCGTACAAACAGAAAGCAGAAAATGATGGGTAGCCGGATCCGGCACATGACAGACATCAACAGTGCACGGTGGACATGATTGATTTATAATGAGGTCTGTCGGGTTCTATCATGGTGTCTGAGATTTTACCTGAAACAATAGTGCAGCACACTGAGCTATTTCTTTTCAAGCAAAAATGACAGAATCTGTGTCAAAAGCTCCAAGCAGAACTTCCAATGCAAATGTGACCCTGGCCTAAAGATGTTATATGTATATCTACAGTTTTATCAGGTGCAGATTTTCTGTTTATTTGTGGTTATAACATTTGTGTATATGGATAACTGCAGAAACTTGGTCCCAGTGTAAAAATGACTGAATACACACTGATACCAACTGTAAACCAAAAGTAAAACTAAGGCTAGATAGATTGACGTTTCCCCTCACAGATCTGCCAGCACTCTTCAGCATTTTCAATGACTTCACCACTAATTATGTGTCATATTGACCCACCAACTGCAATTCTTCTTCAGTATCAGTGCTGAGCTACAGCATAGTTTACATAGTAAACTAATATATACAAAACACAGATGGATGTTAACAGGATAGAGCATAGTTGGGATAGATTGGAAGAAAATATTAATTAGTTGTTGGAGATTTTTATTACACCCCTGTGTTGCTTTAAGGTGTGCAAAATGTTAGGCTTTTTTCACATTTCCATTTTTATAGCATAGATCTCAATATGTCTGTGAAAAAAATATGAAGACATGCACTACTTTGGTTTGTGACAGGGGCGTAGCTAAAGGCTCATGGGCCCTGGTGCAAGAGTTCAGTTTGGGCCCCCCCCCTTCCCGGCTACATTCACATGACAGTTGTTTTTGCAGCCTCCGATCTGCATATTTTGCGGCTCAGATGTGGACCCATTCACTTCAATGAACACTGTGTGCTGTCCGCATCTGTATGTCCATTCCTATTTTTGTCCGTTTTGCGGACAAGGATAGGCATTGTTACAGTGGATCTGCAAAAAAAAAAAAACGGATGCCATACGGAACATCATCCTTTTTTTGCGGATCCGCAATTTGCAGACTGCAAAACACAACGTTCGTATGAATGTAGCCTAATCCAGCGCCCCATACCTCTTACATCCAGTATAATACAGCGCCCCATACCTCGTACATCCAGTGTCATCTCCTCTAATATAGATCTTCTCTTTCCTCATCTTCTCCTTTAAGACCAGACGCCATTTTTCAGCCATTTCTCATCTCTGCAGTTTGACAGAAAAAAATCTTAGTTTACTACAAAGTTTACTAGTTTACTACCCCCCAATAATGTGCCAGAAGTGCCCCCAAAATTTCACCCCAATAATGTGCCAGTAGTCCCCACCCATAGATGCCCCCCAAATTATGTGCCAGTAAGAAACGCCCCAATAATGCACCATAAGTTCCCCCCATTGATTCCCCCCCAAAATCATGTGCCAGTAGTGTCCCACCCCCATAGATGCCCCCCAAATTATTTTCCAGTAAGAAATGCCCCCCAAATTATGTGCCAGTAAGAAATGCCCCCCGTGCCCCCATGTGCCAGTAAGAAATGCCCCCAGTGCCAGTAAGAATGCCCCCCAGTGCCAGTAAAAATGCCCCCATGTGCCATTAAGAAATGCCCCCAGTGCTCCCGTGCCATTAAGCAATGCCCTCAAGTGCCCCCATGTGCCAGTAAAAATGCCCAGTGCCCCATGTGCCATTAAAAATGCCCCCAGTGCCAGTAAGAAATACCCCCAGTGCCAGTAAGAAATGCCCCCAGTGCCAATAAGAAATGCCCCCAGTGCCAGTAAAAATGCCCCCAAGTGCCTCCATGTGCCAGTAAAAATGCCCCCAGTGCCAGTAAGAAATACCCCCAGTGCCAGTAAGAAATGCCCCCAGTGCCAATAAGAAATGCCCCCAGTGCCAGTAAAAATGCCCCCAGGTGCCAGTAAAAATGCCCCCAGTGCCAGTAAAAATGACCCCAGTGCCTCCATGTGCCAGTAAAAATGCCCCCAGTGCCCCCATGTGCCAGTAAAAATGCACCCAGTGCCCCCATGTGCCAGTAAAAATACCCCCAGTGCCCCCATGTGCCAGTAAAAATGCCCCCAGTGCCCCCATGTGCCAGTAAAAAATGCCCCCAGTGCCCCCATGTGCCAGTGAAAATGCCCCCAGTGCCCCCATGTGCCTGTAAAAATGCCCCCAGTGCCCCCATGTGCCAGTAAAAATGCCCCCAGTGCCCCCATATGCCAGTGAAAATGCCCCCAGTGCCCCCATGTGCCAGTGAAAATGCCCCCATGTGCCAGTGAAAATGACCCCAGTGCCCCCATGTGCCAGTAAAAATGCCCCCAGTGCACCCATGTGCCCGTAAAAATGTCCCAGTGCCCCCAATAAAGCTCTGGTCCGCAATTTCAGCAATAAAAAAAAAACAAAACCCTTATACTTACCTCCATCAGGCTGGCAGTGATGCGATGCAGGCCTCTTCCGGCCTGTGTCCCGCGCTGTACGGCTCAGGCGGCGTGATGACGTCATCACACCGCCTGAGCCGGCCTCTGATAGGCTGTAGGCCTAGTGCCTGCAGCCTATCAGAGGAGACGCCTCTCCCTCCCCTGCCCCGCAGTACAGGCAACTGTATCGCCGTCCTGTGGACGGCGATACAGATGACTATGGAGATGAGCGCCTCCACAATGGAAGCGCTCATCTCCCTCTGCAGGGCCTTGCCTAATTGGCGGTGCGGCCCTGCAAGTGGCAAGGGGGGCCCTCGGGGCCCCCCTAGCTTAGGGGCCCAGTCGCAACTTCGACCGCTGCGACCCCTATACCTACGCTACTGGTTTGTGAGTAGACCAAACATTTTAGGTTGGGGGGGTAACCTTTGACATAAGTGTGCTATGTAACTCAATGTTAACATTGTGATAGTTTAAATTCTGGTTAACTAAGTTTGCTCTTCCTGGTTAGTTGGATTAGTTGTGTGTGATAGCAGTTTATGTGCAGCCTTTTCTTCTTTAATATAAATTAATGTCATATCACAAGAGAGTAAATTTAAAAAAATCCTCATAGATCTGGAAAAATGTTGTGACCAGATGAAGAGCTCAGAACAAAGCTGGCAGATATCACTATATGGACCAGTGCACCTCAATCCAAAATGTAAAACTTGACTGTGCTCCTGAATCCTTATGTGTCTTTATCTTGTAAGCTTAGCTCCAGTCTTCTCCTAACTTAAACGTCTGGCACAGGAAATTGTTCTCTGACAACTTCCTGTCAGCCATATTAGCTCTAACAGAGCTTATCTTTTAGCCACATGGTCACCCAAGGAGTCATTTCCTCTATCAATCCACCCCCTGATGCACAGATATGCATGATGATCTGGTGTGAGTCACCATATCAGAGCTTTCAACTCCTTACAGAGGCTATGTACATATGTGACATGGGAAAATAATGTGTGCAAATGTTATTGGTTACCTTAAAGGAGTTATCCAAGACCTATAATGCCCCCCAATATGCCTGGGCCCCTCAGATTGTACTTACCTTGCTCCCTGGCACCCGCTTCACTTCTCAAGCCGGCAGAGCCGGCGCTGTTTCTCCCCGTTGCGCAGATGAAAACATCTGGAGATGAGTGATATTAGGGAGGGTCATTCCCGTTGCAGCCTGCTATTGGCTGCATGTGGTTTTTGGTGCAGATCTGGTGCACAGAAATCCGCACAAAAAAACTGCACAGATTTTCTGTTTTGAAATCTGCACTCATTTGCATGTATCCTTAAAGTTAAACCTGGGATCACATCTGTGCTAAATATTTTCCGTTTCCTGTTCCATCGTACAAACAGAAAGCAGAAAATGATGGGTAGCCGGATCCGGCACATGACAGACATCAACAGTGCACGGTGGACATGATTGATTTATAATGAGGTCTGTCGGGTTCTATCATGGTGTCTGAGATTTTACCTGAAACAATAGTGCAGCACACTGAGCTATTTCTTTTCAAGCAAAAATGACAGAATCTGTGTCAAAAGCTCCAAGCAGAACTTCCAATGCAAATGTGACCCTGGCCTAAAGATGTTATATGTATATCTACAGTTTTATCAGGTGCAGATTTTCTGTTTATTTGTGGTTATAACATTTGTGTATATGGATAACTGCAGAAACTTGGTCCCAGTGTAAAAATGACTGAATACACACTGATACCAACTGTAAACCAAAAGTAAAACTAAGGCTAGATAGATTGACGTTTCCCCTCACAGATCTGCCAGCACTCTTCAGCATTTTCAATGACTTCACCACTAATTATGTGTCATATTGACCCACCAACTGCAATTCTTCTTCAGTATCAGTGCTGAGCTACTGCATAGTTTACATAGTAAACTAATATATACAAAACACAGATGGATGTTAACAGGATAGAGCATAGTTGGGATAGATTGGAAGAAAATATTAATTAGTTGTTGGAGATTTTTATTACACCCCTGTGTTGCTTTAAGGTGTGCAAAATGTTAGGCTTTTTTCACATTTCCATTTTTATAGCATAGATCTCAATACGTCTGTGAAAAAATTATGAAGACATGCACTACTTTGGTTTGTGACAGGGGCGTAGCTAAAGGCTCATGGGCCCTGGTGCAAGAGTTCAGTTTGGGCCCCCCCCCTTCCCGGCTACATTCACATGACAGTTGTTTTTGCAGCCTCCGATCTGCATATTTTGCGGCTCAGATGTGGACCCATTCACTTCAATGAACACTGTGTGCTGTCCGCATCTGTATGTCCATTCCTATTTTTGTCCGTTTTGCGGACAAGGATAGGCATTGTTACAGTGGATCTGCAAAAAAAAAAAAACGGATGCCATACGGAACATCATCCTTTTTTTGCGGATCCGCAATTTGCAGACTGCAAAACACAACGTTCGTATGAATGTAGCCTAATCCAGCGCCCCATACCTCTTACAACCAGTATAATACAGCGCCCCATACCTCGTACATCCAGTGTCATCTCCTCTAATATAGATCTTCTCTTTCCTCATCTTCTCCTTTAAGACCAGACGCCATTTTTCAGCCATTTCTCATCTCTGCAGTTTGACAGAAAAAAATCTTAGTTTACTACAAAGTTTACTAGTTTACTACCCCCCAATAATGTGCCAGAAGTGCCCCCAAAATTTCACCCCAATAATGTGCCAGTAGTCCCCACCCATAGATGCCCCCCAAATTATGTGCCAGTAAGAAACGCCCCAATAATGCACCATAAGTTCCCCCCATTGATTCCCCCCCAAAATCATGTGCCAGTAGTGTCCCACCCCCATAGATGCCCCCCAAATTATTTTCCAGTAAGAAATGCCCCCCAAATTATGTGCCAGTAAGAAATGCCCCCCGTGCCCCCATGTGCCAGTAAGAAATGCCCCCAGTGCCAGTAAGAATGCCCCCCAGTGCCAGTAAAAATGCCCCCATGTGCCATTAAGAAATGCCCCCAGTGCTCCCGTGCCATTAAGCAATGCCCCCAAGTGCCCCCATGTGCCAGTAAAAATGCCCAGTGCCCCCATGTGCCATTAAAAATGCCCCCAGTGCCAGTAAGAAATACCCCCAGTGCCAGTAAGAAATGCCCCCAGTGCCAATAAGAAATGCCCCCAGTGCCAGTAAAAATGCCCCCAAGTGCCTCCATGTGCCAGTAAAAATGCCCCCAGTGCCAGTAAGAAATACCCCCAGTGCCAGTAAGAAATGCCCCCAGTGCCAATAAGAAATGCCCCCAGTGCCAGTAAAAATGCCCCCAGGTGCCAGTAAAAATGCCCCAGTGCCAGTAAAAATGACCCCAGTGCCCCCATGTGCCAGTAAAAATGCCCCCAGTGCCCCCATGTGCCAGTAAAAATGCACCCAGTGCCCCCATGTGCCAGTAAAAATACCCCCAGTGCCCCCATGTGCCAGTAAAAATGCCCCCAGTGCCCCCATGTGCCAGTAAAAAATGCCCCCAGTGCCCCCATGTGCCAGTGAAAATGCCCCCAGTGCCCCCATGTGCCTGTAAAAATGCCCCCAGTGCCCCCATGTGCCAGTAAAAATGCCCCCAGTGCCCCATATGCCAGTGAAAATGCCCCCAGTGCCCCCATGTGCCAGTGAAAATGCCCCCATGTGCCAGTGAAAATGACCCCAGTGCCCCCATGTGCCAGTAAAAATGCCCCCAGTGCACCCATGTGCCCGTAAAAATGTCCCCAGTGCCCCCAATAAAGCTCTGGTCCGCAATTTCAGCAATAAAAAAAAAACAAAACCCTTATACTTACCTCCATCAGGCTGGCAGTGATGCGATGCAGGCCTCTTCCGGCCTGTGTCCCGCGCTGTACGGCTCAGGCGGCGTGATGACGTCATCACACCGCCTGAGCCGGCCTCTGATAGGCTGTAGGCCTAGTGCCTGCAGCCTATCAGAGGAGACGCCTCTCCCTCCCCTGCCCCGCAGTACAGGCAACTGTATCGCCGTCCTGTGGACGGCGATACAGATGACTATGGAGATGAGCGCCTCCACAATGGAAGCGCTCATCTCCCTCTGCAGGGCCTTGCCTAATTGGCGGTGCGGCCCTGCAAGTGGCAAGGGGGGCCCTCGGGGCCCCCCTAGCTTAGGGGCCCAGTCGCAACTGCGACCGCTGCGACCCCTATACCTACGCTACTGGTTTGTGAGTAGACCAAACATGCCCATTGAAGTCCAGGGGTCTTTGACAAATCACTGACACAACACAAATGGCATCTGTCATGTCAGTAGAATAGATACGGACAACAACAGTGATGCCCCCCATTGTCCCTACCTACTTGCAGTACAAGCCCTAGATGTCTAAACCTCAACTAGTTGACGGTCCCTATGCTACTTAACGACAGAGGCAGACAAACACACATAGATAGAAAAACACAATACCAGAGTCTCTAGAAATGGCTCAGAACCAGACAGGCTATGCAGTACCAGAAAGGGATATGGAGAGTGGTCAGAAGACAATCCAAAGTAAGAAACACAAGATATCAATAAGCAAAACAGGAACGAGGAACAAGGAACCTAGCTAGTGAGCCAAATAAGACTATCACTGACAATTGTGTATAGACAGGAAGGGATTTAAATAGAGAAAGAGCGGAGTGTCTGGATCAGAACCTGGTAGGTCCATGACTCGGTGTTCCATTAGTCAGAACACTAGTACACATTAATAGAGCAGCTGAGCTAATCAGCTCACTGCTAATATCCACCAGCACACGCCCCCTATAGGGAGAAACAGAGAATTGCATGCTGTTACTAAGGATGCGGTCACGTCACCGAGGCACTTGGCTCAGCAGTGGATCTCTCCTGACTCTCCGTGCCAAGGCTGAGGATCACACCCAGACATAGGGCAAAAAATGGACATATGGACCAAACACAGAGCGTTCACGGGCATCTTCATGGATGGATTTTTTCACGGACGTGAAATGGACTCGGAAATGTGAACGAGGCCTCGCAGTGTTGTGTTTCTGAGAAAAATGTGCAGAGATCACAGTAATAAAGAAAAAAATACTTCCAGCTATGATTTTATAAAGCAGAGAGGATTATGAGCTTAGATAACTCACAAACCCCGTTTGTCCTTCTTAATAGCTTTTCATTTTATTTGTGATTGAAAAATACACTTAAAGGGATTGTCCACTTTCTGGCTACTATTGAAAATGTGTTTCTAAGATGATTATATGTAACTTACTATATAGCCTTTGTTAAAATGATGTACCTTTTTCTATATTTTCGAAGATATGCACCCTCCTTGCTGTCTACAGGGAGGTCCTGTCCATAAAATGGCTGCTGATGGAGGGTCATGTGACCAGGCAAATCACACTCGCCTCCATTCAAACACAGTGCACCTGCATGTACTCCCAACAGTGCAAGTGCAGATGACAGGTACAATGTATTTGAATGGAGAAAACATCACATTTAGGTGATTTGCCTGGTCACATGACCCTCCATCTGCAGCCATTTTATGGACAGGACCTCCCTGTAGACAGCAACGAGGGTGCATATCTTCGAAAATATAGAAAAAGGTACATCATTTTAACAAAGGCTATATAGTAAGTTACATATAATCATCTTATACACATGACCCTCCATCAGCAGCCATCTTATGGACAGGATCTCTGTGTAGGCAGCACAAAAGACTTGGCAAACAAGGGAAGATACCTTTAAGAAGTATAGAAAATGGTGCAGAATATAAACAAAGGCTATATTACTAAGTGTCATATAATTATCTTACAAACACATTGGTCACCAGTAAACAGAAAGTGGCCAATCCCTTTAAGCTGGATTTACGCAGCCTGATACTCAGGCAGATTATCGGGAAAAAACGTTCCTGTGAACGCTTCTCCCAACAACCTGCCCGTGTAAAGGTGCCGCCGATCGCCCGATGAACGAGCAGGTGATCCTGTCGTTCACGCAGGCATCTAAATTATCGTTTTTTGACTGTGCTGTCTAAACTGCAATCTGCTGCCAAGAAACAATGCAGATGTATCAGGATGAGCGATCGACAAATTGAATTTCACAAGGAAATTTGATTCGTTATGAATTACTTTGTCACTAATCACATTCAATTGTATGTAGCTGGTGCAGTGCCGCCCCCTGTCATTGAAACCCTCATATGCCGCATTCATTGCTAAACGCTAAATCTGACATTAAAATTGAGGCCTTTCAGGGGTTAATCAGGGTTAAAAACATACCTATTCATCTTATCTATTTGCTCGCGGAGAGGCCGTCCTGGCCATCTTGATTGAAGAAACCGCATGATATCTCGCTCGGTGACGTGATGATGTCACCGTGCCCGGCCAGCGCGCTGATGTGGTGATGTCACACGTCACCCCGCACAAGATTTTGCACAGTTTCTTTAATCAAGATGGCCACGACAGCCTCTCATTGAACAAATGGATGAGGTAAGTTTTTAGTTTGTTTTTTTTTTACTGCCATATAAGGAAAAATAGATTTGTTGCCACTAAGCACAAGGAAATTCGGCTTTGTGGCAAATCGAATTCTTCCTGAAATTCAGATCGAAGTCAATTAATTTTACTTCTATTCGCTCAGCACTAGCGATCAAAATAGCAACTACTCATTCTTATACTATGGAGGTGATCGCTGCAGGTAAATGCACAGTCTTCTCCACTGAATGAGCAGCTGACTGTCGGGAAGGAATGCTTCCTTCCTGACAATGTGCTGCTGCTCAGCATGTTTAAATGTGTCTTTACAGTAATGCTTCTGCCTATCTCTCATCACTACCAAATGCTCTATGATCAGCTTTATTCATCCATCCCATTAGCAGGAACATATGTTGGTGGATTGAACGGTATAGATGAATTGCCATTGAGATATGTTATAAACGTTTTCATAAAGGCTTTATTAAAATTAAATATTAGAATGTGTGGAGGATGAGCACTGCATAATCCCATTGTTTGACTAAATTGGCAACCAATACTATTTTAAAAACATTGGAATGTCTTTTAGTGATCGCTTTGCGCCATCTAGTGGCCAGTCTGCTGTAGCAACAAATCAGTTTATATACTGTACATTAGAGAATGTTGAAAAATAGAAAGTGTATTGACACAAAATGTTACAAAGCATGAAAAAAAATGGAAAAAAGGATGAAAGTTAAATGGTACCTAAACTTTTGTTTAAAAAATGAAGGTGCAGAAGCACTACCCTTTGGTTTACATCAGCTATACTTGGCTTTTCGAGAGCGTGGAGTTGGGATCCCATATATTTTTTTATACATCTGTACAGTGGAAAAGCTAAGCAGAGAGCTCTGAGCACTGATTCTACGCCTTTGTGGGGGTTTTTTTAACAAAAGATTAGGTATCATTTAAATAGTTGTGATTGATGGGTGTTAAGGTTCTGAGATGTCCTGTAATTGACTGGAATGAGGTGGTTTTAAATGTTTGGCTTTGAAAAAACATATAGGAACATTTTATTACTTTTATAATACACTTTTTAGGGAATTTTGTGCATTTCTATTAAAAAGCTTCCTCTAAAGGATCCCCTTGTAGAGTGTACTGTGCAGTGTGGGGAGAATATGTCTTCAATTTGTACAATACTTGAAGATCGCTAATTGTAAGATGCAGAGGCAGGCTCCTCAGCCTGCCTCTCTACATATACAATATATAACATATTTTACTAGGTTTTTGCTACCTTTCCTACTAGAGTCCCTGCTTAGTTGATCTGCTGCTAGCACCGATCACTGGGATTCCTGCTCCCCTTTAGCTGTCCAGCTCTTCCCTAGTTAGAAGGTGCTGACACAGGAAAAAGGCTGTAAAAAGCCAAATTCTACCTGTGTCCTTGCACGCTTGCTGTCAGTGCTGATTGCTGGCAGTCCTGCTCCCCTCTATCATCCATAACAGGGACCTGATAGTATAGAGCACTGCTACCAGAAATCACAGCTGGCAGCAGATCAAATACACAGGTACTTGTAGTAAGTAAGCTAGTAAAACGAAGAGAGGCAAGCAGAAAATCCCTCCTCTGCATTTTACAATTACCCTTCTTCAGCATGCAGTAGAACACTGAAGATGTATCCTTCATAGCAACGTTCAGTTGCTGCAGTGTATATTCTCTAGAAAGAAAATAAGAGTGAGAGAGACATGGACCTCACTAGACTAATGGAACCCCTTTGTTATAGAAATTAATTAAGGTCCTGATGTCCGCACAAGCACCAATAACAACTATAACGTGCCAAAAGTTAGCTGAAATCACAGTGTCCCTTTAAATAACGCAAAGCCAGAGCACATAAACAATAATTAATTTCCATTTTATATATAAACTAGCAGAAGGACCTGGCTTTGCCGGGGTATATTTCATTTAATGTTTATGTGTGTGTCGTTAAAAGATATCGAGAGTGACCTCTACAGCACCCCACCTCCTTAGCAGTAACCTCTACAGCCGCCACCCCTTAACAATGACTCCCCCTACAGTGCCCCGTCTCCTTAAAATGGGACCTCCACAGCAGCCCACCCCCTTAACTTTGACCTTCACAGCAGCCTGCACCTTTAACAGTGAGTTCGACAGCACCTCACCTCTTTGACAGTGACCTCCACAGGGGCCCACCCCCTTAATTGACCTCTACAGCACCCACCCCTTAACACTGACCATAGGTTACAGTCCTCTTAACTGACCTCCACCATTCCTGGCCCCTTTGACAGAGACTTCCACAGCGACTGCAACTTTAACAGTGACTGTCACAGTACCCCGCTCCCTTAACAGTGACCTCACAGTACATCGCTGCCCCTTTAATACTGGCCTCCACAGTCCCCTCCTCCTTTAACAGTGACCTCTACAGCATCCTGCCCCCTTAACAGTAACATTCACAGCGTTCTCCCCTTTAACTGTGACCTCCACAACATCCTGCCTCTAGGGTGGCCAGAGGTCCGTTTTTGGCCGGACAGTCCGGCTTTCAGACTCCCTGTCCTCCTTCCAGTGTAGGGTCTGGATGGACACAGAGATGTCCTTTTGAACAGCTCACTCTCAGACAGCAGCACTGTGCAGTCTGAGCATGAGCTGTAGGGAGAAAGTCACCCTGCCTCCCACCCCTGCAGCTTACAGAAGTTGATTTTTACCTTCATTTTTGCAATCCCTATCAGCTGCGGAGTGAATGGGAGAGTGGCCTAACCGGGCCGGGGGTGCGTGGTTTAGCAGGGCCTGGTGGCGGGGCTTTTAAGTCCTTCTTTTGAGGGTGGCCTGAATTACAGGTCGATGCCATGGTAAGCAGCAGTGAAGAAAACTGGCTGGGTTGTTATGGAAATCTGGTGTGAAACTGTCTGTATGTGGAGGCTAAGGGCCTGCGAGCTTCTATTGGCTGATAAGGGTCATGTGACCACGCTTCTATTGGCTAATGCATTTTTTTGGAAATATCTTAGGAACGGTACATCCTGGAGAGCTGAGACCCAGTCTTAAACCTTCCCGGACACCTGATGTACCTGTGTGCCAAATTTCTTGATTGTAATTGCGACGGTGCGGATTCATTTAGTGGACATACACACATACTTACACACATACATACACTCAGCTTTATATATTAGATTATTACAGGGTGTACATTGATGTTAAAGTTAAAATGAGCAGATGTTCTGGTTCTTCCAGAAGTTCAGCTGAATTTATATTAGCTCTTTGTTCTGAATTAGGCTTAGACTAGTAAGTATCACTGTGCATGTATCCGTACTAAGCCTGTGATGGCTAACTTCCGGCACTCCAGCTGTTTTAAAACTACAACTCCCAAGATGCACACTTGCTTGGCTGTTCTCAGAAAACCACAGAAATTAATGGAGCATGCTGGTAGTTGTAGTTTCACCACAGCTGGAGTGCCGGAGGTTAGCTATCACTGCTCTAAGCCATGTGCTCTGGCTCACACAGTTTCATAGTTTGTAAGGATGGAAAAAGACACAAGTTCATTAAGTCAATTCTATAGTCCTACAGTGTTGATGCAACAAACTTCTATGAAGCAGATGCCAATCTCCCCATATTAAGTGAGAAAAACTCCTTCTTGACTTCAGTATGGCAATCAGAATAAATCTAGCATCAACATTCCATTTCCAGAAATCTAATATCCATAACCTTCTATTTGTTTTCATTCAAGAAAGACACCCAGGCCATCCATGAACTCGTTCAATAAATCAACCATCATAACATTGTGTAGCAGAGAATTGATTGGGGAGATCTAATAATTATGTATAAATATATCAGGGGTCAGTACAGAGATCTCTCCCGTGAACTATTTATCCCCAGGACTGTGACTGTGATGAGGCGACATCCTCTGCGCCTGGAAGAAAGAAGGGTTGTACACAAACATAGAAGAGGATTCTTTATGGTAAGAGCAGTGAGACTATGGAACTCTCTGCCTGAGGAGGTGGTGATGGTAAGTTCACTAAAAGAGCTCAAGAGGGGCCTGTATGTATGTCTGGAGGGTAATAATATTACAAGTTATAGTTACTAGAGATGGGTCGTTGATCCAGGGAGTTATTCTGATTGCCTGACTGGAGTCGGGAAGGAAAATTGGCTTCTACCAGGGGTGCACCATCAATGAGGCCGGTTGAGGCAATCGCCTTAGGCAGCACCAGGTAGGGGCAAGAGGGGGCAGCAGAAGGGCCATGGGCAATGAGCGCTTTCATTGTGGCAAAGGGGTTAGGTTAAGAAATTGGCATGGGGGGGTCACCGTTTCGCCTCAGGCAGCAGAAAGGCTAGGTGTACCCCTGGCTTCTACCTCACAGGGTTTTTTTTGCCTTCCTCAGGATAACAGGCTAAACTGGATGGACAGATGCCTTTTTTCCAGCTTTACAAACTATGTTACTGTGTTATGTTGATGGTGAAACTGTCTTTCCTGTAGACATAAAGGATGTTCCCTTGTTAAATATAACAATTTGTAATCTCCAGACAGGTACAGCTGATATCGGGCTTGCTAAAATCATAATTATGTTTTAACTCTTTCCATTCTTTCCTACAGCCACCATGCAATGACATAGACATGGAGTGCCTAAAGGTCTGTAAAAGTACTGTATAGGCTCTAGCCCTATCAATACATCCCTAAGCCCTATCAGATTACAGTGCCTTGCAAAAGTATTCAGCCCCCTGGAACTTTTCAACCTTTTGCCACATTTCAGGCTTCAAACAAAAAGATATAACATTTTTTGCACGCCCCACTTTTCAGTTTTATTATTACAATAAAAGTTTAAATGATCCAATAAATTTCGTTCCACTTCACAATTGTGACCCACTTGTTGTTGATTCTTCACCAAAAAGTTTAAATGTTATATCTTTTTGTTTGAAGCCTGAAATGTGGCAAAAGGTTGAAAAGTTCCAGGGGGCCGAATACTTTCGCAAGGCACTGTAGATCAACCCTTTTAATGAAAAATTAACACAAGCTGCAAGTGCTGCTAGACCATCAGGTCTGCCAGTCTTCTTCACAATATGTTCTCCACAAATATTGCTGTGAATCAAAGCAGAAGGGGGTTGAACAAAAGGGTTTAGCACTTGATAAAAGGTAATAACCTTATTATTAGATGATTAAAGTCCACAACAACAGCATGCACTAGACAAGAACACTTAGGATGGTGAGAGATCTTGGTGAGAGATTGTTGACAGCTAGACATGCCTTTATGAAACATTTTGGCAAGTTGATTCACTTGGAGAAAGTGGGCATCATTTGACTGATAGAAGAAGCAAGATGGTGGCTTCAACAAATTGCCTGGCATCTAGGCCGTTCTAACTTAAGGCCCTTTTACACGAGCCGATTATCATTCAAATAATCGTTCAAACGTTCGGATTTGCACGATTATTGTTGTGTATAAACACGGGTAACGATTTAACGACGAACGAGATTTCGTTCGCTTCTCGATCGCATCTTTTGTCCTGCCAATAAATTAATCGTTCATCGTTCGAAAATCTTCCAGTTTAAACGAAAATCGTTTAGTCGTTGGCAGATGGTAATGGTAATGCTTATATGGCAAGGAGCAAGGAACGATCGTAATAACGATTATAAAACGACCGAAAGTACGAAGATTGTGAACGACTTCTCTTTCAGTGTAAACGGTATTTACATTGCATCGTTCGATCGTTCATCTACGATCGCTAATACGATTTATCTTTCCGTGTAAAAGGACCTTTAGCTGTTACAGTGTTGCTATCAGTGGTTAAGTGAGAGCACATACACACAGCAAACAGGCTCTGGATGGCCCAGACAGACCACCAGTACAGAGGACCATTTGATCTGTCAACAAGCATGAGCAGCTCCTTCAATTTCGTTCTCCACCATCCAGACACAAGTAGCGCCAGGGGTGAAACTACCACAGAAGAAGCTATAGTGGCTACTAAAAGGCCCTCATTAGTAGCAGGGCCATTACAGCCCGGGCCTCCTTCCCCAGCCTGTGCTGTCCCCAGCAGGAGAGATGCATTGACATCATTGAGCCGTCTGGGCTGAGTAGAAGAGCACACAGCCCGAGGATCATTCTCTGGCCAATCTCTGGTCTGTGAGCTCACTCAGCTCTGTGGGCGAGATGACATCATTATATCGAGCCTGCTGGTGAGAGCGGAATGTGGTCCCTTCATCGGTGGAACTGGACTATTAGTGTTTTTATTTTATTAAAGGGGTTGTCCAAGTTATGAAAAAAAAATATATAGCACTGTAAATCTGATGGGCAACAATATATAACTAAGTTCAGTAAGTTTTAGGCAAAAAAAATCTATATTTCCTCATTTCCCTGGTTCTCTTCTGGCCTTTGTTTACATGCAATAACAACAATCTCAGCCCCTCCCCCCTTCTCTGCAAAGGCAGTGAATACAAGTGCTGAGTGACATGTCTGCCTGCTGGGATACTCAGCAGCATGTTGTATGTGTAGGACTACAAGTCCCAGCTGTACAATGACACTGCTGATACACACAGGAAATTCTCCCTACCTGTTCTTGTGCAATACAATTCCTTGCCCAGCATTTGTCTCCTCTCACTGCTGCAGCTACTATTTGTTATAAAGCCTTGAGCCCTCAGTGTGTTCTGGCTGAAGGGGTTAGTGTTTTATCTGAAGGAATCCAGGGAGAGAGAAGATAGCAGGAGCCTGGCAAAGAAAGGGGGCGTGGCCAGTGACGGGCGTGGCCAGTGACGTCTCGTGTACAGACTCTTATCTGAACTCTGAGGCTTGTACACGAAACATCATAGACCAGGGAGATAAGGTGACATCACAGGTCATGTGACCCTCAGTCAACTCTGAGAAACCAGCAGCTTTAGAAACACAAAGTATATGGGAAAGTTGTTATACCTGACAAGTTAGTAACATATAAAGAACAAAAAAATAACTCGGACAACCCCTTTAACACCACAGGGGCTTCACTAATGTAAGACATGTAAAAATTAAGAAAAAAGTCGGGCGGGCGTCAGGCGACAGCCATTTCGCGCTCAGTTGCGCTTCGTCAGGCCATTTGCGTAATGACGCAATCACGTCCAGCCTTTGAACCCTGCAACTCGTTTCGCGCATGCGCGCCAGCGATCACAGTGTCCACACAATATACATTAAAAATATATAAAACACACAAATTACATCATAAAAAGATACTTAAATCGTTTTTATCGTTGAGTCCTAGGGGACCCAAGGCTTCTGAGCGTATTATACACCTTGCCTCTTTTCTGACTGCAAATAGGAACTACACTAAGTGTAGTGCCATCCCATTTTCTTTTTCTTTTTATATGCTTCACTAATGTAAGTTGGCAACACTACTGTGTGGGGGCACTAAGGTATCAGAACTACAGTGCAGTGGCACTAAGGGGGCATGACTACTGTGTGAGGGCACTAAGAGGGCATGACTACTGTGTGAGCGAACTAAGGGGGAAAAGTACTGTAAAGGGGGTGTGAAAGGGGTGCAATACTGTGAAGGGGGCAAAACTACTGAGAATGAACAATAAGGAGGCATAACTAGGACAACAGTTGGTTTGAGTATGAAGGTCTTGTGGTGAGTGCTTTAATCTTGCATTTGCTGTGGAGTGACACACTGCCCCAACTGCTGGTGCAATTGCGCTGATCTGGAGAGCCAGCACATATGACAGCTGGTCACCCCTAGTAGTGATAGAAAGGACACTAACAGCTCAGCGATATGTAGCAAGATTCAAAAGAAGTCCAGCCCAGTGTAAGAAGTAAGCAGCGTCTGGTATCTGTGAGAAAGTGGAAAGGTCCATTCACACGACCGTGTGAATGGGTCCGCATATATTCTGCAATTTTGCAGAATAGCTGCAGCCCCATTCATTTCAATTGCCGGCATGTGATCTTGCTGGGCTGCGGCTCTACAAGAAAAAAATAGAACATGTCCTATTCTTGTCCGCAATAGCGGACAAGAATAGGCATTTTGAAAGGGGTGCCGGGCCGTGTGTTCCGCAAATTGCAGCACACACACTGGACGGCATCTGTGGTATTGCAGATCCGCATTTTTGCGGATCCGCAATACCATGGCAGTCTAAGGCTATTTTTTTTTTCATTTGCATATTTTGGTCAGTGTTTTGCATCAGTATTCGTAAGCCAAAACTAGGAATGTGTTCAAACCATGAATGCTTGCAAACCTTAGCATTTTATTCATTAGCATTAGAAAGACTGATGCAAAATACTGACCAAAATAGCCCCATGGAAAAGTCACCAGAAACTGTATGACACTCTGGTGTTTCTCACCAACAGAGGCGCTTGGTAAGGTTAAGCCTATAGATGCCTCTTTGTGCCGCTTTGCCAGGTATAGTGAATGCTCTGTTCTGTAGTTTCCATCATTTTGAATCATAATCCATTTGCTTTGTTTGGATGCATCAAGTAGGATATGTGGTTCCACAGTCTTACTGATGTCTGTATTGTAGTTCTGTTTGTTGTGGGTTCAGGCTTCTGCTTGAGTTTTGTGATATTTTTCTTGTGTATGTGGTCTTGGTTGTTTAGGGTCAGATTCTGTTTGATTCCTCTTACCTGCATTCATTGCGTGCCACTTTCATGCCATTTCTATTGGCTCCATTGCCAGACTTCATCTCCCTTACCTGTTGCCATCCTCATAGAGTTTTCTGTCTTTTGTCTGTGAGTTTATTATTCTTATTTTTTGTCTGATACATGCTTCAAATAGTGGTATCCTTTCTTTTGACAGTCCGGTTGTTATGTAATTCTGCTTTACTCAAGTCCTGGAAGTACCAACAGCCATTGATTAGGACTTGAGAAAAGTGACTTCTATAGATGAAGTCAAGTTCTGCAGTCTTGCAAACAAACCAGCTTCACTATAAGTAAATGGCTGAACGGCAGCAAACGACTTTCTGGTGAATGATCATTTCACAGACACAGCAATACTCATTTAAGTCTATTTTGGCCATTACAGTTGCTGAAAGTGGCCATATATGTTCTTTCTGGGAACATTCTTTAAAAGAAACATCATTTGTTCGACTGTTGTATGAAATTTTCAAACATATCTGACTTCTTGAACAATCAAACATACCTGAACAATCGTTTGTTGTTAAATTTCACCCCAAAAAATATTGGTTGAAATAGACTATTTTGAGCAACTTTAGATTAAGGTGTATGGGTATCTTAAAGGGGTTGTCCGAGTTATGAAAAAAAAAAATATAGCACTGTAAATCTGATGGGCAGCAATATATAACTAAGTTAAGCAAGTTTTAGGCAAAAAAATCCATATTTCCTCATTTCCCTGGTTCTCTTCTGGTCTTTGTTTACATGCAATAACAACAATCTCAGCCCCTCCCCCTTCTCCCCCCCCCCTCTGCAAAGGGAATGAATACAAGTGCTGAGTGACATGTCTGCCTGCTGGAATACTCAGCAGCATGTTGTATGTGTAGGACTACAAGTCCCAGCTGTACAATGACAATGCTAATACACACAGGAAATTCTCCCTACCTGTTCTTGTACAATACAATTCTTCTATAGCTCCTTGCCCAGCATTTGTCTCCTCTCACTGCTGCAGCTACTGTTTGTTCTAAAGCCTTGAGCCCTCAGTGTGTTCTGGCTGAAGGGGTTAATGTTTTATCTGAAGAAAACCAGGAAGAAAGCAGATAGCAGGAGCCCGGCAAAGGAAGGGGGCGTGGCCAGTGACATCTCGTGTACAGACTGTTATCTGAACTCTGAGGCTTGTGAACGAAACATCACAGAGCAGAGAGATAAGGTGACATCACAGGTCATGTGACCCTCAGTCAACTCTGAGAAACCAGCAGCTTTAGAAACACAAAGTATATGGGAAAGTTGTTATACCTGACAAGTTAGAAACATATAAAGAACAAAAAAATAACTCGGACAACCCCTTTAAAGCAAAGGTTATGGGGTCAAACAGGACTAGCCCCCCTCTCTCCAAAGGCTACTCTGTGATATGTACAACTTTAAGTACACATTGCTATAATTCTTAGTGATTGCATTTGCTCTTGTTCTCACGTCTGATAAGATCTTAATGCACTGTGGGGGAGGAGGGGGGTTATGACTGAAGATGAACATATTTAGAATACTGACAATTTAAAGAGAAGAGGAAGTTTTTAATAAAGCAGATCACAGACAGGAAATCATTACTACAGGATAGGCCAGAATATGATGGGAACCAAGATAATGCAAATGAGTGATTTATTACATGAGAGGCACCACAGATTAACAGGACATTAAAAATCCATTGACATGTTGTGCTAACAGGCCAGTTGTATGAAAACTATTTCTGTATTACCGAACGTTGAACACAGCAGATCTTCAAAGTGAATAACTGGTCATAATCGGGTAGAGACAAGTTCACAGACGGTATAGTATGTATACTGACATTGTGATACTAGAAATGATTTATTGTGATACACTTCAAAATTCTTGTGCAAAAAAATGATGATACTTCGAAACCAGTTGCCTTAAAGGGGTTGTCCGAGTTATGACAAAAAATATATAGCACTGTAAATCTGATGGGCAGCGATATATAACTAAGTTAAGCAAGTTTTAGGCAAAAAAAATCTATATTTCCTCATTTCCCTGGTTCTCTTCTGGTCTTTGTTTACATGCAATAACAACAATCTCAGCCCCTCCCCCTTCTCCCCCCCTCTCTGCAAAGGCAGTGAATACAAGTACTGAGTGACATGTCTGCCTGCTGGAATACTCAGCAGCATGTTGTATGTGTAGGACTACAAGTCCCAGCTGTACAATGACACTGCTGATACACACAGGAAATTCTCCCTACCTGTTCTCGTGCCCAGCATTTTGTCTCCTCTCACTGCTGCAGCTACTGTTTGTTGTAAAGCCTTGAGCCCTCAGTGTGTTCTGGCTGAAGGGGTTAATGTTTTATCTGAAGGAATCCAGGGAGAGCAGATAGCAGGAGCCCGGCAAAGAAAGGGGGCGTGGCCAGTGACGTCTCGTGTACAGACTGTTATCTGAACTCTGAGGCTTGTGAACGAAACATCACAGAGCAGAGAGATAAGGTGACATCACAGGTCATGTGACCCTCAGTCAACTCTGAGAAACCAGCAGCTCTAGAAACACAAAGTATATGGGAAAGTTGTTATACCTGACAAGTTAGAAACATATAAAGAACAAAAAAATAACTCGGACAACCCCTTTAAATCGCAGGCAGCTGTTGTCTATTATCAGACATCTGTATCAGAGCTCAAGATTTTTGGTTCAAGCATGTATCAGAACATTGATCTTGTCCAGTGGAAATGCGATGTTAGTTGACGTTTCGGTCGTGGCAGACCTTTATTAATATATCGCAAATTCGAGCAGCTCGACTCCATGTCCACATGTGGACTTCCATACCTCTTACTGATCACCTCTTTGAGATATATTGATAAAGGTCTGCTATGACCGAAACGTCAACCAATATCGCCTTTCCACTGGACAAGATCAATGTTCTGATACATGCTTGAACCAAAAAACTTGAGCTGTAATACAATTGTCTGATAAATGACAACAACTGCCTGCGATTTAAGGCAACTGATTTCGAACTATTGTACAAGAATTTTGAAGTGTATCACAATAAATCTTTTCTGCATATCATACATTTGAGTGTGCATGGATTCCTCGATAAGAGTATTGATGGGCTGAGACCCGTTTACCACAGCACCTCACCAAATAGGAGTGCATATTCCTTATTTTCTACTGTTTTGATAGTAAATACGGAAATCCATTGAAAAAAATTCTCAAAAATGGGGTTGTATTCTCCAAGAAAGTTATACAAACACCAGAAGCATAAAAAAATCAAATTCAACATGATAAATCCAAATGAGTGGTGGGAATACAATGCTCTCAAGGTTCCTGTTAAAACAACCCCACAATAACATCCTGTACAACAATAGGGCACATCAATTAAACTCTACCAGTCTTCTGGAATAATTCAGTGAAAAAGCACAAGGCTCAGGCTGAATGCAATAAGCATCAAACTAACCACCACACTTTAAGGCAGCACAGCTGCAAAGGTACTTCAAGGGTGGCTATACCAAAACCGCACAAGAATATGCACATAAATCTGCATTATTTATTGCATTTTTGGTGCATTTTGATGCAGATTTTATACGTTTTTTCAATTGAAAGAGTAAAATCCACACAAGAAAAACACAACAACAATTTGACATGCTACAGATTTCAAAATCCATACAGCAGGTCAATTTCTGCACCTAAAAAGAAAAGCTAAGTGGACATGAGATTTGTCTGATCTCATTCACTTTGCTGGTACTGCATTAGGCCTCTTTCACACGAACGTTGTTTTTGCGGGCTCCGATCCGCATTTTTGCACATGAAAAATGCGGACCCATTCATTTCTATAATCCCGCAAAAAATGCGGACAGCACACGGTGTGCTGTCCGCATCCGTTGCGCCATTCCGTAGCCCACAAAAAAAAATAGAGCATGTACTATTCTTGTCCATATTACGGACAAGAATAGTACTGTTCTATTGGGGCCAGCTGTTCCGTTCCGCAAAATACGGAATGCACACGGATGCCATCCGTTGTTTTTGCGGATCCGCAATTTGCGGACCGCACAACACAACGTTCGTGTGAAAGAGGCCTTATGCTGTAGTTTTTTCGCACTCAAAAACTGCAAGTAATTTGCACCCTAAGGCCTCATTCACACGTCCGTATAATGTGTCCGCATCCTTTCCGCATCCGTTTCCGCAAGTGCGGACAATTATGCGGATAGGTTGCGGATCCATTCATTTCAATGGGTCCCTAAAAAATGCAGACAGTACACCGTGTGGTGTCCGCATCCGTGTGTCCGTTCCGACTGTCCGCATAAAGAAATCCTCCTGTCCTACTTTTCTCCCGAATTGCGGTCCGTAGCACAATGAAAGTCTATGGATCCGCAAAAAATGCGGAAGACATCCGTATTTGCGGATTCCGTTTCAGGAGGGGAGAAAAAAAATAAAAGGTATAGATGTTATTCATCCTTACATTTTTTGCGGATCCACAAAAAATGGATGACATATGGATACATCCTTTCTGTTTTTTACAGAAAAACGGAACGGATGTCCTGGAAAAACTGAGTTTTTTGCGGAACAACGGATCCGCAAAAAACTGACCGTTTTCCAGGATATGCACAAATACAGACGTGTGAATGAAGCCTAAGGGTAAGTTCACACGGCTTAAATCTGTCACTGTTTCAGCAGCAGTTTTCTACTGAATCCACATTTTTTTTTAAAAATGTTTTAAAAAAAACATTGTGAGCACATGGCGTAACGATGGCATTTTTTTCAGTAGCCTATTTGAAAAATGCATGAGAAGTGATGTTACTTCTTTTAAACAAATTTGATTGTGGATTTCATAAAAGTCAAAGGGGAGGCAGAAAAACCTCAGTCACATACTTTTATTAAAGGGTTTCTGTCACCAGTTTTTTCGGTATGAATCAGGCTGACATTAGAGATGTGCTAATGTCACCTGATTCCAAATATATATCTGTTTTATTTACTGGTGCCCCCATTTTTATATAAAATGAACTTTTATTTTATGCAAATAAGGCTTCTAGGTGCAAAGGGTGTTACCTCTGCTCCTAGAGGCTCTGTTGATTGACAGGACCAGGCAGAGAAGAAACACTCCATTCACCATAGCTTTCAAAGACCTTCAATGATGTCATGACCATGTGATCAGTCACATGGTTTAGGAGGAGAAAGGCTATTTGTGTGATCCTAACCATGTGACTGATCACATGGTCATGACATCATTGAAGGTCCTTGAAAGCTATGGTAAATGTAGTGTTTCTTCTCTGCATGGTCCTGTCAATCAACAGAGCCTCTAGGAGCAGAGGTAACACCCCTTGCACCTAGAAGCCTTATTAGCATAAAATAAAAGTTCATTTTATATAAAAATGGGGGCACCAGTAAATAAAACAGATATATATTTGGAATCAGGTGACATTAGCACATCTCTAATGTCAGCCTGATTCATACCGAAAAAACTGGTGACAGAAACCCTTTAAACGCTTGTAAAAACTTTTCTAAAACCTCCTCCAAATTATAAATCTGCCCCCAAAAATGACCTGCTTTCATCTGCCGATTTCGCTTCTGATTTTTCTGCTGTGGTTTTTAGTAGGGATGAGTGAACCGAACCGTAACGAACCAGATTCGTTACGAACTTTCCCAAAAGTTCGGTTCGTCACCGAACCGAATTTTGAGAAAGTTCGTAACGAATCTGGTTAAAATAACGGCGACGTAAAATATACGCATATTTATTGAGAATGTACGCTAATGCGTAGCTAATGCGTTTGAATTCATAAAATGCGTACACATTAGCGAACATTCTCAAATATGCGTATATTTAGGGTATGGAATATGCCATATGCCATACCCTAAATATACGCATATTTGAGAATGTTCACTAATGTGTACACGCATTTTATGAATTCATGCGCATTAGCGTACGCATTAGTGTACATTATTAAGTGGCGTACCTTTGACAACGCTAGACTGTATGTTTGTTACTTGAGTAGGAATGTTCGCAGGCGCAGTGTATGTGTACGCTAATGCGTACATATTCAGTTAAGTAGCGTACCTTTGACAACGCTAGACTGTATGTTCGTTACTTGAGTAGGAATGTTCGCAGACGCAGTGTATGCGTACGCTAATGCGTACATATTCATTCAGTTAAGTAGCGTACCTTTGACAACGCTAGACTGTATGTTCGTTATTTGTGCGGGAATGTTCGCATTAGCGTACGCATTAGTGTAGATTCTCAAATATGCGTATATTTTGCGTCGCCGTTGTTGAAGTCACTTGAATTTTTTGCACATTTTTCATTGTAATAGCAACTGCAAGTAAACAAAACTATACCCTATCTGACTCCCATTATTGTAGCAGCAATTATTCAGCCGTTATAGCAAGGTTCATTTTAGGTTCGGTTTGTACGAATCCGAACTTCACGAAAGTTCGCCGAAGCGAACCGAACTTTTCAAAAGTTCACTCATCCCTAGTTTTTAGCCATGTGAACATAACTATGCTTGAGCACTAACCAAAAGATTAGATGGTGTCATATTAGATCTTCTGCATAAAGAACCACCATCGCCAGCAGAAAGTATTTCTCATGTCTTCTTCACAGGGGCCCCACTATGGCCATTACACCCAGGCCCTCTATATAGGACTGCCGGGATTCAGCCCGATAAGAACCAGTACACTAGTTTTTGTCCAGCAGAATCTCAGCACTCTGATGCTGCTAACAGGCTGGATCCCATTATAGTCAAAGGGTTCTGGTGGAGAAAGGCAGTATCCAGCTGTGCCCGACACAATCACATCTGGCAGGCTGTTCTAATGCTAATGTGAAACTATGTTCAATGGTTTTCCATTTCTACAAGCTAGCAATTTTGTGGGTCTCACTGGGAGTGTGGACACCGAATATGCAAAATTCTCCCATGCCATGAGTTTTTTGCAAAGTCCACCTGGAGAATCTGACATCTTGTCTCTATTCTTTGATATTAGGAAAGTATTGCAGCACTGGAATAGAGCTGCTTCATTTTGGTATATCTGAAATTCTTAAAAAGTGTTACCAAAAATGGTGTCTCAATGGTCCTATCTGCTTGGGTACAATGGCATCTTCTGTATCCAGGGGCGTAGCTAAAGGCTCATGGGCCCTGGTGCATAAGTTCAGCTTGGGTTCCCCTTCCCTCAGTGCTTTTGGGCCAGGGACAGGGGAGCACATAGCCCTTGTGATTCCGGAGGCAAAAACTTAAAAGGCACTTCCCCCATGCCAAATTCTCGACCTCACCCCTTACCTCCAGCCAGAGGTGTAACTTGACCTGCATGCACTTTATATAATACCGGTGTCTTCTTATGCACCAGAAGTGTCTTTGGGCCCCCTCAGGCTCCTGGGCCTGGTAGCGACTGCTACCTCTGCACCCCCTATAGCTACGCCCCTGTCTGTATCATGTACTATTCTACAAGTATGAGAATATACAGGATGTTTCCTTAATCCTTCTCAATTTGATAGATCATTTTATTTAATAAAATCCTGTAATATGTTCAATAAATTATTAAAACAGATCTCCGGTTACTGCAGTAAAACTTCATGTGGAAAGAAAGGTCTTGTCAGATGCTTTATTAAGATGCTATGGTTTTGTTGTAAAAATTAATAGCTTTTCCAGCTTTTCACACCCTGGCTGACATAGATCAAAAATTAGCAATTTCTGTATCATTTTACATTCAATTCAAAGAGAACAGAGGCTGAGCATTTCTATTAATGGGGTCGTCTCATGAACATAACGAATTTTTAAATAGAAGTGGGCATGGTGATGGGCTGGTTGCCACAGGTTGGGCTTCAGTGGTTACCTCTCGGAGAAGCTCCATCTGGCAAGACATTTTTTACTGCAGGCGTGCTCTTTAGGGGAATTATAATATTACATGAAAGCCATTCAAATAAAAAGCCATCCATGTAACTTGTGGACAGGTGCACCAGAGAGGTCTCTATTCTCGCTCATAGAGGCAATAGGGCAAATGAACAGTGGTTGCCTTCATGTGACTGGCAAAATGGTAGCTACAGAACTGCTAAAAATGGTAGCTTTTGACAATTATCTGCTAAAACTGCATTGAAAGAAAATGGTCCAGCCAAAAGCCATATTCAACACTAATGACAACTTTTGTATTGGAAAAAGGGCATAGTGTTTTAGCATCCATATTAGTCTTAAGCCTCGACCTGCTACACATTTAATCTATTGATAATTGAATGGTGATATAAAGTTTGGTTTAGTTAAGCTGTAGGGCTCTGGGTGTTTTGACTGTAATACAGTTCTAAAATATGGATATGTGAAATTGGCCGTAAAGGGTCGTCCAACCATCACAGCAATTTTATACATGTCCTGGGCAGTGCCCAAATAAAATAAAATTAAAAAATAAATCACCAATTACCTAGTCACCGGTGCTTCGTTCTAGCATTAGGGTCCAGTCCTCTCCGCTTCCAGTCCCCTGTAGACCAGAAGTGTGACATACCATCAGTTGTCACATGCACAGCAGCAGCCATTCACTGGCTTCAGTGGTCAAATGCCCTTGGGGACATGTCACTGCATGGACATTACACTTCTGGTCCACAAGGGACTGGAAACAGAGAAGCAGGACCTTTGGTGCTGGCATGGAGCACCTGAGATTTGGGTAAGTGGCTTTGTTTTTTTTTAGCCTGAGCATTGCCAAGCCATAACTAAAATGCATGTGTGTTTTGGGGGGAGAAAAGGAGGGTCAAACAACCCCTTTATGGGCATACTAGAAACTTAGTGTAACTGATTTTGGTACAACTTATTTTTTTAACAGTATACATAGGAGTTGTCCAGTTTCAAGAGGAAACTGAAGAACCCCCAGGGTCCATCTGAAATAATGAACAGGTAAGTACATTACAGAACCCGTGCCACCACTCTGGTTCTCCCAGCCAGCTCTATTTACCCAACTGCAATGGTGATGTCATGTCAACATGTCACCACTACAAGTCACTGGCCTCAGCATTCACGTGTTGCCAACACCACTACAGCTGGGTAAATAGAGTACAGCCGGGAGAGCCAAAGTGGTGGTGCAGGATCTGTGAAGTAAGTACTTACCTATTCTTTATTTCAGGCAGATCCCAGGCGGTTGTCAACCAATACATAACAGACTGGAATAAAGATTGTGTATTGCAATTGAATTTAAAGAAGATTTTACAGTTGTGCTCAACCATATATTCTTGAAAAGTGAATTTCCAAGTCTAGTACATTTAATCCAGCAACCTCATATGTGAAATTACTTGATAAGCCAGCAATTCTCACATCAGTGGGTCTGGATCAGCAGTTGGTGGACACTTCTGTGTAAGTCTCAGATGTATATTGTGGAGTTGGTGTGGCGATGGTGATTTCTTTTGACAGAACCCAACAAATTTATATCTGGCACCAGGGTGGACCCAATCATGTTAAAATATTAGAAGTTAGACTAACAATTTAGGTCTATGAGGCTTCTTGTCCAGACATTGACAATGTCCAGTCACCTTCTTCAGCACATATTGGCTCTGGAAGCTCACAGATGATAAACAGAATTGCTTAAATTGGAAATTTAAAAGCACTGAGAACTAGGACTGAACAGAATGGCACTTCATGATTAGTATGGATTGGTAACTTGCATACTGGTAAATATACCTCTTTCTAGTTTGCCTCTGGCATAGCAAATACCCAATACATCGGTATCACAGGATACAAAAAGATGGTTGAAGCCACAGGCCTGCCATTCTGATGGATAAGTTGACCCCCAACATTTATAAAGTCTAATGAATTGTGCATTTTTATCAGAGCTTTACAACAATGAAGTAATAAAAAACATACATTCAGACATACTTTTAAAGCACCTCAAAACATGAGATGCAGTCTGGAGTGTTTTATTTGAAAGAACACATGCATCATTTGTTACAGGAAATATATATAAAACAAAAATACAGTCAATTCTCCAGTTTTCACAAAATATATAGAACTGCCTCCCAAATAAAAAAAAAAATCTGATATGTAGAATGTATGCCAAAGTACTGCCAAGGAAGGCTGGGATAGTGAACAGCACCCCAACCTCAAATACTGTACAATTAAATACAATAAACACCAATGTACGTTCCACGCAACTGACCTCTTCCAATGCAACCGATCTCTGAGATACCAAAAACGATGTACAGTAAAAGATCTACAAAAACGACCTACATATCTTAAAGAAAAAAAATGTTCAGTAGTTAAAAAAGAGCAAAAACAAACACTGCAATGTGAGTTACTGTATCAAAATACATACAAAGATCAATAAAATATCATTCAAAGCACAGTGAAGCCTTCCCATTTAAAATGATCATTCACAAAATAAAACTAGAGTAATGTACAAAAAAACACTGGGTTCAGAATTTATGATGCGAGTTGTTCACCCTTAAGGGTTGTTTATTTGTCCTGTGAAGAGAACGGCACCTGGAATAAAACAGAAGACATTATAGTCACACATGCACACACTAGGATGTTTATTCAAGTTTTTGACAGATACACTCCCTCTACCACCCTCTTAAAGGGAGTCTGTCACCTCATTTTCACCTATATAACTAACAGCACTGCCCCACAGAAGATTGCATACACATCCCAGACATACCTGTGTGCATTGTGTGTCTGTATTACATGTCCAGGAAAACACTTTTATTCTGCAGGAAAACAGCTCCCAAGTGCCCGGCTCTGCTGCTGCAAGTGCTCAAAGCAAACCAGACTGAAGAGGGGAGGGCTGCTTTAGCTGCTCATATCTTGGGATTGGTAGCAGATAGAAACATGGTTTTTACACTACCCGATGCAAATTGTACAGGGACTAATGAGATTAGTCAGTCTTAATACAGTTTGCATATTGCATATTGTCTGCATCATATAACCTGTTTCCATGGGGAAACGTGCTGCCAACGGCGACTATTTTTAATCCCATGTAAAAGATGCAATCAGCCAACATACTGAAATTTGTCTGTGGAGCACCTGTGTCAGTTTCTGTATTTGGACCTGTGTTTGTCAGTTCCATCAGAGTTCAGTTATTATAGATGGAAGAAAAAGCCTTTTTTCTCCTGTATAAAATAACAGATCTCTGACAGAACTGAACAAACATAGGTACAAAATGAGCACAAGGGATGCTCAAAATTCAGGATCTGTATTGTTTTTTTTTGGTTTTGTTTTCTGTTCTGACAAATCAGAAGAACAGAAAACAAAAACGCTTATGTTTTGCATCTTTTGTCTTGGTCTCCATCATAAATGGAAACCAAGCTTGATACAGGATACTTTATACCGGCTAATGGACTGTATAAAATGGAGTCCAACTGGCTCCACAGCCCAGTTTTGACAGGAAACATAGGGGGTCATTTACTAATCTGAAATACGACTAAATTAGGCATATTTCTGGTGGTTAGTTGCGCCGCTATCTACAACTTCGCCTCGCTTATGCCAGGTCTAAAATTGTGGACGGGGAAGGGGACAGGGTGGCCGGCCCATCTCATTCACCATTTTCTACGCCTGTTTTAGGCGTAGAAAATGGTCTAAATGTAAGACAGCTAGGAAGCTGTCTTACATTTAGACTGGTGCTGGATGCGCAGAAGTTATGGAGAAGCCTCCACCTTTTCATAACTCCGGAGGATCCATCCCCAGCTACGGGCCTTTATTAAGACCGACGTCTAAAACACTGGTCTTAATAAATGTGCCCCATAGTCCTCCATAGGAAGCACTATTCTATTTTTCAAAAACCACAGAATCTGCGACTGACTTTTCTAATGGAACCTCCAACACAAGTGTGAACAGGGTCTATCCTACTAAAGAAACATTTAACATAATATATATGATTAAAACTCACCTGTTGGGTTATGCCTGATGAAAAACAAGAATGGTCTGTCCACTATAAACCAGGGAGGAGATGATCTTGCTATCAAAATTGCGGCTGAAAAGTAAACAAACAATATTTAAAGCAACTTCTGCCATTTGGGCACAAATAAATAGATTCCTCTTAGGCCTCATGCGCACGACCATATGTATTTTGCAGTCCAAAAAAACGCATATCTGAAAAATATGGATGTTGCATCTGTTTTTTTGGGGTTTTTTTGCAGACCCGTTAAATTCAATGGGTCCGTAGTCCACATTTTGCAGCCAACTATAGGACACTTTCCATCTTACATTCTATCTGACAGATAGAATACACATATCAAATGCACACAAACAATCCATGTGCATGAGGCCATAAACAGGCAATCAGAAGAAGTCCAACCTAAGAAGAAACCAGCACTCAAGGGCTTAGGGGCCGGCAAGATGTTTGGGCAAAACAATCCTCTACACATGTCAAGCTCAGAGAAAGAGAGATAGAGAGATAGGAGATATTTCTCATCAAGAATTTTGGCAGCAAACCATGGCAAAATGTAAATATGTTACTATGCATTGCAAAAGGTTAGCAGATGAAAACTACAGCAAAAAGGCCTCACATGGATATGTGGATGGAAAAAAAAAAACACCTTAAAGGGATTATACAAGAATCAACACCCCACCACACCATACCAAAAAGCTTGACCTGTAAAGGCAGGATTACTAACCTGCTTCCTGACTCTGGCTCCCTGCTTCTTCTCTTCCAGGTCTGCAATGCCCCACTGGGCTCTGGTTTCACATGGTTGCAGTCAACCACTGGCCACAGCGGTGATCAGCTCCCCTTACATCATGACAAATGGTCACATGACACAAGGAGATCCGGTCTTTGCCATGGCAGGTGATTGGCTGCAGGCGATGTTTTCAGCTAAGGAGCCCATCAGAGCATTGTGGGCAGCGAGGAGATGAAGCGGGTTGCCAGCACCATGAAGCAGATAGGTAAGCTTCCCATTACATGTGCAGCCAAATTGGGGGGTTTGCCAAACCCTACCTCCTATTCTTGCACAACCCCTTTAATAATTGATTTTTAAATTAGATGGTCACTTTCATGTCAAATATCTTCTGATACTGTATGTCAAAGACTTGTCAGGAGTTTTAAACAGTGATTGTCCCCCACTGAACACTAGAACTAATGGCTGCAAACGCTTAGCAGCGGACTGATCCCCTAGCTGAAAAGCTATATATATGTGGCTATCACAAATATAGATCTGGTAAATGGCTCTTGGAGGAGACCAATGGGGTGCACTTAGTATAGCTTTAGTTTTGTTTTTTTTACATTTACAAAGTTTTACAAAAACAGCGAACCCCTAGGACAATGTAGCTGTAGTTCTAGCAGTTGGTGCCTGAGCTCTAACACTAGTGAAGTTTGTTTGACATGACTAGTCTTATAATCAAGCATAGTACCCAACTGATAATACTCTTCATGAGTCTGATTCATGACATGATGAAATCCTAATTCAATTTTATAGCGTAATAAAATGAAGGGAGCTTTTCATCACTGCGCTTCTTACCAGTGGCTGCTGAGGCTTTGGTACCATCCTCTTTCACTTCAATTTTAGCTTTCTGCAGCATATGGGAAACATAAACTTGCTCTGATCCTATTAATGTAAAGGTAGAGAGTGAATTCAGCTAAATCACAACAGTCAGCAATATCATTTATAGTACACAGTGCAATGTCTTGTGTATTACATATTGGGACACAATATGATATGTTTAGCAGATTCAAGCCGTAATGTTTTGCTTGCTTCCTTTTGTAAAGCAATGTGAGTGAGCAATGAAGAAATACATATTTAAAATCAGGGATTAAACAATTTCTTCCTCTGTCCACTAGATGGCAACAAAAGATCAGCCACTGGAACTAATATTCAACATTTACAGCATTAAACTGATCACCCACTGTAACATTAGTCCATGGGTTTAGCCTGAGTAAATTAGGAAGACTGAACCCTTTTGGCCAATCTTTTAGACTTCAACCCGAGGAGATCACAGACTTCTTGCCTTTGAGTTATTCCAGTCTTTGACATCAGATGGCATCAGTGTACAATACATGAAATGAAATTCTCTGCAGACCATATGAAAGTCTTGACCTCTTAAGGCGACTTTACGTAACTTTATAATTTATTTATTTAGTTATTTACTTTTAATCAATATGTGATATTCTAGAGTAATGTTGCTGCAGTTGAGTACCAATAGTGTCATATTTATAAAACATTTATAGAGTTATAATTTATTTGCTTGTCCTATTATTGCAGTGCATGGGAGCTACATAAACATCATAGCGACAGCCTGTTGCGCTGTTTCCTGGCCACCCGCTTTGTGGTTGGGGCTTAGCCTCCTCTCGCCTTAGAAACATCGCGATGAGACAATCCCTTTAACATATTTTAGGCCTAGGAGCCAGTGCAAAAACTACGTGTTTTGTTTAGTTTTTTTTTAAATATAGGCAGTGAATAGAATAAATAGAATAAATAAATAAATTCTAAAAAGTATATTTAACATAAAATGTGATTTAAACAATACTGTAGATCATTTTCTGATTACCTATTCCCTTTAAAGGGGTGTTGTAGTTATCTCATGTTATCTCTACCCATAGGACAGGAAATAACCATTAGATCGGTGAGAGTCCTACCTCTGGGACCCACACTGATCTAAAGTCAGAATACCCTTTTATCTCAATGTCAATGCAGAGGTTTTGTATGTAATGAAAGTTTAGAAACAGAACTCTCTCTGTAGTTCATGCACTTCCAACTTACTTGTAATCCTGGTAAAATTAGCTTTATATGAGTCAAACATGTCAGTGATACCAAGGTTTCTAAGAGGGTCCTTTAGATCAGCATCTGCCTCCACTGTGAACCTAGAAAGAATATGGATTTTCAAAAAGTAATTATAATAATCTGCGACGTTCTAGTCATAGAGGTGATAGTTATGTACAGGAGTACAGGTTTTACCGGCAAGAGGAAACCAAACATACTATTCATTAATGCTCATTTTCCACAACCTTATTCTGAGCTACAAGAGGCCAGGATTGAGCTGGGGTTCCTTGGCCCCACCAGAGGAAATTATTCACGGGGCCCAACCCTCATATCATCAATATGTTTTGAGTCAAACAAATAGACCCTAATGGCAAATTATTGTCTGCAAGGGCAGTGTCAAATGTTTTTTTTCCTCATAGACCTTTGTGGTCCATTGTGGTATAAGAGCCTTGGCTCACAGGAGGGTCTTCTGGTACTCTGGTGGACCAGCCTGACAGGCGTACAGAAAATCCTCAATATTGGGGCAGAATTATGAAAGTGTTTGTTGCTTATAGCAACCAATCACAGCACAGCTTGCATGTTAGGTTCTGCTTTTGATGAATGAAAGCTGTTATTAATCTTTCATAAATCTGCTACAAAGTTACCAAGATAATTACTATTAACCTAGAGGGTTTCAAAGATGGTGTGGGTTAACCCAACTAGAAGAACATAACTGGACTATTTTAGGATTACATATGTGAACAAGGTACCAATTACTGTGTCAAAAAGAAAAAATAACTTACTTAGGCAAGAACAGTTGTACTCTCTTAGGGGTCATGGTCATCCAGCTTTGCAGGGTTTTTGTGCTAATGTGTGGTATGATTGCAGACAGTGGTGTACTTTCATCTGTAGGAAGCGCTACCAACATGCTCACACTCCCTCCATGGTAAGGCAGCTCGATTACCTTGTACCACAGACCACTGGGAGTACTTGCAGATCCTGTATTTTAATAGAAAAATATATAAAATTAATAAGTGTAACAACCAAATACTCTAAGTGCCCTCAAGCTTTACTCATGTTGCGAATATTACTGACCTCAATAAAAATGAAAAACAAAATAGAGTATTGAAAGAAAAGGTATGGAAAAAGGTATTACCAGTAAATTCGCTGATAAACCATGCACATTGGGATAACTCAGCTTAATGTAACAAAACTTTTCATTTAGCAATCCGTTGAGAAAAAGCACTTTTAGGGTATAGCTACAAGGCGAAATGAATGTCACGAGACATTTCATATAATGTATTCCAATGGTGTCACAATGCAACATGACAGTTGCAAAAAAATCTGACTTGGATGGATTTTTTGCAACTGTCTCGTTGCAGTATGTCACATTTTACAATGCAATACCATTGAAACACATTACATAAAATGTTGCAAGACATGTCGCCGTGTAGCTGTATCCTTAAAGAGAACCTGTCATTACAAAATGCAATGCAGTCTGCAGTTACCGTAGCATGGTATAGAGCAGGAGGAGCTGACCAGATTGATATATAGTTTTATCGGGAAAGATTCAGTAAAACTTATACATGTATGTCTCTGCTTTTTCTAACTTAACGGGATTGTCTGATTTTTCCTATATTGATGACCTATCCTTAGGATAGGTCATCAATATCAGATTGGCGAGGTTCTGACTTCCGGCAGATCCGCTATTAGAAGACACTGCAGCACTCCGATGAGCATTCTATTCCCTTCACTGTTTACCTGCTCCCCATCGACATTGCAGCAGTGGAGGAGTGTAATTACAACTGTCGACAGCGAAGAGGTAAACAGTGAAGAAAACCCATTGCAGTCTCTTCTAATTGATGATCTGCCGGAAGTGCGAACCTTGCCATTCTGATATTGATGTCTGCTCCAATACGAGAAAACTGGACAACCCCTTTAAAACCCTCCCCCTCCTCCCGTGAACAGCAATCTGCTGCTGGCAAACTGCTGCTGGCAAACAATGATTCAGTATGGGGGCAAGCGATAGCATTAGCAATCGCTCGTCCCCATACTATGGAGGAGATCGCTGCATGTAATAGCAGTTGTCTCCTCCACTGACGAGCAGGCAATTTCCAGGAAGGAATATTTCTCTCCCGACAATCACCTGCGTGATCTGGCTGTCTAATACAGCCTTAAGTGTGCATATAGAGAAAGCTGTCAGTCACTAATAACACTTTTTTTCGTGTACTGAGAGCTGTTCACGGGATTAGTGGACTCAATGGAGTACTGAAAAAATCAGGGATCGCCTGCAGAGGTCACATGTCGAGATGCCACTGTTGCAGCTGGGAAAACAGACCCCTGCTAGAAGAACTGAAGCACCGCACAGGATCTATCAAGTATGTAGTCATTTATTCTTGATGACAAGTCAATCCCCTGATTTGTCCATGGTCTTCTTGAAAGCGGTCAACCCATTTAATCCATATGCACATGTATAGTTAAGTGCCCAAGCCACTCTGTGCATCCTCACTATTTCCTCTGCCAGACCCCTTCCCCCACACACTTGACAGGACCAGTCAAGATGACTATGCAGGAACCTGGCGGTATCAACCAAGGAGATGAAAGGGCTGGCAGAGGAAAGAGGAGGATAACCTCACAAGGTATTTTGCTTATTTTAAAAATAAAAATCCTTGTGACAGACTGCCTTTAACCCCTTCCCAACATTCTCGGAATATGACAGAAGTTATAAATAATAAAAAAAAACATATGGGGTCATTTATCAAACTGGTGTAAAGCAGAACTGACAGCAACCAATCAGATTCCACCTTTCATTACTCACAGCTCCTTTGGAAAATGAAAGATGGAATCTGGTTGCTATGGGCAACTAAGCCAGTCCTACTTTACACTAGTTTGATAAATGACCCCAATAATTGGTATCACTATGTCCTAAAATACCCAAACTATTAAAATATAAAAGTATTTATCCTATATGGTGAACATTTTAATGGGAAAAAGATCCGAATGGCTAAATCAACTGTTTGTTGGTCGCTTTACGGTAAGAGCAGTAAGACTATAGAACTCTCTGCCTGAGGAGGTGGTGAATTCACTAAAAGAGTTCAAAAGGAGCCTGGATGTAATTCTGGAGTGTAATAATATTACAGGTTATAGTTACTAGAGAGGGGTTATTGATCCAGGGAGTTATTCTGATTGCCTCATTGGAGTCGGGAAGAAATTTTACCCCCTAAAGTGAGGAAAATTGGCTTCTACCTCACAGGGGTTTTTTGTCTTCCTCTAGATCAACTTGCAGGATAACAGACTGAACTGGACGGACAGATGTCTTTTTCCAGCCTTATAAACTATGTTACTATGATCAAAAAAGTTGACTAAAAAGTGATTACAAAACATATTCTAATGGTATTGATAAGAACTACTGATCACCTTGCCAAAATGAGTCCTCACACAGCTCTGTAGACCTCTGTAATGGCCAACCCTCCTCCTGCACTGCTCTGTCTGCCATAGGAGCCATCCCCCTGGTCTAAGTCCTACTTACATCAGCCACTCATAGAAGTAGAAAAGCTCACCAGAAAACTAATTTCTGTATTGTCTGCCAAAGTTCTAGAAAACTGTTTGTCAGCCTGCATGATTTTCTACGTGTTCTTGACAAACACTGGGGGCTTTTCCTCCACTTTTTTACTGTTACCATTCATTTCTTCTCAACAATGATACATTTTTAAAGTACAGGTTATTGAAACAAAACAAGTAATTTCATTACTGCTTACCACTTCGGAACAAAGAAAGTTGGGCCAGCATTGGTACTTGATAAGCTTTTCCATCAGGACCATGGAAGGTCCGTTTTTTAGTGTTCTCTGGTTGGAAACGAGATTTCCAAAGACCCTTGAAATAAAGGGCATTGATTACAACTAGTCTGGTCATGGAGCTGTCTAATAACTCCGGAGATAGTAAGTTGTCGATCATACCTGTAAGACATTGGAAGAGAAGAACCTAAATGGTCAGTACACATTTTATTCTCCACAGAGTCAATTGGCTGATTATGGTTTATGTGTAACAAGTTCCTGATGTTTTACTGACCTATAGACCAGATCTCTAAAAACTGATAATGGATACAAGCTTGTACTGATATTCTATCAGACATAGAATAAGGCCCCATGCACATGACCATATCGCAGATCTGCAAAACATGGATGCGGTCCGTGTGCCATCCCCATTTTTTTGTGAACCTATTAAATTCAGTGGGTCCGTAGACTACATTTTGCACATATATTCTATCTTTTTGTGTAATGGACATAGGATGGCGGAAAGCACACGGATAATATGCGTGCTTTCCAAATCCATATGTCCATTCAGCAAAAAAATAGAACATGTCCTATACATGGCCAGGGGCGGACTGGGAACTTAAAGTGGCCCTGGAGAAAAACCTAAAAGTGAACCTATATTGTAGGTGGGTCCAAATTGACAGAAGGAGGGGCAACACAAGTAGGCAGAGGAAGCAATACCATAGTGCAAAATAGCATCCTATCAGAACCACGTACTACACTGAAGCCCAATATATTGCCCCAAAAGCTGTCCCTTTGTGGTGGCTATTGATAGATGCAATTTTCTGTCCTCCTCCACATTGTCTTTGTTTAAGATATGGAGCAGGGAGCTTAGAGGGTGAGATGCCGGCCACAGCAGTTGAATTCAGAAGGGTATGTGTGGTCACTGGCCGGGTACATGAGTACGTGATTCTGACACTCATATACCTGGCCAGTGGCAGAGAGGAGGGCTTGAGCGGCCCCCTGGGCATCGGCCCACCGGGAAATTCCCTGTAAGATCTATCACTTCTGTACATAGCCACAAAATGCAGACCACAGACCCATTGAAGACAATGCATCCGCAAAAAATGGGGATGAAAGATGATTGGTATCCGTATTTTGCATATTGCGGAATACAAAATACAGTTGGTCGCATGCATGAGACAAAGTGTATATATAGAGAATCTTTATTCCAAATAAGGTAGCAAACACACACAAACATCATACACATATAGTTTGTGTAAATGTAAACCATTAGGTAACACATCCATAATGTTATAGTTAACATAAGTATAGACCTAATGATCTACAATATTATTCTACTCTTTTTAACCAGTCAAGCTCACTGTCTCATGGGGCTAAATCAGCATTTTAATATAAAAAAAAGTTCATACATATTTGTATATTTTTAATCCTGTGTCTACATATAGATATAACATTTTTTGAATACAGCTCATACACTTTAAGAGTTTAACATATTATCAAAGTTTATATTTTTAGTAAGTCCATGTGATCCATTGATAGACTGCTTTTTACTTGAGCTTCTCCTATATTGTGTGTACAAGACTCACATTAGTAAGTGAAGCACATCTGTGCACTACTTACCCTTTGTCTCATTCTTTACCCACTGGTTGATCACAGAGGCAGCTGTGTTCCTGTCCTGGAAGTCAACATTTCTCACTTGACTGTGAAAGACCTCTTTATTTTTGCTGACAAAGGGTTCCTCCATCTTGAATCCGCTGTTGGCAAACACTGCATTGGCCGTGCTCACAATATCTTTATTCTTCTTTGCTACTATTGCCTTGTTGATCCTTTTTAGTATTTTCCCAACAACTGAAAAAAATATATTTTACATCAAATCCATCAGTAAATGTAAAAAAGGAAAAATAATATAAAAGTCACGTGAAAATCTAAAAAGTAAGCACGACATAAAGTTGGCTCAAGAACATTTTGGAAAGGACACATTGGGACACATTACAGATGGTCATAAAATAGCCTATACAGCGCTATTTTATGGTGCTATGGTGGGCAGTTTGCTATTCCCAAGACTGACCTGCTCTATGTTATTATATAAATGGAGGCACAATCAAGAACCTCATGGATGGTAGAGGCTACACAAGCATCATGTTTTCCATGCCCCATTTAGACTTGCAAATGGTGTCACAGTGGTCATTGATGACAGAATCTAGTGACATTAAATCAGTCTTAATTAAAGTGATTTCCATAATATATTGCTAAAGGTAGCTTTATTTACTGTAAAGACCTCAAAGATCCATGTGTTGCTTCTTCAGCAGACCATAGGTACATCCTTTCCGTGCTCTCATCCAATCGGATGCAAGGCATAGAGAAGCAGAAGATGGGTTCTGGCTGGTACATTTGCCCAGCAAGATATCTGGAGAGTGCTGTCCTCGAGTTTTATTAATTAGCACCTTGCCAAACCTGATCAGGAGTGAGTACTGAATTGGAGGGACATTTCAACAGGGACCTAACCTTCTTAGAGTGTTCTGCACCTTTGGTTTTGATCAGCTCTGCCTGACTTTTCCAGTATGCAGAATACGGATTACTTTCTATGGATCCATATTCCACATGCTGGAAATGCCAAGGTGCAGAGTGCTCTGAGAGGCGCTTAGCACCTTCATGGTTTCAGCAATGGTTTAGGTATAGTGAATTAATATAAACGTGTGTCTCTACTTATGTTGTTGGTGCTCTTCAAAAAGAATTGTTAGGAAATTGAATATGTTAACGTTTCCTGGTATTTAACGCAAAGCTCTTCAAAGCCTGAAGATCTACCTTCAAAAGGAGTACTTTGCCTACCAGGTAAATACACAATAACACCCTTTCCCAAAGCTGCCCCATACCAAAAGATTTATGAAATTTTACTTAATAGATACAGGTCCTCACTCTCAGTTCATTCACGCCTTACAGTACTACCAATCTAACCCATCCACAACCACAACTTATGAAAAGTAGACAAAATGAATACAGACCATTTACTTTATACCGCATGGCGGTTATCAGCTGCTTCTTCGTCTTGCCATCTGCACCCAGCTGAAGCATGCCAAGTACTGAAGCCACTCCATGAGGCGAAATGACCACGTTATCATGAGGCTTGTTCTTTACCACTTGGTTAAACACCTGGATTCCAATATCTGAACCAAGCTCCTCAAGAGATAATGGGTTGATTTGAGATTGTACAGAGGTCAGATACACCACTGTAAATAAAGCCAAGAAGAGCTTCTTCATGATCCTTAAACACTATGAGATCCACCTGAAAATACAGATTAGACACAATGTTAGCATGAACCTCCTACCATGTTCACGTGAGATCAGATTCTGTGACTTCACACTGAAACTAATCAAACATACTGGGGGGAATTTATCAAAACTGGTGTAAAGGAAAACTGCCTTAGTAGCTAATAGAAACCAATCAGATTCCTTCTCTCATATTCCAAAGGAATATGAAAAATGAAAGGATCGATCTGATTGGTTGCTTTTGGCAACTAAGCCAGTTTTCCTTTACATCAGTTTTGATAAATCTCCCCCGCTGACTTCTACAGGATAAGGTGCATGTTATAAAGCACACACACATAATCTATCCAGATTAAATATAACCAAGCCAAGCTTTTGCGATTAGAAAGATTGCAATGGCTCTTCTAGAAATGACAGCTTTATGTATCACATATTCATTTGGAACTGACAACATTTCAAAGAATAAGAAAATTCAATTCTAAATATTGAAAGTCTGCATTTCGAAACCTCTAAATAATGTAGAACAAGCCAGAAACTCAGAGTCTGGTACCATTCCAGTTCAGGAAATAGAGGAGAGAAGTCTGGAAAGAAAACTAGCAGGACTTCTAATCAGCTAAAAATGTCTGGGGAGCCAAACCCCAGGAACCATGTCAAATGCTTTGATTATAACAGTATAGAGCCAAGGCCTAAAGAATTACACAACAGTGGGTGATCGGTCAGAGCTGTAGGCCAGCTTCAGTCCAAGCTGCAGTATTCGGAATAGCTTAGCCTGGCTCAGATTTACTGAAGGTCATTTAACATTTGTTCATTATCGATATGTAGCAGTCATTGTAGAAATACCTATACAAAGTAGCCGGACTGCATGAAATTCACAATATCCTTTATTTTCAAAATATAAAATTTCAAACAAGTGCAGGGAAATGGCGGCATCGACCGTGAGGGGGCACAGTGGTAACAATTCATAAACGTCCAAAAGAAGTCAAAAAGAAGTAAAGTGCAAGTGCAAAAAAATATATACTCAATTATAAAAGACAGAATCCATTACCCATATGTGCCTCCTCCAGATGACATCAGGGTTGGCGTCATCCCGGACGAGGCACATATGGTTAATGGACTCTGAGGCTAGAACCTCCTTAGGTGCTACTCCAATCTCTCCATCTTGCTCGACTGATGATTCTGCCCAATTGGACAATGTTACACATCAGTCACTAGAAGCATTGTTCTCTCATGTGCGTAGGTCTCCGGTCTGACCAACGACAACGTCTGCATGAAGTTTGTATGTTCTCCCTGTGTTTGTGTGGGTTTCCTCCGGGTAGCCCAGTTTCCTCCACCACTCCAAAGACATACTGATAGGGAACTTAGATTGTGAGACCCATTGGAGACAGCTTGATGCTAATGTAAAGCACTGCTGAATATGTCAGTGCTATATAAGTGCATAAAATAAATTAAAAAACAAAAAAATGTAATTTGATATTAAATAGAATCTTCTTCTAGTGGGATTAGTGCAATGCTTTTTCTGCAATATCTTGTAGATCTTGTTGGCTTAGTAATTATAACTCTGTTCTTTTTATCATTTCTTATTGAGCTGATCTTTACAATATAATCCCAGTTGTTATATTACAGCCACCCTAATGCTATTTCCTAATTATTTACACAGATTAATGCTGTATTATTATAGATTACCCAGTTACCGGGTTTCAATTTTAAAAATGTCATTATAAGAACCTATAAACACAACCTATCCTTCTCATTATTTCGTAATCTTCCAGTCATATGGAGCACATCACTGTCATTCTAGATGAGAGGGTGAGTTTCTCCTACTGTTGCCATAGCTGCTCTTTAATACTCGACTCTTAGTGTTAGGTACCAAACAGACTTGTATACTTGTTGGTTCTAAATAAGGCCCCATCTATTATATGCATAGATTTTAATTCTCTTATATTTATAGTCAGTTGTTTTGGCTCATTGAACTAAATTGAATTACTTCTTTATTCATAGAAAGGATGAGAACCCTTCATAAATGAGGTATTCCGGTTATAACAAGTTATCTCCTATCCACCAATCTAATAGTTATCCCCTATCCTGAGTATAGGGATAACTTGCTATAACCAAAATACTCCTTTAAGTCCCTTCGGACTCATGTTCTCTAGACAATATACCCTATAGGTTTCTTCTTTTAGTAAGAGCCTTTAGATCAGTCTTTCTTTGGTCAAGTCTCTTCTGGCAGACTCCCCAAAAGCTTAAAGGTGTTGGCCACTTTCTGGCTACTTGTGGCAAATGTGCATGTAAGATGACTTTATGACACTTACTAATATAGCCTTTCTTAATATTCTATGCTGTTTACGATATTCTGTAAGCCATGTCCCCTTTTTGGTCAAATCTTCTCTGCATAGAGCTCACATCCAAACAATTAGAGATGAGCGAATCATGCTAAATTTTATTCGCCGAACTTTTCCTAACATTTGTATATTCGACGAATAGATTCGTTGAATTTGCGTTCAAAATATACGTAATTATATGGCCTTTAGCGAACATTCGCACACTAATAACGAACGTTCAGGTAAAAAGGTACGCAACTTCTTTGAACACGTACGCATAAGCATACAAATTGCATACGAAAATGAAGGGCTTTGCTGAAGAGGAATGGTAGAGCAGGAGGAACGCTCTGAGTCTGACCCCTGGCTTCATATGGATACTGTATCAGCAGATGACAGCAGATCATCCGGCTGAGACTGAGATGAGCGTGCCATCCACTCCACTACCTCATCTACTTTCTCCTCCACTACAATTTTGCACCTTGGTGGGTTAGCCTGGTGGAACAACGGCCAAGTATTGCGAATACTACTAGTAGATGCTCCGGCTACAGGTTCTTTGGCACTTCTGCCCTGTGCCACCTTCTCCTTATTTTTAGAGCTCGAGGTCTGGCTGGAACTGCACCCTTTTTACTTATCCATTCCAGACATTTTTCAATTCACTCTGTGGCCCTGCAACTGGTCTTTGTCCGTGTATCTCACTATCTCTCCCTGTCTTTCTCTCCCTGCCTGATTAATTACTAGCCCTGAACTGGCCCTGCACTTGCCCTGCAGTACCCCTGATATGTGTAATATGGATTCCCAGAGCAATTACACCCCAATTTTCACAAAACAGGTCTCAGAGTCTCAGAACGTCACACACAGTGCTTCTGCTCGTCTCAGCAGTCGCAGCAGAAGTGATGCGTCACTGGCTTACCGAGCCTGAGCCAATCAGAGCAAGCCCTGCCCACTAGGTCAGGTGACTGCTTTCTTCCCGGGCTTTTGTGCACGATAACCGAACTAACAGTAAAATTTCACTAATGAATTGAATTCATACGCACCAACTTATAGAGTAACTTATACGTAGCAATAGCGTATAATTTATAGGACAACTAGCGAATGCGTACAAAGCCGAAGCGAATCACCTAATATTCGGATTCACTTTGCAGCTAAAAATTTCCAAGATTCGATACGAATCAACGAATCGACGAATAGATTCACTCATCTCTACAAACAATGGCCACTGATCACTCAGCCTACAAACACACTGCTCCTGCACTTAACTTCCAACAGTGCAAGTACAGATGGCGGGTGTAGTGTATTTGAATACAGGGTCACATGACCCTTCATCAGTAGCCATTTTATGGACAGAACCTTCTTGTGAATAGCACAAAAGACATGACCAACAAGGAGGCATACTTTATGAAATATAGAATATCAACAAAGGCAATATTAGTAAGTGCCTTCATCAAAAAACAAATTGATTCACAGCAGCCAGAAAGTGGCCAATCCCCATGGAGCTATTTCACATTTCGTGATAGAGGTGTTTCTGTATTGATACTGCTAATACGCTTTGGAAAATCGTTGTCTCATTTCTTGTATTGTCTTACCAACATAGATCTTTGGCCAAGCACATTTTGCTATATAGGCTATAGGGGTAATTTATCAAACTGGTGTAAAGTACACACATACAGCCCTGCTGCACACACATAGAGCTCTGCTACACATATAACATATACAGTTCTGTTACACACATAAAGCTTTGCTACACACATATACAGCACTGCTATATATATATATATATATATATATATATATATATATATATTGTAAGAAAGGCATGGTTTGGGAGAACACATATCTGCCACTGAAATGGTTAAATGCTGTGTGGTAAGCCTTGGGTGTGCCTCTGGGAACCAAAAGGTTAACTCAGACACAGCATAAGCAGGATTGATAGCCTGTGTTGTCTGTGTTAGCCATAGCTAACACAGTCAGATTGTAAAGTAAGTACTGGGCCTGCTTATACTGGAGTGAGTGAGGTTGGCAGTGGGACGCTCACTCCACCCGGGGCTCTGGTCCTGGGCTTCTAATAGCCCCACAGCTGAGGATCACATGGGCTCATTAGGGCCTAATAAAGAGTAGTGCTAAGCAGTGTGGCCATATACCTGGAGAAGCTGACTACTGAAGGTGAAGGTATTGTTTGTGCCACCCAGTACCTGTGTTTTGTGCCCGTGGGGCTGGTAGCCAGTCCCACGTATAGTTAGGGGATTGTGTGTGTATTATGTATTGGCTCAGCCGAGCAGGGTTTTGTTTATTTTGTGCCTAGGAGTTAAGGCTACGTTTGTGTTTTTTGAAAGTGTGAAATAAAACACTGTATTTGGACTGTCACCTGTCTGTGTCCATGCTTCCTGCAGAGCTACCTAGTGTCGACCAGAGCAAACCTCCCACATATGGTGGAGGATGCGGGCAAAGGTGCAGTGAAGCATACACTGGTTGCAAGTCCTGGCTGACAACAGCACTGAAACAACAGGCCAAAGCCATGGAGGAGCTCATCAAACAAATGGTGCAGAGCACTCTACAGCAGCGACAGGCATTGGAGCATCAGCAAAGGGCTCATGCAGAGGCCCAGGCCCAGCAGCAAGAAACAAACCGACTGCTGGTGCAGCAAATGGCAGCATTTGCGGCTGCACAACAGAGGGCTGGTCCGGCAATGCCTGAGCGGGATGCCCGGAGCGAAGTCCGGAAAGCTATGACCAAGATGACGTCAGATGATGACATAGAGGCTTTCCTGACAGGGTTTGAAAGGATTGCCATGGACTTGGTAGGTCCATTGGTTAAGTCCACTCGGGGGCATCAGCATATACTGATAGTGATGGACTACGCTACCCGTTATCCTGAAGCCATCCCACTACGGCACACGTTGGCGAAGCTCATAGCTAAGGAACTATTCGCCATGTTTTGCCGTGTGGGTCTACCCAAGGAGATCCTTACGGATCAGGGTACCCCTTTCATGTCCAAAGTTACCAGAGAACTGTGTAAGCTGTTCAACATAAAACAATTACGCACCTCAGTATACCATCCCCAGACCGACATGTTAGTAGAATGGTTTAATAAAACCTTAAAGAATATGTTGAAAAAAGTGGTGAACAAGGATGGTAAGGACTGGGACGTTATGTTGCCATATTTAATGTTTGCAATCCGTGAGGTACCATAGGCTTCTACTGTATTTTCTCCCTTTGAGTTGGTCTATGGCAGACATCCCAGGGGCATGCTAGACATCGCAAAGGAGACGTGGGAACAGGAACCCACCCCCCCACAAAAGTGTTATAGACCACATTGCCAGTATGCAGGACAGGGTAGCGGCCATTATGCCCATCGTCAAGGAGCATATGGAGGCTGCGCAAAAGTCTCAAAGTCGAGTCTATAACAGGTCAGCAACAGTAAGGACCTTTAAACCCGGTGACCAAGTTTTGGTTCTAGTCCCTACGGTAGAGAGCAAATTTCTAGCCAAGTGGCAAGGACCGTATGAGGTACTAGAAAAGGTGGGGGAAGTAAACTACAGGGTACGTCAGCCTGGTAGGAGGAAACCCGAGCAGACGTACCATGTCAATTTTCTGAAGGCATGGAAGGACAGAGAGAGTCTGATTGCAGAGAGGTTGCCAGCTAATCTCCCTTCTGTACTATCTCCTTGGGCAACAGAAAAGCCTGTGGCAGTGGACTCGGAGGTGACAATTGCAGATACCCTCACAAAGGGACAACAACAAGAGGTTAGGGAATTTGTAGCTAGGAATACAGATGTGTTCTCGGAGTTACCCAGATACACGTCTGCGATCAAGCATGACATTGTTACCAAGCCAGGGGTGAAAGTTCGGTTAAGACCATACCGAGTCCCTGAGGCTCGACGGCAAGCCATTGCAGAGGAGGTACAGAAAATGCTAAAGTTAGGAGTCATAGAAGAGTCCAAAAGTGAGTGGGCTAGTCCCATTGTTCTGATTCCTAAACCAGATGGGACGTGGCGATTCTGCAACGATTTTAGGAAGCTGAATGAGGTGTCCAAATTTGACGCCTATCCCATGCCACGTGTAGACGAGCTTATTGAGAGACTGGGAGGAGCCTGGTATTTCACTACACTCGATCTCACCAAAGGATACTGGCAAGTACCCCTGACAGACCGTGCTAAAGAGAAGACAGCCTTCATCACTCCTGAGAGTCTTTTTCACTATGTGGTATTACCGTTCGGGCTTCACGGGGCCCCCGCAAAATTCCAACGGCTCATGGACATAGTGCTAAAGCCGGTTTATACCCAACTTTGCCACAGTATCCGCTCCCCTGACTGACCTTTTGAAAGGAAAAGGGTCCGTCATGGTGCGGTGGAATGCACAAGCAGAAGATGCTTTTCAGGCCTTGAAGTTGGCGTTGTGTGGATCCCCCATCCTCATTACTCCAAACTTCAAGAAAGAGTTTATTGTGCAGACAGACGCGTCAGAAGTGGGGCTGGGAGCTATCCTGTCTCAGGAGGTGAACGGAGAGGAGCACCCAGTTACCTACCTGAGCAGGAAACTCGCGCCAGCAGAGAACAATTACAGTATCGTAGAGAAGGAATGTCTGGCTATAAAGTGGGCCTTAGAGACACTAAGGTACTACTTACTGGGGCGACATTTCCGGCTGATCACAGACCACTCACCTCTAACTTGGATGAGTAGATCCAAAGAGAGGAATGCCAGAGTAACGAGGTGGTTCTTGTCACTGCAAAATTTTAGTTTTTCAGTGGAACACCGAGCCGGGAGACTGCAAGGCAACGCACAAGCCTTATCCCGGAACCATTGTTTGATGGCAGGAGTTCGCCCTGAGGGGGAGGGTATGTAAGAAAGGCATGGTTTGGGAGAACACATATCTGCCACTGAAATGGTTAAATGCTGTGTGGTAAGCCTTGGGTGTGTCTCTGGGAACCAAAAGGTTAACTCAGACACAGCATAAGCAGGATTGATAGCCTGTGTTGTCTGTGGTAGCCATAGCTAACACAGTCAGATTGTAAAGTAAGTACGGGGCCTGCTTATACTGGAGTGAGTGAGGTTGGCAGTGGGACGCTCACTCCACCCGGGGCTCCGGTCCTGGGCTTCTAATAGCCCCATAGCTGAGGATAACATGGGCTCATTAGGGCCTAGTAAAAAGCCCAGAGTAGTGCTAAGCAGTGTGGCCATATACCTGGAGAAGCTGACTACTGAAGGTGAAGGTATTGTTTGTGCCACCCAGTACCTGTGTTTTGTGCCCGTGGGGCTGGTAGCCAGTCCCACGTATAGTTAGGGGATTGTGTGTGTATTATGTATTGGCTCAGCCGAGCAGGGTTTTGTTTATTTTGTGCCTAGGAGTTAAGGCTACGTTTGTGTTTTTTGAAAGTGTGAAATAAAACACTGTATTTGGACTGTCACCTGTCTGTGTCCATGCTTCCTGCAGAGCTACCTAGTGTCGACCAGAGCAAACCTCCCACATATGGTGGAGGATGCGGGCAAAGGTGCAGTGAAGCATACACTGGTTGCAAGTCCTGGCTGACAACAGCACTGAAACAACAGGCCACAGCCATGGAGGAGCTCATCAAACAAATGGTGCAGAGCACTCTACAGCAGCGACAGGCATTGGAGCATCAGCAAAGGGCTCATGCAGAGGCCCAGGCCCAGCAGCAAGAAACAAACCGACTGCTGGTGCAGCAAATGGCAGCACTGGCGGCTGCACAACAGAGGGCTGGTCCGGCAATGCCTGAGCGGGATGCCCGGAGCGAAGTCCGGAAAGCTATGACCAAGATGACGTCAGATGATGACATAGAGGCTTTCCTGACAGGGTTTGAAAGGATTGCCATGGACTTGGTAGGTCCATTGGTTAAGTCCACTCGGGGGCATCAGCATATACTGATAGTGATGGACTACGCTACCCGTTATCCTGAAGCCATCCCACTACGGCACACGTTGGCGAAGCTCATAGCTAAGGAACTATTCGCCATGTTTTGCCGTGTGGGTCTACCCAAGGAGATCCTTACGGATCAGGGTACCCCTTTCATGTCCAAACTTACCAGAGAACTGTGTAAGCTGTTCAACATAAAACAATTACGCACCTCAGTATACCATCCCACCATTAAATGCTGTGTGGTAAGCCTTGGGTGTGTCTCTGGGAACCAAAAGGTTAACTCAGACACAGCATAAGCAGGATTGATAGCCTGTGTTGTCTGTGGTAGCCATAGCTAACACAGTCAGATTGTAAAGTAAGTACGGGGCCTGCTTATACTGGAGTGAGTGAGGTTGGCAGTGGGACGCTCACTCCACCCGGGGCTCCGGTCCTGGGCTTCTAATAGCCCCATAGCTGAGGATAACATGGGCTCATTAGGGCCTAGTAAAAAGCCCAGAGTAGTGCTAAGCAGTGTGGCCATATACCTGGAGAAGCTGACTACTGAAGGTGAAGGTATTGTTTGTGCCACCCAGTACCTGTGTTTTGTGCCTGTGGGGCTGGTAGCCAGTCCCACGTATAGTTAGGGGATTGTGTGTGTATTATGTATTGGCTCAGCCGAGCAGGGTTTTGTTTATTTTGTGCCTAGAAGTTAAGGCTACGTTTGTGTTTTTTGAAAGTGTGAAATAAAACACTGTATTTGGACTGTCACCTGTCTGTGTCCCTGCTTCCTGCACAGCTACCTAGTGTCGACCAGGGCAAACCTCCCACAATAATATACTAGCAGAAAGACCCGGCTTCGCCTGGGTATATTTCTTCTATTTATTTAATGTTTCTGTGTGTCGTTGCAGAGAGAAAGTCAATGCAGCTGACAGAAATTGATTTTTACCTTCATTTTTTCAGTCCCTATTGGCTGCGGAGTGGGAGGGGGTGTGGTTTAATGGGACACGGGGGGGGGTTAAGTCCTTCATTTCAGGGTGGCCTGAATTATAGGTTAATGCCATGGTAATTTGAGGAAACACAATGGGTAGCAGTGGAAGAAAACATTGCTTTGCGCGGGTATATTTAATCTATTTCATTTAATGTTTCTGTGTGTCGTTGCAGAGAGAAAGTCATCCTCCCTCCCATCCCTGCAGCTGGCAGATGTTGATTTTTACCTTCAATTGTTCAATCTCCATTGGCTGCGGAGTGGGAGGAGTCATGGCCTGACTGAGTCGGGGGCGTGACGTTGCAAGACCTGGGGCGGGGTTTTAAGTCCTTCTTTTGATGGTGGCCAGAATTACAGGTCGATGCCATGGTAATTTATGAGGACACGCCATGGGTAACAGTGGAAGAAAACATTGCTTTGCACGGGTATATTTAATCTATTTCATTTAATGTTTCTGTATGTTGTTGCAGAAAGAAATCCAACTTCCCTCCCACCCCTGCAGCTGACAGAAGTTGATTTTTACCTTCATTTTTTCAATCCCCGTTGGCTGCGGAGTGGGAGGGGGCGTGGCCTGACAGAGTCAGAGCGTGGTTTCCCGAGATCTGGGGCGGGGGTCAGAGTGTCATGATTTACAGGTCAATGACATGGTAATTTATGGGGACCCGCAATGGGTAGCAGTGGAAAAAAACATCTTTTATTAGTACTGAATGGTCGTAGTCTAAAATTAGTCAATTTCATCTACGATTTTTGTGTGTCGTTGCAGAGAGAAATTCACCCTCCCACCCCTGCAGCTGATTTTTTTCAATCCCCGTTGCCTGCGGAGTGGGAGGGGGCGTGGCCTGGCAGAGTTGGGGGTGTGGATTATCAAGATGCTTCGAACGGTTGTAGTCTGAAATTAGTCTATTTCATCTAAAATTTTGTGCGTCATTGCAGAGAGAAATTCACCCTCCCACCCCTGCAGCTGACAGAAGTTTATTTTTCCCTTCATTCTTTCAATCCCTGTTGGCTGCGGAGTGGGAGGGGGCATGACCTGACAGAGTTGGGGGTGTGGCTTAGCAAAGCGCTTCGCATAGGTGATTTAATCTATTTCATTTAATGTTTCTGTGTGTCGCTGCAGAATGGCTGCAGAGTGGGAGGGGGCGTGGTCTGACAGAGTTGGGGGCGTGACTTAGCAAGACGATTCGAACAGTTGTAGTCTATAATTAGTCTATTTTATCTAAAATTTTTGTGTGTCGTTGCAGAGAGAAATTCACCCTCCCACCCCTGCAGCAAACAGAAGTTTATTTTTACCTTTATTTTTTCAATCCCCGTTGGCTGCGGAGTGGGAGGTGGCGTGACCTGACAGTCGGGGGCGTGGATTAGCAAGACGCTTCACATGGGTGTATTTAATCTATTTCATTTAATGTTTCTGTGTGTCGTTGCAGAAAGAAAGTCAACCTCCCACCCATCCCTGCAGCTGACAGAAGTTGATTTTTACCTTTATTTTTTCAATCCCTGTTGGCTGCGGAGTGGCAGGGGGTGTGGCCTTACAGAGTCGGGGCGTGGCTTAGCAAAGCGCTTCGCATAGGTGCATTTAATCTATTTCATTTAATGTTCTGTGTGTCGTTGCAGAATGGCTGCGGAGTGAGAGGGGGCGTGGCCTGACAGAGACGGGGCCTGGCTTAGCAAGAGGCTTCGAACGGTTGTAGTCTATAATCAGTCTATTTCATCTAAAATTTTTGTGTGTCGTTGCAGAGAGAAATTCACTTCCCACCCCTGCAGCAAACAGAAGTTTATTTTTACCTTCATTTTTTCAATTCCCATTGGCTGCGGAGTGGGAGGGGGCGTGACCTGACAGAGTCGGGGGCGTGGATTAGCAAGACGCTTCGCATGGGTGGATTTAATCTATTTTATTTAATGTTTGTGTGTGTTGTTGCAGAAAGAAGTCAACCTCCCACCCATCCCTGCAGCTGACAGAAGTTGATTTTTACCTTTATTTTTTCAATCTCTGTTGGCTGCGGAGTGAAAGGGGGTGTGGCCTGACATAGTTGGGGGTGTGGCTTAGTGAGACCTGGGGCGGGGGTTTTAAGTACTTCTTTTAGGGTGGCCTGAATTAAAGGTCAATACTATGCTTATTTATGAGCCCACGCAATAGGCAGCAGTGGAGCAAAACATCTTTTATTACTACTGAACTGTAGTAATAGAAAAACACATAAGTTATATTTATGGTAACCGGAATACCTTTAACAGTGTCAGTAAATAGAAATGGATGAGATCCTCAGCTTCTGATAATTACCTGGTTGTTATGGAAACCTGCCCTCCCTGTGCCTTTGCAGAGAATGGCAGTTGGAGTTTAAAATCAAAGCTCCCAGTTGTAATGTTGGCTAATGGAGATCATATTTTGGGAATATCTCAGGAACGGTACGTCCTAGAGAGATGAGACCTGGTCTAAAACCTTCCCGGACACCTGATGTACCTGTGTGCCGAATTTGGTGAAAATCGGTCCAGTAGTTTGGTCGCGCATAGAGAACAGACAGACAGACAGACAGAAACTCATTTTTATATTATTAAGAGATATATATATATATATATATATATATATATATATATATATATATTATATAAAGCTGAGTGTGTGTGTGTGTGTGTGTGTGTGTGTGTGTGTGTATGTCCGCTAAAGGAATCTGCACCACTGCAGTTACAATCACAAAATTTGGCACACATGTACATCAGGTGTCCGGGAAGGTTTCAGAACAGTTTTCAACTCTCCAGGACGTACCGTTCCTGAGATATTCCCAAAAAATGCATTCCTAGCCAGTTCACTGCTGTAGGTCTGCATTAAAAAGGCAGAGCACTGTGGATGACAATGGTAAAGGGGTATTTTGGTTACCATAAATATAACTTATGTTTTAGACTAATTCATGATCAATCATTACCTCATATAATGTAAATTTCACATATTTACTGTTCAGTAGTAATAAAAGATGTTTTCTTCCACTGCTACCCACCTTCCTCCTAAATGACTATGGCATCGACCTGTAACTCAGGCCACTGTCAAAAGAAGGACTTAAAAGCCCCACCCCCAGGTCCCACTAAGTCACGACCCTGACTCAGTCAGGCCACGCCCCTTCCATGCCACATTTGACCGGGATTAAAAATATAGGTAATAATCACCTTCTGTCAGCTGCAGGGGTGGGGGAGGGTGACTTTCTCCCTGCAGCTCATTGCTTAGACTGCACAGTGCTGCTGCTGAGAGTGCTGCTGCTGTGTCCATCCAGGCCCTGCGCATGACAGAGGACAGGGAGTCTGAAAGCCAGACGTCCAGCCTAAAACAAGACCTCTGGCCACCCTAGGGGCAGGCTGATGTTAGGGTGGCCAGATGTCCGGCTTTAGGCTGGACAGTCCAGTTTTCTGGCTACCTGTTCTCCGTCCGACGCAGTGCCTGGACAGACACAGGGATGTCCACCCTTTCAGTAGCTCACACTCAGACAGCTTCTCCTCCATGTCTTCACGGAGCCAGGGGGGGCGTGGCCTCATGTTTAGTGATGTGTCTTCATGGGAACTGGGGGTGCTGTTTCACGTTTGGGGGAATGGCCGGTGAGGTCTGGCTTTCTGGGGTGAAGACAGTGGCCACTCTAGCTGCTGTGGAGGTCACAGTTAAAGGGGCGGGCTTCTGTAGAGGTCACTGTTAAAGGGGTGGGCAGCTGTAGAGGTCACTGTTAAAGGGGCAGGCTGCTGTAGAGGTCACTGTTTATGGGGCGGGCTGCTGTAGAGGTCACTGTTTATGGGGGGGGCTGCTGTAGAGGTCACTGTTTATGGGGAGGGCTGCTGTAGAGGTCACTGTTTATGGGGCGGGCAGCTGTAGAGGTCACTGTTAAAGGGGCAGGCCGCTGTAGAGGTCACTGTTAAAGGGGCGGGCCGCTGTAGAGGTCACTGTTAAAGGGGCAGGCACTGTAGAGGTCACTCTCGATATCTTTTAACGACACACAAACAGTAAAAGAAATAAATTAAATATACCCGGGCGAAGCCGGGTCCTTCAGCTAGAATATACATATATATACACTTATCATCTTTAAAAAAAGCTCACATTTCCCTGCACTAGTGTGTGGAATGGTAAGGAGTGGTAAATTGATCTTCCTTCCACAGGTTGTCCTGGCATCCCCAAAGCTGTTTAAAGCTGCCTCAAGACTCTGGCGAGTACTGCAGCCTCCTCACAGCATTCCAAGCACAGCACCATACATGGTATAGTGACTAAGCTTGATATTGCAGCACAGGCCACACAGAGCTGCCGTGCTATGGGCAGATTGTGGCCATGCTGCAGTGAAGAACCATGCAGCCAATTAGCTCTAAGCTTCCTGTATAGTCCTTCTTCATTGTTAATGGCTTTGCGGCACCTTTAAACAGGGTCTGTTGCTGATATGGGGTTTGTATGGTTAGGTGGGGGGACAATATGCATATTATTGCTGTTCTTGCCTGCAGGATATTTGACAGTACACACTGCATATTAATCAGCTCTGGCATACCCACTTGTCCAACCCCAGCGCTCTCGTGCCCTATAGGTAGGAGCCCTTCTTCTGCCGTCTGCTTTTCCTCCTTTTCCACATCAACTAATATCGATGAGAAGATGTCATCAGGAACATCTATCTTCTACCTCTCTTTGCATCTTGCTGACTTTTCTAGGACATGGAGACTTTGAAGGATGATTTGGAAGAGGTAAAGTCAGCAAAAGATGAGGATGGTCATCATTAAGACCTTGCCCCCCTAAGGAGTGCAGACTGGATGGTATTGGTTGGCACGCTGGCACTGGAATAATAAAGGCTTCCATCTCATTGTTATTAAATTACATTTACGGCTAATGAAGGAATAACTGTAGGAATAAATAAATAAAACTGATGCAGAATAAGTCTCCTTGCACTCTCCCTACATTCTCCCTGCCGTCTCCCTCTCTAATATTCTTCTATTCATAGTTCTCAGCAACACTGTCCCTAGCACATGAGCGCTTGCCACATCTCTTACTATGCTCAGCTCAAAGGACAAGGTCGGAGACTGTGCCGGATGAGGGTTTTATAGGTCCGTGACACTATCTGCAGACTGGCTGGTTGCACAGTATTAATGGTCATCTTGTGTTCCCGGGCTTCTTATTTTCACGTTGTAAGACATGCAGCTGCCATTATAAGAAAAACTGATTAGTTACCATGAATCACAAGTTTTCCTAAACTTTGGACCGAATTCTGCTTCAAATGCATCGCTTAATAATAGTCACTTGCCTAGGAAGAGGCTGCAGTCTCTTCAAACAGCTGATCGGCAGAGGTGCTAGAAGTTGGAGCCCAACTGATCAGATATTGATGACATATCCTAAGGATAGGTCTTCGATAATTTACTCTTGGAAAACCCCTTTAAATATTAGTGTTCAAGAAAGGAAACATTGTTTTAGAACACAACATCAGAACGCTCTGAATGGACAATTAGAGAAGTACATAGGGCCACCTAGAACAAGAAAGACTATTGGGGTCATTTATCAAACTGATGTAAAGTAGAACTGGCTTAGTTGCCTATAGCAACCAATCAGATTCCACCTTTCATTTTCCAAAGGAACTGTCAAAAATGAAAGGTTGAATCTGATTGGTTGCTATGGGCAACTAAGCCAGTTCTACTTTAGACTAGTTTGATAAATGACCAATATGTGTCTCTACTGGAAGTTATATTGGTATATCATTCATAAATAGAACGAAATTGCAGCACACAATTTCTGGGCACCTGAAAGGTTACACACAGCTGAGAAATTCCATTTCACCATAAGCTGTTATGTAACCTCTACTGGATATGAGCAATGGCCTAAATTAAGACACTGTGCAACCCAACCCAATAATTTCTTCACAACTTTGTTTAGGCTGGTCTCAAAATACTGTGTGAAAAGGTTGGAAAAATAAACATTGAATATGGATATATTAATCATGACAAGATCCCAAAAACAAATTTTAATGTGTGAATCAGGATAAGCTCCTGTTCAGAACCTACTCTATGAACTGTATTGCCAGACATGGCCCATTGATGAATGATACATGATATGCTTAAAAGTTGAACAAAATGTGCTTCTAAAAGCTGAGAATACAACTATCAAATTTGTAATATAAAGTTGTAGAAATCTGTGGATAATTTGACAACTTTTAGAAGACCTATCTATTGGTATTAATAGTAACCGTCCTTTGTGTCTCTAAATTGAACCTGCAAGAAGTAAGAAATACAGTAGTGAACTCTTCCTTACAATACTATAAACAATAGTACATAAACTACATAAACTACAATACTTTTCACCGCAGTTAGTTGTAGTCCTTTTACTTTATATTCCTTTCTGCTACAAAGAAAGCTGGTAGAAATCCCTATATAACAAATGGATATAGTAGAAGGGATCACTAGCTTAGGACCTTCTCTATTAGCCAGAACAGTGGGTGACCAACAGGGGTGCACCTAGCCTTTCTGCTGCCTGAGGCAAAAACTGAACCGGTGCCCCCTCTTCCCACCAATGCCAATTCCTTAACCTAACCCCTTTGCCACAATGAAAGTGCTTATTGCCCCTGGCCCTTCCGCTGCCCCCCTCTTGCCCCTATCTGGTGCTGCCTGTCTCACCTGGCCTCATTGGTGGTGCACCCCTGGTAACCAAATAGAAACCCACCATCTGCAGAAGCAGTCTCCACTGTGTGTTACATGGTTGTCAGCAACTGATCAAAGAAGGTCCAGGCAGCAACCCCATAATCATCAGTTGCCCAAACCAGGCATCTCCTATAACCCATTCCACTATTATTATATATTATTATAAGGTTAGTTTTATACATAGTTCAAGTCATCTGTACAGCAAGCCTAGGAGGAGTCAGAGTGGAGAATGGGGGTGGTAATGGCTCTGGCTGTTACAGTCAATCACAGGGGCTTTCCTCACACTGTTGCTCCCTGTGGCCGTGCAGTGAAAGGAGGGCACACCCTGGTTCTGGGGCTCCTGTCTGATAACAGTTGTGGTGCCCATGATAAATTGTTTGTATGGGTGAAAAGCAGGGAGCGTATAGAGTGCAATGGTCAACATATGGTGAAGGAGACAATTACTAGGCCAGATTTACATAGTAACATAGTAATATAGTTTGTAAGGCCGAAAAAAGACATCTGTCCATCCAGTTCAGCCTGTTTTCCTACCAGTTGATCCAGGGGAAGGCAAAAAAAACCCTGTGAGGTAGAAGCCAATTTTCCTCACTTTAGGGGGAAAAATTCCTTCCCGACTCCAGTCAGGCAATCAGAATAACTCCCTGGATCAACGACCTATCTCTAGTAACTATAACCTGTAATATTATTACCCTCCAGAAATACATCCAGGCCCTTCTTGAACTCTCTTAGTGAACTCACCATCACCACCTCCTCAGGCAGAGAGTTCCATAGTCTCACTGCTCTTACCGTAAAGAATCCTGTTCTATGTTTATGTACAAACCTTCTTTCCTCCAGACGCAGAGGATGTCCCCTCGTCACAGTCACAGTCCTCGGGATAAATAGATGATGGGATAGATCTCTGTACTGACCTCTGATATATTTATACATAGTTATTAGATCTCCCCTCAGTCGTCTTTTTTCTAAAGTGAATAACCCTAATTTTGATAATCTTTCTGGGTACTGTAGTCCACCCATTGCAGTTATTACTTTAGTTGCCCTCCTCTGAACCCTCTCCAGCTCTGCTATGTCTGCCTTGTTCACAGGAGTCCAGAACTGTACACAGTACTCCATGTGTGGTCTGACTAGTGATTTGTAAAGTGGCAGGACTATGTTCTCATCACGGGCATCTATGCCTCTTTTGATGCAACCCATTATCTTATTGGCCTTGGCAGCAGCTGTCTGACACTGGTTTCTGCAGCTTAGTTTGCTGTTCACTAAAATTCCTAGGTCCTTTTCCATGTCAGAGTTACCCAATGCTTTACCATTTAGTATGTACTGGTGACTTGCATTATTCCTTCCTATATGCATAACCTTACATTTGTCAGTGTTAAACCTCATCTGCCACTTTTCTGCCCAAGCCTCCAGTCTATCCAGATCCTGCTGTAGCAGTGCACTGTCCTCCTCTCTGTTAATTACTTTACACAGTTTAGTGTCATCTGCAAAAATTGATATTTTACTGTGCAAGCTTTCTACAAGATCATTAATAAATATATTGAAGAGAATAGGACCCAATACAGACCCCTGTGGTACCCCACTAGTGACAGTGACCCAATCTGAGTATGTACCGTTAATAACCACCCTCTGTTTTCTATCACTAAGCCAGTTACTTACCCACATACAGAGATTTTCTCCCAGGCCAAGCATTCTCATTTTGTATACTAACCTTTTATGTGGTACTGTGTCAAACGCTTTGGAGAAGTCCAAATATACGACATCCATTGAGTCGCCGCGGTCAAGTCTAGAACTTACCTCCTCATAGAAACTGATTAAATTGGTTTGACATGACCGATCCCTCATGAAGCCATGCTGATATGGAGTTATTTGCTTATTTTCATTGAGGTACTCCAAGATAGCATCTCTCAGAAAACCTTCAAACAGTTTACCCACAACAGAAGTTAAACTTACCGGCCTATAGTTTCCAGGCTCTGTTTTTGGACCCTTTTTGAATATTGGCACCACATTTGCTATGTGCCAATCCTGTGGAACACTCCCTGTCAGTATAGAGTCCTTAAATATCAGAAATAAGGGTCTGTCGATGACATTACTTAATTCTCTTAGGATACGGGGGTGTACGCCATCCGGTCCTGGTGATTTGTCTATTTTAATATTTTTAAGACGTTGCTACACCTCCTCCTGGGTCAGAGAGGACACTTTTAAAGGGGAATTTACTTTTATATTCTGCATTTCATCTGACATTTTATTTTCCTCAGTGAATACAGTGGAGAAAAAGTTTAGTAGGTTCGCTTTCTCCTCATCACTCTCTGCTACTCCCCCCTCATTACTCTGTAAGGGGCCGACACCTTCAGGTTTATACTTTTTAGTATTTATATAATTGAAGAACATTTTAGGGTTAGTTTTACTCTCTTTGGCGATTAATCTCTCGGTCTCTAGTTTGGCTGTTTTTATGTGTCTTTTACATATTCTATTTTTTCCTTATAGTTTTTCAATGCTTCCTCACTCCCCTCCTGTTTTAGTGATTTAAATGCTTTCTTTTTGTCATGTATTGCTTTCTTTACAGTTCTATTTATCCACATTGGTTTTTTCTTGTTTCTTATTATTTTATTCCTATATGGTATGTACCTCTCACAATTAGATATTAACTGAATAAATATCTCTTTACTGTAGATGGCCATTGTAGTTCCTCCAACAATAGCAAAAACACAGTTCTCACAATATACAGTGCAAATCTCCACAGATGGTTTTGTATGGATTTGAGTAAGGACGAAAATTATCATACTCTCTGTCTTTCTCAAGTCTCTTCCTTCAATATCTATAGCTGGCAATCTAACTTTTGTAGTTGTGCCTGTAGTACACAACTGAGGCATAAAAGTTTCAAATACATGACTGGACAAGTCGTATCCAAGTGTGAAGGGTGTTTTTACAGTGTTCCCCTCACTGACATAAGTAACTCCGAAACCTATTAAACTAATTAAGTATGGAATAAACGTTACATTTTATTACATTTCATTGGCGTGCTGGATTTACGTTTTATTGGTCACCTTACTGACTACAATGCTCAGCCAAGCAGATTTCTGAACCTTCTTGTCTCTTTCACTCTTTCTTTCTTGAGTACTGTAGAAAAATGGTGAGGTCTTTCACTCAGTAGATAATCTTCAGAGAATATCATTGTCGGGAACCATGATTCAATCCTGTGGGGAGGGAACGCATGGATGCGCTTCCTCCCACTTCTTTTGCCAACTCACAACTTACAACTAACTGAACTAGGAGGGATTCAGGATCCACATCCAAGCTTCCCCTGATTAACTCTGTTACTTCCAGACATTACCATCCTGGGCATACAGAGCATAAAATGACATTAACCCCTTGCTGACGGATTTTCCGTTTTTGCGGTTTCATTTTTTTACTCCCTGCCTTGTTGGAGCCATAGCTTTTTTTATTTTTCCCTTCAGATAGTCATGTTAGGACTCTTTTTTTTGGAAAAAAAATCCAAATGCGGTGAAATTGGGAAAAAATAATGCAATTCTGCCACAGTTTTATTGACCTGACTAACTGACTTGTGCTCTTCATTCTACAGGTCAGTACAATTATGGTGATACCACATTTGTATCGAAGCGGGCGCCAAGACCCAACATGTGATGTGTATTATTACATCACATGTTGGGAAAGGGTTAAATAGCATTAAACATCAAATAATTTGCAACTACTCCCTACCTTTGGGTACTGAATATGTTTGGCATATACAGTTAAAGAGAATATGGTGCTTTATTTAGGCACATAGAGTGCCTACAGACTCATTTTATGGATCTATGAGTTTCCATAGTCACACGCTATTAAAATAAACCATTGTTGGTAGTCTGACCTTACGTTAGGATTGTAGTCTGTATCCAGGGGAACAGTAGGTCTGCATATGTGCTGCATACACAAACCACTAGGATATTTTTAATCAAAAAATTTGCAAAGTTGCTTTATTTTTATTTTAGATGTATTTTAGAACATAGTTACTATGTGCAGAGAGCTGTTCAGGTACTACTACAAATGAGCTTTTCACATATCTTCTGCTATTGAAGACAGAATATGAATCTGCTTAAATTTATTATCTGCATATGCTGCTTACTGAATACATATTTTATGTGTGGCCATAGGAAAACTCGCAGCTGTTAAATCAGGGCACGGCAGATACAAGTTGAGTCTTGGATTTTGGTCCAATAAATTTGTTTTACTGTCAGCAGAACAGGATGTTTATGGGTCTGAAGAATAAAGTAACAGCTCCCCATCTACTCCAAAATTCCCAGATGATTTCTTACAAGAATGAAAAAGAGCTGAAGTATATTTTATTTTGCTTCAGAAGCACCACAAATATACATTTGCCCAGGACGGAATTACACATCAATATCCAGAAAACCTTCAAGTCATAGAATCTGTTCTATTATGTGCAGCTTCAAGAAAAACATATTTCTTGCCTTGAACACAATTTTCACCATTTTAGTATTTATACTTGTACAAATATACACGAAAAGTTAAGAAACTTTGTAACCACTATCAAAAGTGCACCTATAGGTGATTTAAAGGCAGCAGACACCCTCAAACCTGATGCCTAAGGGGGTTCAAAGGCCTCTATGCCACATACACTAAGAGGTATTATAAAGGTCACAAGATTAGGGGGGTCCCGTTATATATTTTGCATTAGGACCCAGGAGCCAAAAAGTCGACCTCTGAGCACTGTGCTTTACTTACCTTGGTTTGATAGATTACATTAAATTCTATACTAAAGTGTCCTGTCAATGAATCTCTTACATGTTCTGACATAGGGCACAGAGAGACACACCTGTACATAGAGCCACGAATACACGACCTAGCAAGTGTGGTGCACAGGTCCTAATAATCACTATAATACTATAAATTTTAATCAGGGCAGTTTCTAGGGAATTTTAACAAAAGGGCGAACATTAAAAAAGTGCCCCCCCCAATCAAATAACACTGACTTATGCACAGCCCCCCGCCACCCTGCACACTATGCTACAGGGGTATAACTACCAGCAGGGCCGATTCTAGCTTTTCTGCTGCCTGAGGTGAAAAATGAAATGATGTTTTCTCTTTTTTGTTCACCTGCTCATTTGCAGTGGTGATCAGGTAAACAGAGCAGAGAAAGCAGCGCTCGTACAGGGACATACAGCTCCACATATGTACCTCTTACATCTAGTGACGTCTTCTGTGATGTAGATGTTCTCTTTCCTCATCTTCTCCTGTCAGACCAGACCGCCATGATGATTTCTTTCAGCCATCTCTTCTCTCTGCAGAGTTTGACAAACAGACATTTTAGTTTCCTACTTTTCAATCATCCTCCTCACTTTCTGAACATTCCATTTTGCCACCTCTAATACTGTGCCCACTGTGCTCCCCAAAACTATACTGTAGAAACAGTCCCCTGGAATATACTGGTACCACACAGATAGTGTACCAGTACAAAAAATACCCCCTTACTGTTCAGATCAGACCCATATCAAACCTCAGATGAGACCCCCATCTCAGACCAGACCTTCATTAGACGTCTGTCAGACCCCATATCAGACCTCAGATCAGACCCCTATTAGACCTTCATGTCAGAACCCCCACCATCTCAGACCAACCCCCCCCCCCATGTATAAAACCTCAGACCAGACCCCCATCAGACCTCAGACCCCCCTTATCAGCCCTTCAGACCCCATTATCAGCCCTTTAGACCCCATTATCAGACCTCAGACCCCCCCTTATCAGCTTTTCAGACCCCCTTATCACACCTCAGATCCCCCTTATCAGCCCTTCAGACCCCTTTTATCAGACCTCAGACCACCCTTATCAGCTTTTCAGACCCCCTTATCAGACCTTAGACCCCCTTATCAGACCTCAGACCCCCTTATCAGCCCTTCAGACCCCATTATCAGACCTCAGACCCCCCTTATCAGCTTTTCAGACCCCCTTATCACACCTCAGATCCCCCTTATCAGCCCTTCAGACCCCTTTTATCAGACCACCCTTATCAGCTTTTCAGACCCCCTTATCAGACCTTAGACCCCCTTATCAGACCTCAGACCCCTTATCAGCCCTTCAGACCCCCTTATCAGCCCTTCAGACCCCCCTTATCAGCTTTTCAAACCCCTTATCAGACCTTAGACCCCCCTTATCAGACCTCAGGCCCCCTTATCAGCCCTTCAGACCCCCCTTATCAGCCCTTCAGACCCCCCTTATCAGACTCCCTTATCAGACCCCCTTATCAGACCTCAGACCCCCTTATCACACCTCAGACCCCCCTTATCAGTCCTCAGACCCCCCTATCGGCCTTTCAGACTCCCTTATCAGACCCCCTTATCAGCCTTTCAGACCCCCTTATTAGCCATTCAGACCCCCTTATTAGCCATCCAGACCCCCTTATTAGCCATCCATACCCTCTTATCAGACCTCAGATCAGACTTAAAAAAAATAAATTAACTTACCTCTTCTTCTCAGCCGCTCCTCTCCTCTTCCGGTGGTCTCCTGTTGTCTCCTCTTCACAGGGCCCGCGCTGCAGTCACCTGACCTTCTGCAGCGTCAGGTCAGAGAGCGCTCTGTACGTCCTGAGGCTGCAGGCAGCCAGGACACAGCAGCGCAGACCTGTGAGCCGGAGGAGCCGGAGTTGGTAAGTAACCCAGCGCAGCTCAGCCTGTATGAAGATATAAGGCAGCGCAGCGCCCCCCTCTTCTTCCCAGACACCTGCGCACCGTGCGGTCGCACCCCTCGCCCGCCTATAGAAACGGGCTTGATTTTAATGCTTGAAATAGAAGCTGTGCATAATACCTACCGGACATCATACAGGTGCCTTGGCAACTATATTACCCAGCATGCAGAAGCGTATCTCTATACTTAATATCAGGTCGATATGATGACCTCTCATCATATCAAAACGGTGGAGGTCCGACAAATGGTGAGCACTGTGGCCTTTTCACAGCACCATACATTGTATAGTGATTGTGCTTGTTATTGCAGAATGAATAGGACTTTGCTGCAGCTAGGCAATGAGACCAATGAATGTTGCATCACTGCCCATAGAAGAGCCTATAGAACTCAATACAGCGTCACAGACTCTTCAAACAGCTTATTGGCAGGGGTGCCTGGAGTGAGACCCACCAATCAGGATAGGTCATCAATATAAGAATCCAAGAAAACCCCTTTAACAAAAAGCAGCATTCACCATTCAACTCACTGCTTGTAGTTTTATAGATGCACCTTTAGATGAGCTCCAATAATGCGCCAGGAAGATTTTGGTTTTCTGCTTTACACTGTAAAAAGACTACACTGTCCAATATAGAGATCAGTAGAATCTACACTAGATACTGAAGCTGCAAAGCTGTCCACCAAGTTGTAGGATGTCCAACAACAAGCTGAGGATTCTCCACTTCAGGTTACAATACATATTGCAAGTTAACATTTCAGAATGTTATTGGGATTACACAAAAGACTAGTTAAAAAAAAAAACATTAAAAGGCAACTAAAAAAAAAAAAATGTATATTGTGAACAGTTTCATTACTATTGGGGAATCCTCTATGTCTCTTATATAGCCTATAAGTCTCCTCACGCCAATTAAGGCGCTCTCTCCACAAGGACTCTGAAGGACCTGCCCTAGCCTCCACTACTCAGACTACCCATTCACAGGAATGGGCAATATGTAATACTTACACAGGTTGCCCAGCCTTTATGAGATGACCGATCCTCAGGATAGACCATCACTAGCTGAGCGTCAAGAGTCTGCCACTCAGCACCCCAACTGATGTGCGTAGCTCCATCAACATTGGAGCTGGTGCAGTGATGAGCGCTGTCCACTAGACTGATGGTGCAGGTTCTTCAATACAGCACTTCAGAGAGGCACCACAAAGCGGAGAATCAAGGGTTAATTCTCTGTCATAATGAAACAAGAGTTTGGGTTTTTTATTTTGCTACACATCAGTAGGTATATTTCTATAATACGTACCTTTATTTTCCCTTGACAACATTATTTTCTCATCAATATCAGTGATCAGCCAGTCCAAGATGAAGAACGTGCACAGAATGGAAATACGATGGAATATTTTGTTACTCTCTTATAAAATGTACTCACAGTAGAGCGAGGGATAAAAGCGGATTCTAGCTTTACCTATTCTGCACCTAGACTATGTTGTCCTGGCTGGTGGAGCGTTTAAAGCGCTGAGCTACAGAAATAAATAGAATAGATTTACTCTTATTAGTCCTTTATTTTTTTGGACATTTTCAATGGACCATTTCTTAAAATCTTTTCAATCTATTTTTATTCTGAAAGCAAAATAAGAAATCGACATTCCCATTTTAGAGAGCCGACTACATTTATCACAAGAGCAAAAAGCTTTACAAGCATATTCCAGGCAAAACAAAGAAAAGTTTGATTAAGTAATGCCACAAGACTAACAATAACCTGAGGTCAATAAAAAGCTTATAACGTTGGGAATTTCTGCCTGACCATCAGTCTAGTTTACTGTACTCATGGCATTCTGTGAGTACTGTACCTCAGACCCGCAGTCGGGCAGGAATTGTTATGATGCTGTGAGTTCGGTCAGATCAATGTTGGGTCCAGGAAGCATGCTCCATGTGATGGCCACAATTCTCAGACCAAACATGCTTGTGTGGGTGGTAATAATCTATGTACATCATATATCCTAGGGGAAGTAACACTGGGAGAGTCACTTATAGAGAAGGATTTGTGTGTCCATGTAGATCATAGATTAAATGTGAGGATACTATGTCAATCAGCTGCTTCTAAGGCTACCAGGATATTGTCATGCATTAAACGAGGCATGGACTCACGAGGCAGGGATGTAATACTACCACTTTACAAAGCTTTGGTGCGCCACATCTGGAATATGCAGTTCAGTTCTGGGCACCAGTCCATAGAAAGGATGCCCTGGAGCTGGAGAGAGTACAAAGGAGAGCAACTAAACTGATGGGGCATGGAGGGTCTTAGTTATGAATCCAAGTGAAACAAATTTACTTCAATCCGAATTTCAGGAAAAACTCAATTTGCCACGCATCCAAGTTTCCTTGCGCTTTGTCATAACAAATGTTTCCTAAAATGGTGGTTACAAAGCGAAAGTAAGAAGCCCAGGATAGCGATATGACCCATAATGTACAGCCAATCCGCAGATAGCCATCCCCTGTGATGTCAAAGCCATATAAAAGCCTCATCCCAGGTGGTCGCCATTTTACTGTGAACTGAGCATAGGGAGAGATGTGGCAAGCACTAGGGAACATGTGTTAGAAAGCTTTTAATCGTAGAATATTGGATAGAGACAGTGCAGTTGTTTTAGGCCCTGATACTGTTTGTGGTGTGTCCACATTAATGAATAGATAAGCAATTCAATTAGTCCCTGATTCACAAATTGGGGTGATACACCTGTCTCATTCTACTGTTTGTGGTGTGTCCACATTGATTAGGCAGAGTAGCCTGGGTATACCTGATTTATCGCGATTTGTGACAAATTAATTAGCAACTACTCAAATTTCTCTAGCACATTTCTCTATTTTGATAAATTGGAAATGGATAAAACGGAAGTATTGACTGGTCAAGATCATGCCAACAAACAGGGTAATACCCCTCCCTTTCATCAATATTTTGGAAATCCCTACTTGTAAGAAAGGCTCCTGACAATAAAAAGATCACAAACTCTCCTCCAGGTCGGATCTCCAGTGATCACCTGTAATAGTGTGGGGAACCAGGCAGTAGGTATTCAGTTTGCCCACAATATTGGGTGAAATTAATCATTACACAGTGCCCATCCATATTAAAGGGCACATTGTATCTACTGTATCTTTGTATCTCTGTCCTGCCAAGAGCTGAGCAACCTGACCAGGGAAACCCCTCTGATAAAGGAAAATTATATCTTACAGAAATAGGGTAAATTGAAATTGGTGTTTAAAAAGTTGTACACACTTTTTTTATGCCAGAAAACTGGTGTCAGGGGAATAATAAATCCCCCCCCCCAAAAAAAAAATAAAATAAATGTTCACATGAACTTCAGTGACTGACCAAACCAACACAAGGAAAACAACTTCCTAATTGCACTCATATTTGCTTCCATTTTATTCAGCCTGAGATCAGAAGATTATGCAACATGTGTTCAAAGCTGAAGTAATTGTAAGTGCCATTAATAGTTTTCCTTTTATCGAACATTTAGAAACACACCCCAGAATTGATCCCTGCCAGATAAGGAGGAACATTCAAAGAACATCAAGCAAAAGATCCAAGTGCGTGCCTCCAAACATGTAGATTCCTAAGGACACAAGCTCATGGTAGATAACATTATTATCACAGGAAATCATCCAACAGCTGAACACGGCATGTGGAAATTCATAGAAAGAGTGATTAGTATAATTAGTGGGTTGCAAGGGTATAATTAGGAGATTTGGATACTTTAGGAACAAAAGGTTTGCCATATGTGAGAAGGTCAGTTTCCAAAAGCAATGGACTAGAAAACAATGATTCTATTTAATAAGGTTTTTACCAGACATTTTGGTAGATGTAGTAATAAGAAAAAGAAAGGTCATTATGTTGTGGCATGCGAAGACTAAAGGTCCCTTTAGATGAGACAACTTAGCAGGCGATTGACGGGGAGGAAGATTCCTGGCAAGTGCCTGCTTGTCAGTGGAGGAGACCGCTGTATTTACATGCATCAATCTCCTCCATAGTATGAGGAGGAGCAATCGCTAAAGCCATTGCTCTTCCACATACACACTCGCTGTTTGCCGGTAGCAGACTGCTGTTTAGACAGCATAATCTGCTGCTAACTATTCAAACACAAACTATTCAATTAGGCTACTTTCACACTAGCGTTTTAAAATTCTGGTATTGAGTTCCGTCATAGGGGCTCAATACCGGAATAAAACGCTTCAGTTTTGTCCCCATTCATTGTCAATGGGGACAAAACTGAACTGAAGACAACGGAATGCTCCTGAAAGCATTCCGTTCCATCTTCAGACCGGAGAACAAACCGCAGCATGCTGCGGTTTGCTCTCCGGTCCAGGCATCCGCACCAAGACGGATCCGGAATGACCCCCAATGCATGTCAATGGGGGCGGATCCGTCTGGTGTGACCACAATGGTAACCGGATCCGCCCTCCATTGACTTTCAATGGAGTTCATGACGGATCCGTCACCACATACACACAATACACACATACAGACATACACATAAACATACACAGACATATATACATACAGATACACATACATACTTACATGCTCCCCGGCAGGTCTTCAGAGCGCCGGAGGGACAGGACGGCGCGCACAGATGACGATTCCACCAGGCGCCCAGCAGAGGGTGCTGTGGGGAATCGTCACCTGTGCGAGCCGTCCTGCTCCTCCGGCGCTCTGAAGACCTGCCGGGAGCATGTAAGTATGTATGTGTACTTGTTTGTGTATATGTGTGTGTGTCTGTGTGTATGTATGTACTGTGTGACATGTGTGGGGCCGGAGCGCGGTTCCGGCTCCACACATGTCGCTGCGGCAGTCCTGATCCGGCAGCACCCTTCACCTGCTGGATCAGGCCTGCCGCTAGTGTGAAAGTAGCCTTACCCAATTGTCTAGCTTGTTCTTCGGGTAATCAGTGGCACCTTTACACCACCTTTGAATGCTCGTTATTGACTATCTGGCAGATTCTCTGCCCGTGTAAAGGGCTCTTTACTCGTAATACAGAGTCTATCCAAGGCAGAAAAATCACAGCAAATCTACCTGCAGATTTTCCCGCAAATACCTAAAAGAGATTGGTCAATTTGTAATTTAATTTAATTTAACAAGCATACATGACTGTATACTGTCTTTCAGCTGGCCTACTGGAGGCTCCCAGCTACCCCGATATCAGTGATCCACCAAAGGTATGTAGAGATAAATAACCAAATAACCAAATAAATAACCAAATAACATGACAAAAAGGGGGTAAGAAGCAGTACGCCAACCACCAACTCCCAGTGAGCAAGACCGCCTTCTCCTCTCCATACTTTCATAATCACCTCCACCAGCTGTGACTTGGATAGAAAACAATCACACTGAAAACAACATCATGTGAGCAAACAAATTAGCAAGAAAAAAGGGGCCGTGGGCGGAGTCCTGATAAGACACTTGAGAGAGAGGCAGAAGCCCAGGTACCAGACCAATATATAGATTCATATTCATATTACCATTTAATATCAATGACAAGAGCAAGGGGGAGGGGATGAATGGGCTAACTAGCCTCATGAGTTTAACCCCTTCACCCCCGGAGGTTTTTTCGGTTATGCATTTTCGTTTTGCGCTCCCTGCCTTCAAACAGCCATAACTGTTTTATTTTTCTGTTCAGATAGCTATATGAGGGCTTGTTTTTTGTGGGACAAGTTGTACTTTCCAATGCCACCATTTAATATTGCATATGGTGTAGTGGGAAGTGGGAAAAAAATTCCAAATCGGGTGAAATTGCAAAAAAAAAACGCTATTCCGCTACAGTTCTACGGGTTTCTTATTTACAGCGTTCGATGTGCATTAAAACTGACCAGTTACTTTCATTCTACTGGTCAGTACGAATCCTATAACTTTTTGGTATTTATGTGTACGGAGCTGTATGGGGGCTCATTTTTTGCGGGGCGATCTGAAGTTTTTATTAATACCATTCTGGGGCGTGTATGACTTTTTGATCACTTTTTATTTAATTTTTTTTAGAAAAAAAAGCGACAAAAAACGGCGAATCGCCATTTGGACGCTTTTTTCCGCCACACAATTCGCCGTATTGGAATTTTTTTTTATATTTTAAAAGTATGGGCATTTTCGGTCACGGTGATACCCATGATGTCTATATTTATTGTTATGTAGGTATTGATTTTTTCATTATACGGAAAGGGGGGTGATTTGAACTTTTATATATTTTTTATTTTTTATATATTTAACTTTTTTTTTCTGACTATTTTTAAGCTCAAATATGAGCTCATATATTGTGTTTTTTTTTTCTTTATGAGCAATCAGGGATTTACTAGACTGAGATAAATCCAAGAATTGCTCATTTCTTATCCTGGCCTGCCATCTAGTGGCCAGAATAAGAATTGCACTTATAAGAATTGCACCAGCGAGGATTACAGTTTTCATATAGTGTACAGACACCCCGATTGGCCACTCGGGGCGTCTGTACACCACCCGGAAGCGTACGCTTCCGGGTTCAGACGCATCCTGATGCTGTGATCACGGCATCAGAAGGCCCTTAGAAGACGCCGCAGATGGCGGTAAGTAGCGGCAAGTCTCTGCTGTTAGAAACAGCAGAGACTTGCCAGCCATGACGCCCGCCGCACCCGCGAGCGGGCGTCATGTCCCCGCACCGCACCAGCGCCGTACATGTAAAAATTACCTATTGTTTAGATCACGTTTTTATGTTTTTTTAACATATTTTTAAAGATTTTTTTATTTTTAATTTTCCATGTCAATCTCCATATGTAAACAAAAAACATAAAATCCTGCAGTTTTCACATTGGCCACTAAGCCTAATAATTGGCACCACTTCTTGGTCTATACAGATCACTTTACTGCTGTTATTGTCTAATCATTACAGACCGGTTTAGAATGACAGACACCACTGTGTATAGATAAGACAGGATCTACCATTCACAATAGGTGATTATCAGAGCTTATCTATTCCTTCCTTATGCAATGACCTCTGCACAGAAAGCATGCCTAGAAAACTTTCCCATAGAAGCCAATGAGGTCCCCTCCTGACCATTGTGTCTATGGACCATGGGGCTGCCGAAAAATGCTTTTAATGCTTTGTACATGCTGATAAGAAGAGCTCAAGCAATATGGCCACCCCATAATCATGTTCAGGAAATAGAACTAAAAAATCTGAAACCAGAAAATACAATCAGATTAGAAAAAAGGAAATGTATTGCTATCTGGTTTAACTGGTAGATAACATTTTTTGGTGACACATTTTGGCACCTTGGGCCATGACTGCTGAAGTGCTCCAGGCTTATCATGCCAATCACCATGCTGAGATATGCACGAGGCATAGTTCAGAATGAAAAGTGTAAAAATCATATTCACCATAATAGATCTCTCAACTTGGGCGAAAAACATTGCACCTTGGGCCATGACTCTTTCCACAAAGCAGTGACTCCTTAAAGCCAAAACCCACTCACTTTTTCAAGCAAGTCACAAAAACCTATAGAAACTCTAGTTGTGCCAAATGTTTTTTAGACAGATGCTAGGCGCAAACACATTAGTAAATCTGGACTTTTGTTTGCAGCCTTACCAGCAGTTGTGCTTAGTGAACTATTGGGATTTTATTTGGTCTGTGATTGAGCACAAGGAAAGGTGCTCAATGTTACATTATTACCTTGCTGTATTTGAGGCACTGCCAGGAAACAGAGGAAACCTTAGCACTGTCTAATGTGAATAAAAATTGAATTTGAAAATTTTTTATGATTGCAGCAGGTTAATGGGTTTTTTTTTTTTGTAATAATAAATCCTGTGATCATTGCAAAATAGTTGTCAATGGCTAGAATAGTCTTCTGCACTGTGGATAAATAGTAGGTCTGTTAATAGCTGCTCTGTTTTGTCGGGAAATGTTATTTTAACCACTTCCAGTCTGCCCATTGACTATAAACATCCTGGCTAGTGGATGTGTGCAGCACCTGTACATAGAAGCTCCATGACTCAGCTGCCTCCTGACAGCCAAGAACATGGAGCTTTAACCTGAGACCTTTTTTCCTGGCCTCCAGGATTTTGATCACTCTGACAAGCTGTCAAAGCCATCACAAATGCTTGTACTATCTCCCTCTCATTACTACCGGTCACAGAGCAGTTTACAACCACATTTGGGGTGTTTCTGCAAACTTCAGAATCAGGAAAATAAATATTCAGGTTTGATTTGCGGTTTACCCTTGCTATCTTATAGGAAAAATGAATTAAGAATTGAAAATCTCCAACAAAAATATATTTATTTTTAAATTTCACCTTCCTTCTGTTTTAATTCTTGTGAGAAATCTAAAGGGTTAACAAACTTTGTAAAAATCAGTTTGGATTACATTGGGGGCTGTAGTTTCTAAAATATGTTCATTTATGGGAGGTTTCTATTATTTAAGCCCCTCAAAGTCACTTTAGAACTGCAAAGGTCCTTTAAAATTAACTATTGGAAATTTTCATGAAAATCTTAAAAATTACATCTAAAATTCGAAGCCTTCTAACGTCCTCACAAAATAAAATTACATTTCTAAAATTATGCCAACATAATGTGGACATATGGTGAATGTTCATTAATAACATTTTTATTAGATATCCCTATGCAATTTAAAAGCAGAGAAATTAATATTTAAAAAAATTGTGATTTTTTTCAGAATTTTCAGTAAATTTTTGATTTTTTTTATAAATAAAGGTAAAATATATTGACTCAAATTTACCATTAACACAAAGTACAATGTGTCACAAGAAAACAATCTATGAATGGCTTGGATAAGTAAAAGCGTTCCAAAGTTATTTCCACATGAAGTGACACGTCAGATTTGCAAAATTAGGCCTGGTCAGGAAGGGGGTAAATGGCCCAGATGGGAAGTGGTTAAGCTAAATAGCCATAGGACCTTTTGTACTAAGAAAGTGAATAAAGGAAACTTAAAGGCTATGTACAATTTTTATTTATTGCATTGTACTCATTTTGAGCTAAAAATATATATTTTTAATTGGTCTTTATTTAAAAAAATATGGTGTCCCTTTTTCTGTACAGAGCTGAGATGCTCTATAAGCTGCCTGTGGATTTTCTGTCTTTTCTGTCATACAAAGAGCAGACAGACTCCTTATCACTGCTCTCTGACCTCCAAAACACTCATTATAGCTCAGTTCTTATCTTACTGATAACAATGTTGCTTAAATAAGTGTTTATGACCACTCAGTAGTTTAGAGATAAGGTTTATTAGCTGACCAACACAAAATTAAAGTTAAAGTACCAATCACACATCTAGAAAAACACTTAACCCTTTCTGGCAGAACTGCTCAAGTCCAATTGAAAAATGATGGCAGAATGGAAAAAAACTGCAATTCTGCAATTTTTTTCTAATTCCAAAAACGTTGGGATGCTGTGTAAGATGCAAATAAAAAAATAATGCAGTGATTGGCATCTCATAGACCCACCTTTTTCCCAGTAGATCATACAACACATATCAGATGTTGAAAGTGAGACATTTTACTATTTCATGAAAAAATTTAATTAATTTTGAACTCTATGGAAGCAATGAATCTCAAAAAAAAGTTGGGACAGGGCGCCATTCCTACCATTTTTTAGCATCCCCTATTCTTTTAACAACAGTTTGTAAACATCCGGGAAGTGAGGAGACCAATTGCTAGTGTAGGATTCTAGCTGCTCAACAGTGCTGGGTCTTCTTTGCTGGATTTTTCAGTTCATGATTTGCCAAGTATCTTCTATTGGTCTGGACTGTAGGCAGGCCAGTTCAGCACCGGGACTTTTCTTATGCGAAGCCATGCTGTTGTGATGGATGTAGTATGTGGTTTAGCATTGTCTTGCTGAAAGAATGCATTCACTGAAAGAGATATCTGGATGGGAGCATATGTTGTACTGAAGCCTCTATATACTGTTCAGCTTTGATAGTGCCTTTCCAAATGTGTACATTGCCCACACCATAGGCATTAATTGAACCCCATGCCATCAGAGACACAGGCTTTTGAACTTTGTGCTGATAATAAGCTGGATTGTCCCTCTACTTCCAAGTCCACTACATAGGGTCCATGGATTCCAAATAAATTCAAATTTTGATCCATCTGACCACAGAACAGTTTTACATTTTGCCTCAAGCCATTTTAATTTAAGTTTGACCCAGAGAAGACAGCAGGATTTATGGATGTTTATATATGGCTTCTTTTTTGCATGATCCAGCTTTACCTTGCATTTGTGGATTGCACGACGAACTGTGTTCACAGATAATGATTTCTCAAAGTGTTCCCAAGCCCATGCAATGCTTTCCAGTACATAATTATGTCTTTAATGCAGTGCCAGCTGAGGGCCCGTAGATCACAAGCATCTAATATCCAATATTGTCCCTTGCACACATGAATTTCTCCAGATCCTATGAATCTTTTCATGATATTATGCACTCTAGATGGTGGGATATGCAAAGTCTTCAAAATTTCTGAAATTGTTCATAAGTTTTTAGATGCAGATTTTCACAGATTGGTGAATCATGCTCTTTTTATACTCAGTTATGTGACTTAGTTACAAATTGTTCCTTCAGCTGTTTTTATTAGTCCCACTTACTTTTTGCCTGTCCCAATATTTTTGAGAAATGTTGCTGCCATCAAGTTCTAAATGAGTTATTTCTAAAATAGTGTCACTGGCTGCTATTCTGATCCTTGAGGGCAGCAAAAGAACAGCACCATAACTCTCCACCACCCCCTATCCCATTTTAATAGGTGCCATTCCCTGCTCCAGGGCCTTCTCTTTGCCACCAATTCTATTTGTGCCAATTTCTGTGCTACAGTCTACCACCTGGTTTTGTTCCACTGGGCAATGTAATGTAATAAGGGAGAAAGGATTTAAAACATAACTTTTTTTTTCTAAAACACAGAGGTTGTACATTCACAAACCAATTAGTTATCCCCTAATAGTGTGCCTTGTTCCCAATACCGGGTTTTAGACACTGATGCAAGGTGAGGGATTACAGCTAAGACACCCATACCTAGAACGTTTCTACTAGGCCAGTACCACCTAAGTGCCAAATTGCCGCCATCCAACCTGACTCCATAATCTTAACTGGTGCCAGAGTAGATTTCCACCTAAAGTCTACTGCTACTGAATGTATTTGAAGTTCTATGTTGCACTTAGTAAAAGACTTTGTTACATTTAATTTTGGCCTCATTCTCCAGTACCACATTTCCACTGCACTGATTCCCAGGGAGTAACTGAGAAGTTGTTTATAGGTGGGCTTGGGCGCCTAAACCAACAGATAATCCCACTCTGATGGGCACTTTGCAGCCTAATGTGCATATTAAACTTCTTTTTTTGACGTTTGGGACCTGCACTTTCTCTAAGTCATCAGATTGTGATGATGGTACAATGAACTATAATACACTGCCACTTTTTAGACACACTTGAATGAGGTGACAGATTCCCTTTAATAGGCAAACCTGCTGATACAATATAGAGTAGGGTACATGGCAGTACCAATACACAGTATAAGGACGAGCAATGGCATTAGTCGATCGCTCCTCCCCATACCGTAGAGGAGATTGCTGCACATAATAGCAGGAGTCTCCTCCACTAACAAGCAGGTGATTGCCGGGCTGGTACACTTCCCTCCCAACAGTTGCTTGCTGTATCGCTGTGTGTAATACAGCCTTTATATGGCTGACTGAACTCTTCATCTCCTCGCTGTCCTGCTCATGGCAATTCCTATTATGTCGTCTCCCTGGATCTCACAATGCTACAGGAGGAGAGAAGGACAGTTTTTGTTTTTTTCATGTTCGCAACAGAGCCAGTTTGATGCCATTCTTGAACTAGACTCTTGGTACTTGTCGGCAAAGTTCTCTCTCATTTCCTTAAAATGCTTTGCACATAGGCTATCACTATTCGCGGTTCCAGGAAGAACAACATCTTTGTGACACATTAGGCCACTCTGGAAAAATGAAAGATGAGCTCTGATTGGTTACTATAGACAACTAAGACAGATTTACTATTAGGTAGTTTGATTTGGAGGCTACTTTTTGTGGGCCACTCTGTAGCTAGGAGATGGGGGAATCGTCCCTAGTGCTCTTCATAGCACAACAGTACTGGGGCTATACTGATCACTGACTAATAGGCTATTCTTACTCATGCTAAACTATTTTACCAAACCCAGGCCAATCTTATCAGAAGAGAAACATTGCTAGGATAGGGGGTTTCTAAAGGTCCTTTTACACGGGCCGATTATCGGCCGAAAATTCGTTCCTAGGAACGCTAGTGCCGATAATCGGCCCGTGTAAAAGTGGCCCTAATCAGCCGACGAACGAGCAAAACGCTCGTTCGTCGGCTGATTGGATCTTTTGTAAAAACCAAAAGATCCGATCTGTCGGGCGCACATCGCCCTGTGTAAACAGGCGATGTGCGCCTGACAGCATGGAGCTTCCAGGCCGCACGAGCGATACAGCGATCACTCGTGCGGCCCGGCACTCGATTCATCGGGCCGTGTAAAGGCTCCCTGAACGAGCGCCGATGTCGCTGATCGGCGCTCGTTCAGGGAGACTTTATCGGCCCGTCTAAAAGGGCCTTAAGAGAGCGTTTAGAAGTTTCTGTTTATACAAGGGATAGTTAATACCAAAGTGGATAAGCTAAATAGCTGGTTTAAAGGTTGGACAATAATATCCTTAAAAAGGACATTATCATTACAAAAACATCTGTAGTTGAGTTTGCTAATTGAGGCCTGCTGGAAACATTGTTTTTAACAAGAGACTCCAGTAGGCCTTGTTCTGGAAACTCGTTAGATCTCAGGTACATCCACATATCAGTGGTTTCACTAATTCCAGGCCAATGAATTTAATACAATTCGAGTTGCCCCCATGAGTTTCGTGAACATGTTTTAATAATTAGGTATCTATCCTATGCTTGACAGCACTCAGATGTTTCCCAATAGGTCTACAGATGTCTTGAACACATTTTCCATGTGGCATTCACATATGGCTTTTATAGATCACCCCTTTTAAACAGCAGTTGATAAAGTTGTGGATTTTAAACTTGCGTCCCAGAATAGTGCTCATAAAGGTATTTCTGGTTTGGAAATACCTACAGACTATGCAGCCACTACATCTGAAAACATCCTTTAGACTACGTGGTGCAGAAGAGTAGTGACTGTGCACCAAAAGATCTTGCAGAGTGTAACTCTTCCTGTATACTGTATAATTTTCAGATAGTCTCCCACCACCTTTTTGATTTCCTGATCCATCAAAGGGATTGGCCAATATTTGGTCAGTATCACCCTAGCCTTGTTAGCTCCCTTCATCATATATCTTGATGAGACAAATTTTACATTCATCTGTCTATTACCTAAGGCATGAGTAATCCGGTATGGTCAGCACCGTATGAAAAGCTGGTATAAGGACTTGTTCTAGATAACCACGTGATTTGAAATGTTGTCTTGAGTCACATGACCGTTTAATAAACTCTCATTTTTCAGAATAGTTCCTCCGCAGTCTTAGATAATGTCCTTGATGCATCCTTTTCTTTAAGAGAGTTAGATTCTCCAGTTGAAGTAGAGATTTGGTAGCTGTGGGTTTCTGGAAAATGGTGGTCACTAAATCATCAGAGGGTGATATATATATATATATATAGATCTAAATATAGAATGACATCAATTTCATATGTGAACCTGAGGCGTTCTTGTACAGTATGTTCACATATTCAATAAAGGTTTCCTTGGTACTGTTCCATATGACCAATATGTCATCAATGTACCTTGCCCATGCATCTATGTACTGTGTACAATCCTGCGGTTGATCATCGAACAACATAGTGGCCTACCACCAGCCCAGGAGCAGATTAGCATATGTAGGTGAACTAGGTCACCCCATCATTGTATCCCTGAGCTGGTGGTATATCTTACCAAAAAAAAAGAGGAAAAAGGGCCAGTATATATTCCAAAATTGCTATACAAACTCAATTTGAGATGGTTATTGTCTACCCCTCATGCTGAGGAATTACTCAGGAACAGCTTTTAAACCACACGCATGCTGTATCGAGGAATATAAAGCCTCAACATCTAAATTTCCTAACTAGGAGTGCCTGTCAATAGTGATCCTCCCCTAATCTTTTAAGCAGGTTCATAGTATCCCTCATGTATGACGGAAGTGACATATCAAATGGGGCTAACATACAATCAATTTCCAAGTTTTGACAAATGCTGGCCACTTCAGATACTATGGGTCTCCCCACCTCACTACTTATAAGAAGGATGCAATTAACTGAGGGCTTCTATTGTGGAAGTGCTCTTTAGTAGAGGAGGCAAAGGAGTGGTGAATATTGCATTGCTAGTGCTTGCATTACTCACTGCTCCCTGGTCTTCTCCAGCGCTGCATAGGGTCCTGTGCATAGCTGTAGGACGTAGAGCGCGTAGGCACACTCTATAACCTGACGCCGTGGGACATCAGGACACAGGGCTGTTCTGGCGCCTGGATTATTTATATTATATGTAAGGGAGCTGACTTGGGGTCTGAATGAATATGGGTTCTAAATTAATTCGGGAGCTGATTTGGGGTCTAAATGAATTTGGGGTCTGATCTGGGGGTCGTTCTGGGGTTTGCATGAATTGGTGAGCTTATCTAGGGTCTGTATTAGTTTTGATGTTAGATATGGAGGACTTTATTTATTTGAGAGTCTGAAGGTTTGTATTCATTTGTGGGGTCTATCTGGGGGGTCTGTATTAATTTGGGGGTCCAGCTATGGAAAATTTTTGAAAAATGTTTAGTTTTAATTTAATGTCATAAAATAAACACAATGATACCGTTCTGATCTCCAGCTGCTCTTTCAGCTGCCTCCCGTGTCCTCGTTGGTCTCTGTAATTACAAGTTTCTATCAACCCAGACATGTTACAGCTGTGGCCAGTGATTGGGAAGCGAGCAGCAGGGTTCAGTAAGATATCACTACTATTAATTTATAACATTTTAAGGCTGTGTTATAGGAGCATAAGATCAAAAATAACGGAAGTGCCAGATTCGTCACATACGGTAACATACACAAAAGGGACCTAATAGATTTCATTGACTATAATAGGATCCATTCAGTTTCAGTTCTGTATAACATTTTCATAGCGGAAAAAAAGTCCTAATTTTGACAATTTCTGTGACGGAGCTCCTGAACGGAGTTTCCAACACAAAAAAAAACCTATATGGCTGAATAACCCTGTTGATTTTGGGTTCTGATCTGGGGTTTGAATTTTTTTGGGATCTGGTCTGGGATTGGACGTCGAAAAGTCTGCTTTGGAGCCCATCAGTTACTAGTTCGGTATCTGCGTCCTTTTACACTTTTATGCTAATAGTAAAGTATTTGGGGACACTGGGCAGCACTGTTGGTACATTAATGTGGGCACATGGGACAGCAGGCAAGGTAATAGTTGAAGCTGCAGGATAGTAGTGTTAAGGGGGCAGTTAGACAAGAAGTTTCTTTGGAGATGGTCTGCAGAAGCAATGAGTCAAAGTCAAAATACATTGTCCCGGCCATGGTGTCCCCCTGATAGGGGACTGCAGCAACTCTGACTGCTATAATTATAACTGCATCATTCTGCTATGTCACGTTGTCAAGCAGTGCCACCATGTGATGGTGCAGGCCAGAGGTGGCGCAGAATTTTGATTGCGCTCAAGAATGGCAGGGAGAGGCACATCTTAGCAGCTTCAAATATATTTGTCAACTAGCTTGTGGACACCAGAAGCCTCCAACTGGTGCTCATGCCCTGGCTCCTCCTCTCATATGAGCAGTGTGATGTACTCTCCAACATCACTGTTTCAACGGACCTCTGTTTCAACAGGACCGATCCTGCACAGCACTCTTTGGTGGCACAGCAACACTGCCAGTACCACAGCACCACTGATCCTTTGCTCAAGGAGGGCAGTGCACCAGCAGTCCACAGGTCACTGTTTATCACGTGGGCAGGGCAGATAGAGTATACTTAGATAATATGTACCTGTGTAGCAGAGTGCTCTGTGCACCTCTAAGGGTAGTGGATGGAGGGAGCGGCCCACCGGGGTATTCAACAGTAACTATGTAATATTTCTTGCCTGATACCATGTATTCTAATAACTCAAAGTTTGCCTACATTATCACACTGTAGAATGGGACTATGCTGTGTAGACAGTCTGTTTTAGATTAATAACTAATACAAACATTGACGTGCTAGTGTAATGGTCTCAGAAAAGAAGATGTGATACATTGTTTGTGCTGCAAACATTTGTCTGTGGTTTTAATTAATGAGGGTGGAAAAATATAAAAGTCCTTATTTCTGCGATAAATAGGGAGAGGTAAGTAAACTGAAATGATTATGTTGCTGGCTTTACAGGATGTGGTAGAGGCGTGCTCATAATCTGAATGTGAAATTAGCATTTAAAGTGTTTATTGGTCTTTACAGATTGATGTTAGCATGACCCTGAGCACGAACAAAGAGACAATTCCTCTATCCTTTGAGTATTCCTTAAATAACAAATATTTGCAAACAGCATCACAATGGAAGGTGCAGCATTCCAGGGCTGTACTCAGTCTCCTCTAAGTTTCCTACAGTAATGACATTTTCAAAAGGCCACCTGAAACTGAAATCCAAGGTGACCAGGCAAAGAGAATTATGTGATACTCAGATATGACATCAAAGGGTTTAAAGTAGCATTCCCATCGCAGAATGACAGGAAGGGCAGATCCACCAAAGGACAGCCTCTCTATACTGGCCAAGGAGCAACAGCGGACTCCCCTCTATTAAAGACGTTATCCCACAAACAGCATCTAAAACCTACCCACAGGATGTAGGATTGCTAGGGGTACAACTACTCGGACCCCCAACAATCCCAAGTATGGGATCTTCGACTCTCCTGTTTGGAGCATTTCTTTTTTCAACCTATGTTACTATTCAGGCAGGCACCAAATGGGGAGTACAGAAACAGCTGCAAATATGCCATAAATATCTAAGATGAGACTACTCCTTTAAAGGGGTTAGCCCACAAAAAGTATTTATCAGATATTCATACAGTCCTACTCTGTGACAGACTGCTAACTCCACATGACTGTGCATATAGGGAAAGCTATTAACTGCTGAGTAGGACGGCCCACATGACTCCTAAGTATAGAAAGAGTAAAAGGTTACACGTTTTACCGAATGCCACCTGCAGATTGTACTGCATTTTTCTGGTGATGGGTTCACTTCTATGTCTGCAGTTGCAGTAATGCAAAGGCAGAAAATGATGACAATTATCTAATGTTATTAGGAAGCCCCACCAAGCTGAATGTGTCCACAAATGTATTTTTTTATAAAGACACCTTCAAAAACAAAGGTCCAAAGGGTCATGCACACTGTCAAAGGACAACTCACATGCAGTTGCTCAGCTTAGAAACACTGGGCCCAACACTACATCAGCCAGTACAGAACTTTAAAGGGATTGTCCCATGAAAAATATTCTACAGTTTTCAAACCAGCACCTGGATCTGAATTGCATGTAATTAAAAATGTAACATAGCTACCGAGTTATTCAATAAAGTGTATCTGCATAGTGCCATCTGCTGTTTTTTTCCTTATTTCTTTGTCTGGCTCTTTGAGATGGCCGCACATGCTCAGTTTCATCCATCAACTACTGAGGTACGGGGCTGGTTCTAGCTTTGTTAGAAAGAGATTGTAATGTACCATATGATTTTTATTTTTTAAATTAGCCATTGGATAATCCCTTTAGGTTGAACAGTTGTCCGTAGTATACTATGACAGACTACAGCATTTTTTTCTATTTGTTATACTAGTGGATAACCAATTGTGGACTTGCCCTGTCCACCAGTAGAAGTATAGGACCACACACACCTTTTAAATCTGTGCTTACAGCCAGAATGTTGATGGCACAGTTTTGCACATGCAGAAAGCCCAGGGGAGGGAGAGGACAGGAGTCATAGTAGTACTCATGGTAACAATCCTCCTGGCACTCCCTGGGGCATGGAGCGGAAGGAGGGGGAATCCTTTTTTCCCCTCAGGGCACACTAGGATTTGGGGTCTCCTGCATGGTGCTAGGTGGGCTGTCAGTGGTGCAAGTGGGTTCTGAGGTATGAGGCAGGGGTCCGTTGAAATGCAGAATAGTCCAATACAATGCTACGGTAATGCATGTGATTGTGCCATGCAATTATGAGGCCAGTTTTGGTGCAACTACTGTATGTTTTACAGAAAAAACGTGGTAGATGGTACATACACACACTTGCAAGATGGGCAGTATAGTTGTCCCCTCTGAGTCCTTTTCAAGTTAAAATGAGACATTTTTCAAATTCCGCAACGGAGTGCAACTTTTCTCCTTCTCTCTCTATTCAGCCAGTAATTCTGCAATACCCAACGGCGAAGTGCAGACCTTTAACAGATGGCTAATCTGTCTCTTGGGTATGATAGAGTGCTTACAGCTACTTATCCAATCCAAATTGCAGTGCAGTCTATAGTCTGATGGGTGATCTACCTTCACTGGCTTGTTGTCCATGCACTCTCCCTTGAAATGGCTGCTCTACCTTCTATTACATTCAGTTCATCCCTCCCTTAGAGGCTGGCCCATCTTACAGTTACTTTTACTGGCTGATCATGGCCCAAAGGGCTATTGTATTCCTATCTGCTGCTTCTACACACACACTTTCCCCAGTTAAGAAGGGTGGGATCAGCCCACATCTAGCAGACAGATCCAAGGCTGGCAGATTAAATCCTTAACCCCATATACAACCTTTGGGTGCAATTCTCAGTATATGGTCTCATTCTGTTCTGCTCTTGTTCTGTATATATGGACAATGGACTGTACCATTTGTCTTCTCCTGTATGCTGAGAGTAATTTTTAGAATCTACTCATACTAGGTCTGTAGTTATTTTTGCGCGTTGGGTCTGAGGTGCTCATAATTTATTTTGGGGTCTGGCCTGGGAGTCAGTAATAGTTTAGGGGGTCTGGTCTACTTTCTAACAACAATTTATTGACTCTTGGGTTTGTAGGCTGTTTGGTCTGGAGTCTGTAATATTCTGTGATCTTTATTTATTTTGGTTTCTGTGTCTACTATAATGCATTGCGTACATTACATATTATATTGTGCCCCTGCACTGGCTCAGTACCCTGTGGTCCGTTATAGTGGGTTGTTAAGCCTCAGTTAATGGTGACGCAACTATGACCAGTCAGAGTGGCTGGAAGAGGTGCCAACAGCAGCATAGGCCCAGGAGGAACCCGTCACAGGTGTGCGTTGCTGGAACGCTACTCTGCAACATTGGTAGGAAGGGGCAGAAGAGAGATGAATTATGGACAGTATTTGGAGAAACTAGGAAGGGGGCGTGTGGTGGAGACATGTTGTTGGCCTGAGGGAGAGAGTAGACCTGAGCTTCTGCAAGTAGACTGGTAAAGAACAGTAGGATGAGCCTAAGGTGTCCCCCTTTAAGGTAAGTGGCTTTCCTTTGACAACAAAAACTTGGACTGTGACTGTGTGTCCACTCAGTGGGCTGGGAACATATGCCTACTACACAGAGGGTTGGGCAGTAGTAACTTAAAGTAATGGCCACCCAAAGAGCTACAGCAACTACTTTAGGCACACCCTGACCCTCAAAGGATTTCAAGCTGCAATACTAGAAACAACCCACAGGGAGTTGATGCTTTTTTTTTTTTTTTTTTTTTAAAAAGGCAACCATGATTTTGTAATCTTGAACTACCACTTTAACCTTACTGTTCCACTCTATCTTTTCAACAAATCATGTGTGCCTCCTTGTGAAGACTTCTGTTAGCTACTACATTCTGTGTCCATTCTTAAAGTTGAACCCTTTAAGTACCACAGGGTCACACAGAGTCCTCCATAGGGGGAGTCATTCTTTGCAGCAGCTCATCTCTCTGACTAATGCCTGATTCACACATCAGTCAATGACAGATGTGTGCTGTCCGTGTTCTCCATGGACAGCACACATACCAATTGATTTTAATGTTTATTCACACATCCCTGATTTTCCACTTACTGTGAGTCAGCAGAAAAACCACAGAGACTAGTTCATGATGCGGACCTATGGGTCTGTGAAAAATCACTGACTCAACGTGGAAGGCAAATGCATACAATGCAACAGCACACTGCTAACCAGATAAAGCACAAAATGCCATAGAGATATGAAGTATTCTGGAGCTAATGCTATGCTTGTTTGGTAAATTAGAGATTCTTGGCGAATATATTTTGTACAAAATTATCTGGGCCCGTTCACCAAATCGTCCAGGTGATCTCTGTAGAACGGGAACCTAACACTATTTTCTACCTGTTATGTGCCAACCATGGCTTCCATATAATCAGGGGGTGTTTGGTTCAACGTGGAAGGCATCAGTGTTCTGTCATTGGTTTTCATGGACCATTGGTAGGAGATGCTCTGGAAATTAATTTTCATCTGAGCAGTGTCCATGAAATACCGATAACAAGTCGAGGGCAAAAAAATGGACACACAGACAAAACACGGACTCTTCAAGGATGAACCACTGACCATCTTGTAACACGGATGTGTTAATAAGGCCTAATAGAGGGGAGACCCAAGCAGAGTTTACCCTATCTATGACTTCTATAAACCTTATTAGGACAAGGGTTGACCTAATGATGCTTTTTTCAGTTATTTAAAAAAAAAAAGCAGCTGCCAGATGAGGAATTGGGACAAGAGAAATTATTGGCAATACCACACTTATTCAGTCACAGCCCAACAACATAGGTCCTAAGATAGGACATCCTCCAATGTGCTCCGGAAAGGTTATGCTTTATATTAATGCTCATTGTGTCAGTTAACTGAAGCAGACAAACTTTGGCATGCTGTTCTACTTCTCTATCTGGTTGAAAATCAGATAGAGAATGCTCAGTGCCCCCTTAAGGTGCCTGCACATGGGTGAGGGTTTAGAAATGGAATATCCATGCAGATTTTCACACAGAAAAAAAAGCTAAGTGAACATGAGATTTGTCTAATCTCATTTACTTCGCAGGTACTGTATTAGGCATCATGCATACGTCGTATCCTTTTTACAATTCGCAAATCACGGATCCGCAAAGTACAAATGCCATCTGTGTTACATCTCTATGTTCTGAAGACCCATTGACTTCAATAGGTCTGCGGTCAGCATTTTGCAGACAAGTATAGGGCATGCTCTATTTTTTTTGCGGAATGGACATACAGGTGCAGAAAGCACGTGGATCATATGGTACAAAAATTGTACTTTATATTTGGATGTGGGGCCCAATACTGAGTCTTGCTATGGGGCTCCATGATTTCTATGTACCCTCCTGGCCAGGACCACACATGAATGTGCTTTATACACTTTTGCACCTTCCTTGACATTTGAAATTTTTAAAAAGTTCTTAGCTAAATAAGCGGTGTTGTAAAATGCACCAAATTTATTAACAGCCATGCAGGACAGGCAACTAATGGCTTGAGCCAAATTTATCATTTTAGGAAACAAATGCTATATCTCCCCATCTACATCCATGTTTGTAAAAATTTGTTGAAAAATACAGAAATACAGGCTTCTGGTGGGATAGAGATTAATTACTGTGCTTCTCAGTGTCAATACATACTGTATTACATTTATAGATTTGCATTAGTCATTCAAAGTACAGCAGTAATGTGCGAGTCTATGTTCCAGACTGCATAATCAGAGTTCTCAGCTCATCTAATAACAGGTCAGTGTAGACATTGATATTGCAATTGAAACCTAAAACCTCAGCTGCAGGACTACCCACCTCTCTACCAGTTATTTGCACTAACTAATAACCGCCAAATAATGAATAATAATTATTGCAGACTGCCAAACAAAGAACCTTTGACTGTGCGAAAGAGCTGTCCTTTCTGGACATTGCTGCATGAAGGTTTCCCTGCAGTCCTATGTAAAAGTACAAATAATCACATAATGCAAAAGAAACAAACAGGTAAAAGTCAGCTCTATTGTGTCCATTAATAGAGTTCCTAAATATCTATCATGAGGATAGCTCACAGACAAAAGAAATAAGTATTACTTGATCATTTAAATGGTTAAAGAGAAGGTGCCGTCCAAGACATCTCACAGATGAGAGCCCTGACTGCACACAGCATTCTTCTGCATCTTAAACACAGGCAGCAACTTGAAAAGCCCCCTCCTCACCTCCTGCTTGTGCTGTGGTCTGTCTCCTGAGCTGTCTGGGTTGACTCGTTGCCTTCAACTGATGCTTCTCTTGTGATTCTCCTCCAGTTATCCACTTTCTGCCTCCTCCTCCCGCCTCCTCTAGGTCATTAAGTCCACCCACCCTGCCTTTCCTTCTCTGACACAACCTCTTACTGTTTTAACTTGAAGACCTTTGTAAGGATGGGAACTTGAAGACCTTTGTAAGGATGGGAACTCTTACCCAATATTTTGGGTAAGATATACATGTAATGAAATAACAGTGCCTGTCACATATTACAGATTATAAAGTAGAAAGAATAATTCCAGGCAGGACGTAACTAGAAAAGGCTGGGTCCAATACCAAATTTTTGAATATCCCCCCTGCCCTACCAAATCAATTTCCTCACATCCCCCCCTCCCACAGCTAGTCAAGACAGCCCACTCTTGCAATAGAGCCCCCCACTCAAACAGTAGTTATGTCCCCTTAGTGCCCCCACACCGTGAAATGCCCTGTTAATGCCCTCATACAGTAGTTATGCCCTCGTAGTGCCACCACAGAGTAATTATGCCAACTTATTGCCCCCACACAGTAGTTATGCCATGTTAGTGTCCTCACACAGTAGTTATGCCCTGTTAGAACCCCACACACAGTAGTTATGCCCCCTTACTGCTCCAACACAGTAGTTATGCCCCCTAGTGCCCCTACAAAGTAGAATAATCCCACCCCTTCTGGTGAAGCCCCACCAGCCTTCTGCTAAGTCATTCCCCTTTTTAAGAGCATCTGTCAGCAGACTTGTAGCTATGAAACTGACCTATTGCACATGTGCTTGGCAGCTGAAGACATCTGTTTTGGTGCCATTTTCATATGAGAAAAATGATGTTTTTTCATCATTTTTATTTGCAAATGAGGCTCTAGGAGCAAAGGGGACATTGACATAACTCCTGGAGACTCTGCTCTCTCTGCAACTGCTGCACCCTCTGGACATTGATTGACAGGGCCAGGTGTGATGACATTTGGAATGCCTGGCCCTCCTGGGGATGATGAAGGGTGTAGTGGGTGGAGTTTTCAGTCCAGTGAAGGGTGTAGTAGGTGTTTACATTTTTGCCTGATCTTGCAGTTCACAGCACTAAGAGAAGTGTTCTGGCTGCTGCTCCTCTACACTCATAACCTAGAAGCTCAGGTTGTAAAAAAATTAAGCCCAACAGGAGCATGGGGATTGAAGTGAAGACTTAGAAAAAGTTGACAGGTATACTATTAGCGCAGGTTTACACAATTAAATGATATTGTTTAGGATCCTGTACAACCCCTTTAAGGCCAGCATATTATACAGTGCATGAGTCTTATGTCTTATTCACACATCAATATTTTGGTCAGTGACTTCCATGAGGAATTGTGAGCCAAAACCAGGATTGGAGCCTCCACCTAGATAAGGTATAAGGGAAAGATCTGCACCTGTTTTTTATTTAGAGCCGCATCTGGTTTTGGCTCAAAATCACTGGTGGAAATCAATGACCAAACACTGACGTGGGAATAAGGCATTAGGCCTCTTTCACACGTCAGTGAATCGCGGACAGCACACGTATCTATAGATTTTAATGTGTGTATTTACACATCAATGGTTTTCCATGGACCATGGGTCCATGTTAACACCACCGAAACATGTCCTATTTTTGTCCCTCATGCACATTAGTCTATGGGTCCATAAAAACCACGGAAAAACATGAATGCTATCCGTATATGTTCTGTGCACCAGAAAATGAAATGTACACCAGCAAGGAACTTGGCACACGACCTGTTCCCTCCCACCTTTTTTTTTTTTTAAGTGGGGAGAGTGATGGTAAAGTGAAAAAATTGCAAATTTTGCCTCAAAATGGTACTTGTGCCAAAAGTTTGACACTCTTGTAAACCAGTTTTGGTATACTCAAATAAATTGCCCAAATATTCTTCAAAAAGTCCCTTATTTTAAATCTCAGTTTTTGTTTTTTACTCTGTCTTCCCAGAGCCATAACATTTTTTTGTTTTTTGTTTATTTGCTTGTTTTTTGTGGACAAGTTGCATTTTATAATTTCACCATTTAATATTGTGTATGATATACTGGTTAGCTGGAAATAATTCCAAATAGGGTTGGATTGGAAAAAAGTACTACTGCGCCATAGTTTTATGGGTTTCATTTCTATGGCATTCATTATGTGGTAAAACTGGCCTCTTCCCTTAATTCTCCAGGTCAGTACTATTAGAGCAATACGCCATATAAAAAGCTTTTCCTGTGTCCTTAATACTGAAAAAAAACATAGTTTTGGAAAACAATATTTTTTTCTTTGCATTGCGATATTCTGACCTCCATAACTTTTTTAGATTTCCATACAGAGGGTGGGATGATCTGTAGTTTTTAATGATTCTATTTTGGAGTGTATTACTTTTTGATAAATTTTTAATCACATTTTTTAGGAGGTGAAGTGCCAAAAATACTGTAACTCAGCCATTTTGATTTTTTAATGTAACGGTGTTCACTATACGGGATAAATAGGTTTTTATTTTAATAGTTAAATAATTGACCAAATAACTGAATTTTGAACTCAGCCTTACTCTGGTGGCCTATGTCCACTGCTGCTCCGCTGTCCCCCTCTATCTAAGTGGCAGTAGACTTAGAGTTGAGAGAATCTCTATAAATTTGTTTTATCTTTGATTCACCAAATTTTTCTAAAAATTTGGCTTGGGTCCAAATTGGTTCTGCCCAACTCAAACATGCTCCAATTGAAAATTAGAGAGAGAAAAGAAGAGCGGAGGCAGCGCCACATGTGTGATATCAGCTGGGCAATGTAAAGTATTAGATAAAAATGCGCTTACCCTTATTTGTTGTGAATAGCCACAACAAACTGTAGGACACCTTCTGGTTATTATTTAGAACCCACCAGCATCAGGGGTTCTTCTTTAAGACTGCAGCCTGCGGTCCTCGGGTCCCTTAGGTTGAAAGCCGTGCAGGGTCTCGATAGTGCCAGTAGAAGAAAATGGTTGAATCACAATTTCACTGGCACTGTCTTTAAAGATGGAAACGGCACTCTCACAGATGGAAAAGAGTGTTATATTTATTGAAGTAATCGTCAACGCGTTTCGAGGGTATTAACGCTTCCCTCTTCGTCAGGACAATATTACGAGTTACACAAGCAGTCACACGCTTCTTAAAATATGGGGTTGTTTTGGCGCGCAGAAAAAGCGGGGTGTGTTGGAGGTGTGTCCACCGCTATGACGTCGCTATAGGTAGTATCACCCCAAGTTTGATTGAGTTTAAAACAGTAATAATAATAGTATAAAGCATTAGCCAAATAAAAGAAGAATATATATAAAAATATAAATATTGGTACACATATGTACGAGGTGACTCTTATCTCTATGGATGGGAGAGAAACATCTATCTGTTGCAATGGCAGAATCATTGATATTAAGTAACACATTGTTGCAAAACAGTAATTTATGGAATAGTGGTCTGCATTGTAGCATAATGGTCTCTTATAAGGTGTTTAGCTGTTTTTTCCCCAATATAGATCTTATGTTACGGTCATAGAAGAATGTAAAGGATGTACAATCATACGATAGAATAGCTTCCAATGGATGCGAACCTAAATATATACATGTGGATTCATACATATAGATATAGATATGTATGCTTGTTTTACCTATAGGTAGTTATGTGGTGGATCGCTATACATATCTATATAGACACAGACATGTATGCTTGTTTTACCTATAGGTAGTTATGTGATGAATCGCTGGAGGGATGTTCTTTTTATTCCGTGATGCTCAGTGTTGCCGTTCCGTGAGTGGTCTCACGATATCTCACTATGTTCTTTGGTGCTCTGCTGGTGCAGTAGGTATAGAAGAGGCAATACTCTGCCTCTTCTATACCTACTGCACCAGCAGAGCACCAAAGAACATAGCGAGATATCGTGAGACCACTCACGGAACGGCAACACTGAGCATCACGGAATAAAAAGAACATCCCTCCAGCGATTCATCACATAACTACCTATAGGTAAAACAAGCATACATGTCTGTGTCTATATAGATATGTATAGCGATCCACCACATAACTACCTATAGGTAAAACAAGCATACATATCTGTATCTATATGTATGAATCCACATGTATATATTTAGGTTCGCATCCATTGGAAGCTATTCTATCGTATGATTGTACATCCTTTACATCCTTCTATGACCGTAACATAAGATCTATATTGGGGAAAAAACAGCTAAACACCTTATAAGAGACCATTATGCTACAATGCAGACCACTATTCCATAAATTACTGGTTTGCAACAATGTGTTACTTAATATCAATGATTCTGCCATTGCAACAGATAGATGTTTCTCTCCCATCCAAAGAGATAAGAGTCACCTCGTACATATGTGTACCAATATTTATATTTTTATATATATTCTTCTTTTATTTGGCTAATGCTTTATACTATTATTATTACTGTTTTAAACTCAATCAAACTTGGGGTGATACTACCTATAGCGACGTCATAGCGGTGGACACACCTCCAACACACCCCGCTTTTTCTGCGCGCCAAAACAACCCCATATTTTAAGAAGCGTGTGACTGCTTGTGTAACTCGTAATATTGTCCTGACGAAGAGGGAAGCGTTAATACCCTCGAAACGCGTTGACGATTACTTCAATAAATATAACACTCTTTTCCATCTGTGAGAGTGTCGTTTCCATCTTTAAAGACAGCGCCAGTGAAATTACGATCCAACCATTTTCTTCCAATTGAAAATTGGTATATACAGTAACACTGTGACGTCTCCAAGGCCTCATATTTATTCTCTAAGTCTGGGAGGAAGAAAAAGATCCATGCTTAAAGGGCTTATACAAACCCTATAATGACACCCCCCCCCCCCCAATGCCCGGGCACCTCCGGTGATAGGGGAGAGAAGCCAATAGCAGGCCACAACGAGGACAAGACTTTCGTAGCATCACCAACAAGGCTAGGGAAGCTTGTCCCTGGCGCGGCCTGCTATTGTCTGCTCACCAATCCCCACACCCCACAAAGGATGTTTTGATCTGCAGAAACACAGCAGCGGCTATGCAGGGATCAGGGGAGGTACAGGTGCCAGGGAGTGGGGTAATTATAACCTATATGAGGTGTCTGGGCATTGGGTTGGATAACCTCTTTAATACTTCTCTGAGTGAGATGTACAAGCCAGTTTTCATTCTAAAAGAACAAGAGTACAGAGTGTCTCAAAAGAAAATTGCCCTGGTTAGCCGAGTAGCCTTGGGGGTATCGTTGGGGGTGCTGTTTCTCATTAGGGAAATTACCTAGTATGTACGTATGAGGAGTGGAAAAGCGGAGGTGGGTTCAGAACTCGGTTAAAAATCAATGCTTGGTTGAAACATATAAAAAAAGTTAAAAACATAGTAGTGCTTATGCGTTTCAAGTAGATGTACCCTTAGTCATAGCATACAGTGTATAAAATGTAGCTAGGTTATAGAGATGAGCAAATCTATTCGCCGCTTCGTAGATTCGATACGAATCTTCCTTATTTCCTACACCAAAGCGTAGGAATGCGTGTGCAGCTTTTCAGATTCGCTTCAGAAGATTCTTCTTAAATCTTTGTTCGCTAACGCTACGAACGCATCATATAATTTGTACGCTAATGCTACACATCTGATAATTTGTATGCTAATGCATACGTAGCCAGTTAAGTAGCGTACTTTTACTGTATTTTCGTTATTTGTGCGGATCTAGACAATAATATGCTAAAGCTTCGTACACACTTTGTACACTCATGCGTACGTATTCTCGGGAATGTTTGCAGAACACGAATATTTTTTAACGCAACTTTGACTGAATCGAATCTTATCCAAGGCGAATCTTTTTAAAAATTCGGCAAATAATTTTTGAAGATTCGCTCATCTCTACTAAGTTAAATACTTAAGCAAACAAGCAATAAGTAAAACCAGAATTGAATTGCAATAATCTCCATACAAATAAACCAAGTAAAATGTAACTACCATAGTGGCAGACCATGTGACTGCTATGGGGCCCAGGGCAAGAGAGGGTCCAGTCTTAGTTGGGATTATCTCCTCTTCTACTGGAGGTAAAAACTTGGTCAGGACTCTACCCTCTAAAGCAGAGATCTCAAACTCGTGGCCCTCCAGCTGTTGTAAAACTACAACTTCCATCATGCCAGGAGAGCCTACAGCTATTTGGGCATGCTGGGAGTTGTAGTTTTACAACAGCTGGAGGGCCACGAGTTTGAGATCTCTGCTCTAAAGGAACAACTTTTAGCAAATGAAGCAATGGAAACACGGCCCAAGGGTCACTGAAAGGGGTTTAGGCGGAAACCCTTCTGTGCTGTGGAGGGGGGCTGGTTTGATCCTTGCTATGGGGCCCTTACTTCTCTATGTAGAATAATAAGAAAAATAAAAACACCATATAAATGTCAGTTTTAGTTCCCTGGAAGCAGAAAACATTAGAAGGGTATTCAGACACCTCTGATTCAGGTGCTTCTAATTCATCCCCTACCAAGGGCACAGTTATCAGCAAAAATCAAAATACAACACAGGGCTGGGCAGAAGCACAAATGTAACAAAATAAAGATATCCAGAATACAAAAGAAATACAGAGAAATACAAAATAATGCAATCATCTGAACAAACAAATAGGGGGCGATTTATCAATACTGGCACTTACTGCGCCTGTCTTGATATCTCCTGCACTGCCTCATCATAAATTAGGTGAGGCTCTGTCAAATTAGGTGAGCCTCTGTCAGTCCATGCACTTAACCAGAAATCTACAACAGCACAGAGCTGTAATCAATTTATCATCCACGGATCTAAGTTCTGATCAAAGTTCTGTATTATCCAAAGGTCTAAATGTTGTACCTGATGCACACTTCGATTTGTATTCCACATTGCTTGACATTAATAAATTTATATAGACCATTACAGTACAAAAACTTTTTTTTGAAAATGACACAATAATTAACCCTTTCTACCCTGGAGGTTTGTTCGCCTTTGTGTTTTCGTTTTGCGCTCCCCACCTTCCCAGAGCCATAACTTTTTATTTTTCCCCACATATAGTCATATGAGGGCTTGTTTTTTGGTGGACATGGTGTAATGCCACCATTTAACATTGTGTAGAATGTAGTTGGAAGAAAAAGAAATTCCAAATGAGTTGGAATTGGAAAAAAAAACTCAATTTTTTTTCCTTTTTGTTTTTCTTTTTTTCTTTTTTTTTTTTTGTTACGGTAATCACTGTGGTAAAACTGACTAGTGATCTTCATTCTCCAGGTCAGTATGAATCCTGTGAAACCATATGCAAAGTTTTTCTTGCGTTTCTGACACCTATAACTTTTGGTTATGTATGCACTGCTGTACGCAAGCTCATTTTTTGCAGGGCAATCTTAAAGGGGTTCTGTAGTTCTTTAAAACTGATGATCTATCCTCTGGATAGATCATCAGCATCTGATCGGCGGCGGTCTGACACCCAGGACCCCCACCGTTCACCTGTTTGAGAAGGCAGCAGCGCTGCAGGAGCGCCACGGCCTTCTCTGTGTTTACCGCAGGCCCAGTGACGTCACGACTAGTATCACTGGCCTGGGCGGGGCTAAGCTCCATTCAAGTGAACAGAGTTTAGCCCCACCCAGGCCAGTGAAACTAGTCGTGACGTCACTGGGCCTGCGGTAAACACAGAGAAGGCTGCGGCGCTCCTGCAGCGCCGCTGCCTTCTCAAACAGCTGATTGGCGGGGGTCCCGGGTGTCGGACCCCTGCCGATCAGATGCTGATGATCTATCCAGAGGTTAGATCATCAGTTTTAAAGAACTACAGAACCCCTTTAAGGGGGGTGATTTGACTTTTTATATTTTTTAAATTTTTATTTCTTACACTTTTTTATAGTTCCCATAGGGAACTATAAAAAAGCTCCAGCAACTCTGATCGCCACACGGGGAGCCCAGAGCATTACCGGAAGCACATTCTTCTGGTAATATGGGCGCTCAGATGCTGTGGCCTGGTTTGACTATGACATCTGAGAGGCTAAATGTCCACGACAAGCATTACCGCCGATCAAGAACATTAGCCGCGGATGCCTGCTCTATGAAACAGAAGGCACCCTGGTTGCTATGAAGCCTGCTCCGCTCGCGACTGGGTGCCATCTTTAAAGACCTAAGATGTGACATACTATTACATCATATGTCGGTAAAGGATTAATGAAGAGGATGATATTGACAGTAATGGTATTGAGACAAAGTGTTTTGTAATCTTTCTTTTCAGGAACAAGTATCTGTACAATATCTCTACAATTTAAATGAAAATACAATACCAAAAATTGGAACCAGTGCAGTGACCCCTATAAAAGTCACTAATCTGGAGTTTTACCCAGTACAATCGAGAACTAATGCAATGGATCAGTTTCAAACTATCATAGAGAGAGAACCACATACTATTCAAAAAGAAAAGATGACCCCCACATCAGTAGCATTCTCAATCAGGTTTGCAGATTTGTGGCCAGAAGAGGTATCACATTAGGAAACCTTCTAGCGCCGTCAATGCATGTTTCTCCTGTTACCAAAAATGCAAACATGTTGCCATGCAAGTGTCTTTTTAAATGTGGCTCCACTAGATGTTCCACCTGCAAATACCTAAACCCTTGCAAACGTGTTGTCTCCACAACAATTCACCACTGTCATCAATTGAACAAGTTTATGAATTGTTACACCATCTATATTATTTACATTATTGAACGCATCCAAAGTAAAATGCAATACGGCATTTAAGAACAAAGATTGCTGAGCTCCTCAACAGTATTAGAAAAACGAATCAAAGGAATCTATCTGGTGCGCCAGCGCACTTTGTGAATTGTCACCAAAGTGACACACATATTTTTCAAGTAAAAACCATCGAAAGGATTAACCAACCTAGTCGAAAGCTTTACTCCATCATGAGGCTTATTGGATACTGACTATGGGAAGCTGCTCCCCTCATGAAGTCAACCTAAAAAACTGATCTGGCATATTTTTACTAATGTCTGTTCACTTTTCATGGTTACTTTTTTTTTCTCTTTTTTTCATACTGTTATTTGCGAATTCATTTGTTTTCATACATATCCAGGTATTTAATGACTGCTACTTACATTGTGCTTGGTTTATTTGAATGGAGATTATTGTAATCCACTTGTGATTTTACTTATTGTTATCTACAGCTGTGTTCTTGTTTGCTTCCTTAGGTATTTAACCTAGCTACATTTTATACACTGTATACTGTGACTAAGGGTATCTCTAGCTGAAACGCGTAAACGCTAGTGTTGAGTGAATCTAAGTTGACGAAGTGGAATTCGATCTTAATTTAATGAAAAATTTGATTCATCACAAATCTGAATTTTCGTGGTAATCAGATTCTTTCTAAAATGGCTGTTGCACATGTTACAAAGTAAAGTAAGAAGCCCGGGAATGAGGGATCACCCAAAATGCCGTGCAGCCAGCCAATCAGCAGATAGCTATCCCCTGTGATGCCACAGCCTTATAAAAAGCCTCCTCATGTCCGGTCTCATTTTCCGGTGAACTGAGCATAGAGACAGATGTGACAAGTGCTAGGGAAAGAAAAATATTACTTTTCAACAGTTCAGGGGCAGCAGTGAGATAGTGTAGCGACATAATAGGGAGACTTTATCCACACTATAGGGAAGAGAATAGAGTACAGCTTGGCTAATAGAGAAGCTATTCTATTACACCTTGCTGCACTAATTGGGTAGTTCACATTCTTTTATACACAAGTAATTCTGTTAATCCTTGATTCTGTAATTGGGGTGAACTAGTGGTGTGATACTACTGATTTTGGGGTGTTTACATTCTTTTATGCATCAGTAAATCCATTAATCCTTGATTCTATAATTTGAGTGAAATTGCGGCCCAATACTTCTGATTTTGGGATGTTCACATTCTTTTATACATAAGTAAATCCATTAATCCTTGATTCTATAATTTGAGTGAAATTGCGGCCCGATACTTCTGATTTTGGGGTGTTCACATTCTTTTATACATAAGTAAATCCGTCAATCCTTGATTCTGTAATTGGGGTGAAATAGTGGTCTGATACTACTGATTTTAGGGTAAACAGGTTCTGTAGAAATCTATGTGGAATCAGCTGACAGGAGTGCGCTCTTTCACGCTATAGTAGGATCTTGGACCACTGCATGGTTCTTTATACCTGACACTAACATTGACCTGTAAGGCTGAGTTCACACTTGAGCTATTTGGTCAGTTTTGGCCTTGTAACTGACCAAATAAGTGATATGTGAACTGATTCTAATTCGGCTAAGTGTCCAAATCGAATTTGAGAAAACTTTGCTCATCTCTAGTAAGCACTGCTATGTTTTGAACTTTTTTTATATGTTCTGAGTTCCAATAAAGCATTGATTTTTAACCAAGTGCTGAACCCACCTTTGCTTTTTCCGTGTGAATACTGGGTGACCAGCCCATAATTCGAGCACTGTCTGCACATTGAGGTGAGCTGATCCACCACAGTACCTTTTTTCTCTATGTATCAGGGATATTGTGGTCCAGCCAACTAGAAGTAAAAAGCTTCAGCACTACAGGGCGATGTCATAAAGAATTGCAGCAGATTCATGATGCCTCTGTGCTGTAAATGGCAACATAATAAAAATGAATGAGGTCAAGTTACAATCAACAGTGGCAGAAGTGCAATAGGTTTGGATTTGTACTGTTGGATCATGGTTGTGGCAATTGGCAAGTCGCAACAAGGCCCCTATTTACTTTCATTATGTTGAGGTGTACAGGACAGTAACATTGTGATGCTGAGATCTTTGGCCATGTGACATGTTATTTCTTGTAGCTCCAGCACATCTGTTTTATACAGATCCTTACTGATATTGAGTATAACCCCAAAGAGCAGTGAACACTGAAAAGAGCAATAAGAGGGAGAAAGGGATGTCATGGTACGTGTACACAGGGCCGCCATCAGGGGGGTACAGCAGAACCTACTGTGGGGGGCCCGGGCAGATTCGTCAAGAAAGGGGGGCCCGGGCGCCTGTCAACAACAGGGCCGGCCTTTGGGGTGTGCGACCCGTGCGGTTGCACAGGGCACTTCACTCCCGGCCAGTTAAGGGGGCGCCCTGCCAGAGTGCCCCCTTAATGGCCCGGCCTGCTCCTGTACAGACCAGCGTCTTGTGCCCCCCCTCAGACCTCAGATCAACATCTTGTGCCCCCATCAGACCTCAGATCAGCGTCTTGTGCCCCCCCTCAGACCTCAGATCAGCCCACCCAGCCACTTTAAAAAAAACATACTTACCTGTCCTGCGCTGCCGCTACCATCAGGTTCTGCGCTCCACTTTCTTCCCTGCCAGCGCGCACTATGACCTGACGCAGCGTCAGGTCATAGTGTGCACCGGCAGGGAAGAAGTATGTATTTTTTAAAGTGGCTGGGTGGGCTGATCTGAGGTCTGAGGGGGGCACAAGACGCTGATCTGAGGTCTGATGGGGGCACAAGATGTTGATCTGAGGTCTGAGGGGGGGCACAAGACGCTGGTCTGAGGGGGGCACAAGACCCTGATCTGAGGTCTGAGGGGGGCACAAGACCCTGATCTGAGGGGGGCACAAGACGTTGATCTGAGGTCTGATGGGGCACAAGACGCTGACCTGAGGTCTGATGGGGGCACAAGACGCTGACATGAGGTCTGATGGGGGCACAAGACGCTGACCTGAGGTCTGATGGGGGCACAAGACGCTGATCTGAGGTCTGATGGGGGCACAAGACGCTGATCTGAGGTCTGATGGGGGCACAATGTGTTGATCTGAGGTTTATTATCCCTGTACAGTGACATCACTGTGTGTATTATCCCTGGACTTTGACATCACTGTGTTCATTATCCCTGTACGGTGACATCACTGTGTTTATTATGTCTGTACTGTGACATCACTGTGTTTGTTATCCCTGTACTGTGACATCGCTGTGTTTATTATCCCTGTACAGTGACATCGCTGTGTTTGTTATCCGTGTACAGTGACATCGCTGTGTTTATTATCCCTGTACAGTGACATCGCTGTGTTTGTTATCCCTGTACGGTAACATCACTGTGTTTATTATCCCTGTACAGTGACATCACTGTGTTTGTTATCCCTGTACGGTAACATCACTGTGTTTATTATCCCTGTACAGTGAAATCGCTGTGTGTATTATCCCAGTGCAGGAAGAGGTAAGTGGTCTGTGTTTGTGTGTTTGTTTTCTATTTTTCAGGGTCGTGAATGCAGAGGACTATGTCGGATTCGGTGGACTACGTCGGACCAGCTTTTTTTTTTTTTTTTTAATAAAATGGTGAAACAGGGGTCTGGGGGAGTGTTTATTTCAATAAAATGTTTTATACTTGTGTGTGTGTATTTTTTTTACAATACTACAGTTTTAGTAATTATGGCTATCTACAGACGGCCCTGATTACTAATACTGGGCTTAGTGCTTGCCGGTATGGCAGGCCAGCACTAACCCCAACATCTATTACCTTGGCACCCACCGCCACCAGGGGTGCCGGGAAGAGCCGGGTACCCGCAGGACCGGACCTTCTAAATTGAGGGTCTGGCTCTGGGGCGGCTGCAGGCTGGTACCATTAGGCTGGGAAGGGCCAATCGTGTCCCTTCCCACCCTGGTAGTGCCAGGCTGCCGCTGCTGGTTGTATCTGGCTGGCGAAGGAAAAAATTATTAATTATTTTTGTAAAAAAAAAATGGCGTGGGGTCCCCCCCTTTTTTCCTTCGCCAGCCAGATACAACCAGCAGCGGCAGCCTGGCACTACCAGGGTGGGAAGGGACGCGGTTATTGGCCCTTCCCAGCCTAATGGTACCAGCCTGCAGCCGCCCCAGAGCCAGACCCTCAATTTAGAAGGTCCGGTCCTGCGGGTACCCGGCTCTTCCCGGCACCCCTGGTGGCGGTGGGTGCAGAGGTAATAGATGTTGGGGTTAGTGCTGGCCTGCCATACCGGCAAGCACTAAGCCCAGTATTAGTAATCAGGGCCGTCTGTAGATAGCCATAATTACTAAAACTGTAGTATTGTAAAAAAAAATACACACACAAGTATAAAACATTTTATTGAAATAAACACTCCCCCAGACCCCTGTTTGATCATTTTATTAAAAAAAAAAAAAAAAAGCTGGTCCGACGTAGTCCACTGAATCCGACGTAGTCCTCTGCATTCACGACCCTGAAAAATAGAAAACAAACACACAAACACAGACCACTTACCTCTTCCTGCACTGGGATAATACACACAGCGATGTCACTGTACAGGGATAATAAACACAGTGATGTCACTGTACAGGGATAATAAACACAGCGATGTCACTGTACAGGGATAATAAACACAGCGATGTCACAGTACAGGGATAACAAACACAGTGATGTCACAGTACAGAGATAATAAACACAGTGATGTCACCATACAGGGATAATAAACACAGTGATGTCAAAGTCCAGGGATAATACACACAGTGATGTCACTGTACAGGGATAATAAACCTCAGATCAACACATTGTGCCCCCATCAGACCTCAGATCAGAGTCTTGTGCCCCCATCAGACCTCAGATCAGCGTCTTGTGCCCCCATCAGACCTCAGATCAACACAATGTGCCCCCATCAGAGCTCAGGTCAGCATCTTGTGCCCCCATCAGACCTCAGGTCAGCGTCTTGTGCCCCCATCAGACCTCAGATCAGCATCTTGTGCCCCCATCAGACCTCAGATCAGCGTCTTGTGCCCCCATCAGACCTCAGATCAAGACAATGTGCCTCAACACTCTGCACTTACAAGCATGTAATTGAATTTAATGGCAACTGTGTTTCCCTATTGAAAATGTTTATCAGTGTGTGACTAATAATAATATAACATGTAGCGTAAAAACATTAGCCTTACTAATCTTTTGGGCAAAAAAAGCAGTTGTGATATGCCGTAAAAAAGAAAGATGTAATGTGCTATGTGGAGGCTGCTGCATATTAAGCAAATCTGTAAAGTTTACCCGAAAGGGGGGGCCCGCGAAATTTGGCTGTAGGGGGCCCCGAAATTCCTGATGGCAGCCCTGCGTGTACATCACACTGAAGAATTATATAGAGTAGTTAGAGATAGCCATGAACGTCATCTTTTGGGGTTTTTTTACCAATGGCTTTTTGTGTCAGTTTATTTAGTCACACATTTTTACTTGTATTTTTTCATGCAAGTAAAATGCACCACATCTACTGCATGCTGCATTTTGACAACACCACTGACTAAAAAAAGTGCCAAAAATGAATAAAAGCAACACAGAAAAATGTACTGTTCATAGATGTGAAGTCACATTATGATGACAACTTCCTATTTTCTGCATCAGCAACATATAGGAGAGGTTTATCAAACTGGTGTAAAGTAGGACTGGCTTAGTTGCCCATAGCAACCAAACAGATTCCACCTTTCATTTTTTACAGCTCCTTTGGAAAATGAAAGGTGGAATCTGGTTGCTTTGGGCACCTAAGCCAGTTCTACGTTACATCAGTTTAATATATCTCCCCCATGGTTTATGAAGGAAGTCATATGTCGTGAGCTGTCCGCATTTTCAATGTGGAAACTGCAGGTCACCACATTCCATTGATCTGAGATGTGAGCAAGGGAGGACCAAAATGCTACAGTGGAGCAACTCACAGCCAAAATGAACCATGGGGTTATCAGACGTGCATCTAAAACAACAGTTTAGCGATCCCTACTGCATATGGGGCTCCGAAGCAGACAGAAGGTCACTGAACCTCTTTTAATTTTCTTGGCTGTATTAGAATTGCACCTCTGCTGATTGGTAAAGGGTTGTCTTCTCCGATGAGCCACATTTTCTGTTTCATTGAATGGATAAATATTGGTGTGTCAGGTGACCAACATCAGAGAATAAACACCCTGCAACAACTGCTGGAAGAACACAAGCTGGTGTTGGCAGCATTATGGTCTGGGGAATGCTTTTGTGGCATTCTCTGGACCCATTCATCCATGTGGAAGGCACTCCCAACCAATTTGGGTCAGAGTCAATCCTTGCAGATCGTGTACACCCATACATGCTAATTGTCTTCCCTATGGTAGATGAGATCTACCTGAAAGACAATGTGGCATGTCACATGGCTAGAAATGTCTGATATTGGTTGGAAAAACATGACCCAGACTTCCAAGTATTACCATGGCCCTTTAATTCTCCAGACTTGAATGAAATTGAGCATTTGGGGGACCACGTCAATAATTGTGTTCGCTCTATGGATCCTCCCCCACACTCGCTCCAGCAGCTGTGGGATACACTGCAGTCAGCATGGCTCCAGATACCTGTGACAACCTACCAGTCACTCCCAGCCCATACAGCTGATGTCCGTGCACATGGTGGTTACTGTCAATTTTAACTGGTGGTCAATAATATGACTCAACTGTTATAGTTTACATATATATTTCTCTACTGAATTACAGCTAACATCTGGCTGCAGATATTTTTTAAAAGAAAAAAGTCAAAAACTCTTCATAAATGAGCACTTTTTCTCAAAATGCTATGTGTGAAACTACCTAAATTGTTATTTAAGTTAGCCTCTTAATAGAGATGAGCGAATGTGCTCGTAACGAGCACTGTACCGCTCAGCTCCCCTGCGCTCGCATGGGCGCAGGCAACCGTTTCCGTCCTCCTCACCCGACGGAAGCGGCTGCCTGTGCCCATGCGAACACAGGGGAGCCGAGCGTTACAGTGCTCGGTACGAGCACGTTCGCTTATCTCTACCTCTTAACCATACACCATGTTTGTATGCTGGATTCATTAAGGGTGCTGCCACATGTTCAAGCTTTTTGATGCAGTATTTGATGCCAAAATCAGGTGTAGATCAAAAGAGGAAAGAAAGTATTAAAGGGGTATTCTCATCTTAGACAATGGGGGCATATCGCTAGGATATGCCCCCATTGTCTTATAGGTGTGGGTCCCACCGCTGGGACCCGCACCTATATCCAGAACGGAGCGGGGAGCGCTGCGCCTGGAGGACCCCAGGTTTCCGGGGGTCCGGCCACCACCAGGCGCAGCTCCCCGCACCGCTCATAGAAATGAATGGGAGCCGGGCCGTGCATGCGCGGTGCGCTCCCATTCATTTCTATGGAGCCGACGGAAGTAGCCGAGCCAGCGCTCGGCTATTTTCGGCGGCCCCATAGAAATGAATGGAGGGCGGCTGCGCATGCGCAGTGCGCCCTCATTCACTTCGGGGGCTCCATTCTGGAAAAAGGTGCGGGTCCCAGCGGTGGGACCCGCACCTATAAGACAATGGGGGCATATCCTAGCGATATGCCCCCATTGTCTAAAATGAGAATAACCCTTTAAGGGCAGATAGAATTTCTCCACTCCAGGCTTTGGCTTCAAAAACTGCATCAAAAATCATAAATGTGTGGACACTGAGAATCATGCAGCTGCTGGTAATTCCCACCTCATCATGGACCAAATACAGGAGGAAATGGCTGAAAAGGAGCAGATAGTTGTCAGTAGTACCAGTGTTATGTATGGAGTTCATGCAGGGAGTGAACGGTGGTTGTCCTCTGAGACAGCATCTTTTCACATACAATGCAGGCTGCTCTTACTCTTTCACAGTGAAATCCATCCTAGAAGGGGTCTGACATCTCCTTCTTTAATATTTATCTCTGCATTCCTGGGAGCTCATAAACATTAATTAAGGGGAATTTTACATGGCCCAAAAGGAAAGGTCGACAAACAAGCAAACACTTGCCATTTGTCAGCTGATGTAAGCTTTTACCCAACATGAAAAGATAATGGTTGCACAGGACAAATCGTTAAAAATTTTAAGTACTAACTAGAAAATGTCTTTTAGCCCAATATAAATAAAATGCATTCAAAGGTGACTTTTACCTGCCCCCCAAACCCCCACCCCTCCCACCACCACCACTACCCAGCGTTAAATTGGCATCATCACCCTGACAGAGATAATAGGGCAGACATTTTTTATTTCCTGTGATGTTAAGAGTTGAGCCTTGGAAAATTGCATCTAAAGAGTGCAAGGAATGAGTGGCTCTGATAGGTTAAGTGACTAATTTACCAGGTCAGTAGGTCTTTTTGTCTATATTTTAATACGTTTTTTCCAAAATGTTCTCTTTAAGTCCAAAAATTCTATCCATACATTATTATAGAGTTAAAAGTTGAATATAATTATAATTACTGATCACTTGCCTTCATTTAGGACGGTGTTACACATTTACAATATAAGATCAGTATTTTCAGCTAGATGGCATCTGGTGGGTACATGCTATGTACCGTATTTTTCGCTTTATAAGACGCACCTGATAAGACGCACCCCAGATTTTAGAGTAGGAAAATAAGGAAAAAATATTTTTCATCACACCTCATATCAGACCCCCATAAATTTCAGGACATCACATCAGACCCCCATATCAGCCCTCCATGTCAGAACCCCATCAGCTCTCCATGTCAGTCCCCCATCAGACCTCCATGTCAGACCCCCATCAGACCTCAGATCAGCCCATCAGCCCCATATCAGCCCACTGTGTCCCCATCAGACCTCAGATCAGCCCACTGTGCCCCCATATCAGACCACTGTGCCCCCATCAGACCTCAGATCAGCCCCCATATCACCCCACTCTGCCCCTATCAGACCTCAGATCAGCCCACTATGCCCCCATCAGACCTCAGATCATCCCACTATGCCGCCATATCAGCCCACTGTGCCCCCAATATCAGCCCACTCTGCCCCATGAGACCTCAGATCAGCCCCTATATCAGCCCCCTCTACCCCCATCAGACCTCAGATCAGCCCACCAGCTGCCCATATTAGATGACTGTGCCCCCATCAGACCTCAGATCAGCCCACCCACCCAGATAAAATAAAAAAATTCTCTCACCTCTCCTGCGCCTCGGCTCCGCTCCGGCACTCCTCTGTCTTCTCCTGCCGGCGCTGCACTGTCACCTGACCTGGAGCAGAGCCGCGGCGCAGGAGAAGTGAGAGAGTTTTGTATTTTATCCTTATGGGGCTGGGTGGGCTGATCTGAGGTCTGATGGGGGTCCTGGCACCTAATATATACTAGTGAGCGCTTCCATAATGGAAGCGCTCACTTGTATTCGCTTTATAAGACGCACTTTTGGGGTGAAAAAGTGCGTCTTATAAAGAAAAAAATATGGTATGTAAATAGAGTGAATAGACGGACAGGCAATGACTGTGCTTCTCACAATATACAGAAACATGCACTCACAATGTAGCACGTCTTACCAACAGCATTAGTAGGTAGTGGTCACTAAATAATTTATCCCGTTATGTATGTCACTGAATTCCCTGGATCACAGACATCTGTCTTGCCGAGTCCTGACATCATGACTACACCCACTCATGTGATCACTTCTTGGGCTTCCAGGAAACACAAGGGTTGTCTGTTAAACAAATTAAAGTTACTACATGTTCAAAATGATTCATTATGAGCTAAGCAATTCACATTCCAGACGTAAGAGAAAGTAAGAAGTCCATCCTGTCCTCCTTTGTTTAGTATACTGAGCTACAGATGTAGCAGTGCCAATTCTATCATTTAACATAGTGTGCAGCCATGTCACACAACTGCCTTGTGAAAACTCTTCAGAAGATGTTGTGTAACTTTGCGTAAATACGGTTGCTTTCCTAGTTTTTGTATTCATTCTCAGTCATGCCTTGTTTTGTTCTTTACTCCAGACAGGTCAAACCCAGGCAGAAAGCAATAAGAAAAGGCCACCATGACTATAGGTGTAGGAAGGGGAGAGGTGGAGAGAGCAGTTGGAAAGGTTTTCAATTCTAGTGGGAATTTTGAGCACCAGTTTGTACACAGCAGCATAGGAGTGGTGTGCCCTGCAGTCCCTCACGTGTAAGTGTAGTACCCCAGTGTTTGCCCCGAGCCTCTGGAGATAACAGCTGGAGAAAAATGGAGTATGTGGGCAGATTGTCAGAACAGTTGGTACCTCCACTGTTGTGTCCCATATCGTTGTGTTGTGGTTGATGTAACTGCGTGAACGGTTTTACTTTACATTTTGCTTTGCTTTTAGATGTTATGAGTATAGTATGGTAATAAATTAGCTTTTCTGCCCAATATCAAGAATAACTCAACCTTTGTTGAAAAAACAAAGGGGTAGTAGCCCTCCTCAGAGCGATGTGCCCCTTCACCTTTCATCAGCTCTGTTCAGCTTTTGGAGTGTTTGGAGTATGGATCTCATATAATTCTATGGATCTGCACTCCACATGCTTGAAAAGCCAAGCAAAGTCGATGAGAGCTGTATGGGCATAGCACTCTAAGCAGCACTTCTGAGCAGCACTTGTTTTTTCAACAAATATTTGATTACCCTAAAATCCAACCTAATGTCTCAATTTTTAATTACCTACTTTAGTTTGGTGACTGAGCGGGGGGGGGGGGACTTGGCCCAGCTGGGTTAAGGGGTTGTCTCATTAATGTATTGTGATTGTCCATATTGCTTTCTTCGCTGGCTTGATTCATTTTTCCATCCCATTATACAGTACATTGCTTGTATCAAGGGGGATATGAACACCCTGCAATCCAGCAGAAAAAGAAAAAGTGCTGATCTATGCACACGGCATTCCCATAATGTGGCACCATTCAAGCAAGGAAAGGAAGCAATATGGATAGACTGGAGCAAATCAGGTTTGGATTGCTCTATCCGAACCCGATTTGTTTGAAAACTTTGTTTACAATATCTCTTCCATAGTACGCACATAAATTACTATTCCAAAATCCAAAGCTGAACTCAGCTTCGTTACTGAGATTTTGGAACAGTAATTTAAATAATTTATACTCGCATAACCGAAGTGTAAAGTCATAGATGTAAGACGAAGCTAGGCCTCAATGGAGGCCATACATTTTAGAGCATTATGGAGGAGATATTGTAAACAATGTTTTCACACAATACGGATTTGGATAGAGCAATCCGAACCCAATTCGCTCAAGCCTAAATATGGATAATCACAATACATTAGTAAGTGTCTTGTATTAACTTTCTCTACATGATAAATGCCATTTACTGACGTGAGACAACCCCTTTAAAGATTAAGTATCAGACCAAAGCCATGCCTAAGGCTAAAATCAGAATGCTGTTGATATCCTATTACCAGAAGGTACTGCATTGTGGGAACTCAAATATAGGAGGAGGATTAAGTTCCCCCAACTACCACCAAGTTGCCAGTAAAGAGTCACTCCTCTGAAGAGTCACAAGGGCCAGTTCATCTTCTGGCGTGATTGATGTCCCTCAGGCTGGGATATATCATCATAAGACAGCCATGGAAGCATTCAAACACACACGTAGTGAAGTGAGGTAAATTCGCTGGAGGCTGACTCCTTGAAGAAGCAGCCCCGCCCCTATGACTCTTTACAGGTAATTTGAATATAAAACACTGTCTTCAAGGCTCTTTTTCTACATTATGTTGCATTTTCTAGGACATACAAAGGTATGATTGTCAACCTATAACGGGCCTGGATTACATGTTTGTGTATGTATACCTTAAGGGCTATAAACACCTTTGGGGGGGGGGATTTTTTTATTATTGAATTCTATTCATTTTGGGCTACAAATTATTTTTTTCAATTGGCATTTATTAAAAGTGTTCAGCCTTTTTCTCTCTACAAATATCAGTCTCTGTGTATTTGCAGAGCAGCAGGCGTTCTGTTCACAGTGAGTCCTGTCGGGTAGAAGCCCTGATGGCTCATATGTAGCCCTTATCTCTGAACTCCTGACAGCTCATAAACAGTAATTTAAGCTAAATTCTTATCCATTTGATAGGAGTTGAGATACAATGAGCTGTCAGTGCTTCTGTCTGACAGGGCTCACTGTGAACAGAAAGCCTGCTACTCTGCAAATACACAAAGACTAATATCTTTAAAGAGAGAAGGGTTGAAGGTTTTTAAAAAAATGCGAATTGAAAGAATATTGTGTAGCCCAAAATGAGTAGAATGCAGTAATTTAAAAAAAAAATGCCCTCAAAGGTGTCCTTAGCCTTTAACTCTATGAGTCACCATTTTGCAAATAAAAGTAATGGCAATTTCTCTCTGCTACATGTAAAAAAAAATTATAAAAGTTCTTTGGAATCTTTGACAATGGATAGATGAGAATGCTCAGGAGAAAGATAATGAAAAAGAGTATCCAGAGTGTACACAAAACCAGGAGAAACCAAAAGCAATAACCCATTAACACAGGTGCATTGGAAAGAAACATAGGAGAATGGCTGTTCAGTATTACTCTCATCACATAGATTGCTCCTGAAATGAATTCTATATATTAATTAATGTATTACAATAAACTATTCTGTATAACATAAACTGACCTCCCTGCAGATACTATGGGAAATTATTTTAAAATTAGAGCACAACCACAGCCACAATCTCAATTATAACCAGTGGCATAGCTGATGGTATATTGTTTTATGGCTAAAGGCTTCTTGGGATTTTGATATTGATGGCCTATCCACAAGACAGGCCACAAGGTGAAGGCTTTATGTCGAACAGCATGCCAGGGAGGATGTTGTGCTTGTGGCTTATATACACTATGGTCTGTTACTTGTATGACTCTCTTTTACAAGCTGATATATGGACTGTTCTGATTTTTTTTTTCTAGTTTGTTAGAGGTTATGTCTAACTGGCTGGTTAATTAGCTAGAAGACCCAGGGAAATCATCTATTTCTGTTTGTGGAACTCATTTTAACTTGTGTTTTATAACATTGCTGAGCTTTAATGAAGATCATTGTCAAAATTCGGTGAAGCTGCCGAATTGAATTTTTCAAAAGTTCGATCATCTCTAATTAATAATCCTTTCTTAGAAAAGCCAACTTGAAGATTATGATTTTAAGTTACTCATCCATTGGAGTTCTTCATTGCAAGTAATATTGTAAGATCATTTGTAAGGGTAAATAAAGATATATGACCATATGATGAGTTGATCCAGAGAAAGGCAAAAAACGTGAGATAGAAGCAAATTGTTTTCATCTTATGGTGAAAGAAATATTTCCCAACTACAAATCTGTCAATCAGAATAATTCCATGGATCAGTTAGTGAACATTTTTTGTACATTGCCTGGTTAAGGATTCTGTGGGCCCCCATTGAGCCTGAAGCGCAGTCAGCACTGGACCTTGTACTGTATGTCTACAGGTTCTACAGCAGACAGATAAATACCTAAAGGGGCTGTATCACTTCAGCAAATAGCATTGATCATGTAGAGATAATTAATACAAGGCACTTACTAATGTATTGTGATTGTCCATATTGCCTCCTTTGCTGGCCTGATTTTTTCATGGTTACAACAACCCTGCAGTCCAGCAGCAGTGGCCGTGCTTGCACAATATAGGAAAAAGTGCAAGCCTATGTGTACTCCCATGGTCCTGGATTGAAGGATGTCATAGAGTGTATAATGCCATGGAAAAAGTAATCAAGCCAGCAAAAAAGGCCATAAGGAAAATGACAATACATTAGTAAGTGCCTTGTATTAACTTTGTCTACATGATAAATGTCATTTACTAACGTGAAACTACACCTTTAAACAAAAATATGGTATTTGAGATGATTCTTGGTAGCATTGGATTAATACTCTAGGCCAGTGATGCCCAACTTACGGCCCGTGGGCCAGATTCGACCCGCGAAGCCGTGCGGCCCGCACACGCCCATGCGTCTTATGGGGCGAGTGCTAATGAGCGCTTCCATTATGGGAGTGCTCATTAGCACCGGAGGACAAGGAGGCGGTGAAGACTCTGTACTCACCGCTTCCTGGTCCTCCGCTCGGCTGTGCAGGGCTGCACACAGCGTGAGGGCGCTCTGTGCACAGAACAGCCGACTGCAGGAGGAAGAAGAACGCTGGAGAGGAGGAGCGACGGCGTCCAGGAGCAGGAGAGGTAAGTGCTTTTTTATTTTATATACTCTGCGGCTGATGGGGGCATTTGGGGGGCTGATGGAGACATTTGGGGGCTGATGGAGGCAATTAGGGGGCTAAAAGAGGCATTTGGGGGCTGATGGAGGCATTTGGGGGCTGATGGAGGCATTTGGGGGCTGATAGAGGCAATTGGGGGACTGATAGAGGCAATTGGGGGGCTGATAGAGGCAATTGGGGGCTAAAAGGCATTTGGGGGCTAAAAGGCATTTGGGGGCTGATGGAGGCAATTGGGGGGCTAAAAGAGGCATTTGGGGGATGATGGAGGCAATGGGGGGCTAAAAGAAGCATTTGGGTGCTGATGGAGGCAATTGGGGGGCTAAAAGAGGCATTTGGGGGCTGATGGAGGCACTTGAGGCTAAAAGAGGCATTTGGGGCTAAAAGACTCATTGGGGCTAAAATGCATTGGGGCTGGCTGACAGAGGCTTTGGGGGCTGATAGAGGCATTTTGGGGCTAAAAGAGGCATTTGTGGGCTGAGAGAGGCATTTGGGGGCTGATATGAGAGGCATGGGGCTCTTATCTGAGATCTGATTGGGGTTATTCACATAGGGGTCTGATCTGAGGTCTTATTGGGTTTTTTTCTTATTGTCCTCCTCTAAAACCTAGGTGCGAAAAATGCATTCTGTGCTGAGAATCAACGTGACAAACTTTGATCCAAACATTTCAAAACTGGTTTCTGGAAAACATCTGCAGACGTCACATTAATGAAATAACATCAAATAGTGAGTACAGAAATTATTTCTGGTTTATGATTTCTTTCTAATACTGTGTTATCTAAATAGTAGAATCATTTCCTTTTTAATCATTGCATTTCTTTCTGGCAATGCTGCCTGGTTCTGGCCCGCGAAATTTATTCCATGTCTAGTGCGGCCCCCAGATGAAAAATGGTTGGGCACCACTGCTCTAGGCAGCAAGCTGCCGGATGGCCTGTAAGATCTGGTGCTTTATAATATCAGTCTATTTCCCTTTATTGTCCATTATTACAATCAGCCACTGGTTGTGACTAATAAGATATCTAATGATCCTAGGTTTAGAACTCATAAGTGGCTCATCTTTTAATGGTTTTAATCTGAGTGTTTAATAGGGGATGGCATATAGTGGTTGGTGAATGCTGGTGCTGCTCTTTCTCATCAGTTGTCCAAATGACATTGTTCTTGTGCTGTATTCTGAATATACAGATCTGGTTCCAGTTGAGCTGATTCATCAGAACCTGTGCTGTGTATGGACTTCTGACCTCATAACTTCATTAGAATCATCTTGATTCCCAAATGTATAGATGTATTTTAAATTGACTTGTTAATATTTATGCACACAATCCTTATGACAAAATGAGCCTTTACTAAAGGTACCTTTACATAGGACAATTATTGCACCCATTATCAGGAACGCATGTTCGTATGAATGCTGGTTCCTGATATCAATGTGCCGCCGATCACTGGAATGCTTGTTCATTGGGTCAAAGCATTGTTGATGTGGATACCAATTTTTAATATTGTTTCTGGGCAGCAGATCGTCCTCTTCAATGGCAATCTGCTGCCCAGAACCAATGGATCTGTATGGGGACTGTGGTGATGATTGCTGCATGTAAATGAGTGTCTCATTTCTCATAATTTCCTGCTCAGTGGCCCCTGTAAATAGACCTTAAAGGGGTTGTCCCATGAAAAATACTCTACAGTTTTCAAACCAGCACCTGGATCTGAATACTTTTGTAATTGCATGTAATTAAACATTTAGCATAGCCACTGAGTTATTCAATAAAATGTATCTGTATAGTGCCACCTGCTGTTTGTTTTTTTCTTATTTCTTTGACCAGCTCACAGAAAAGGTTGCACATGCTCACAGAGGCGTTGCTAGGGTCTCAAAATATCCGGGGCTCAAGCCCCAATGAATATGGCCCTCAGTCACACCCCCCGGCATAAAAACCCCCACAGTCACCCCCCCCAGCCGGGGCCGGTTTTAGACAAAATGTGGCTCTGGGCAAAATCAAAAGCGGGGCCAAAAATTTTGTAATAATGCGCTAACAACACAGTTACTGTATTTTTCGCTTTATAAGACGCACCACAGATTTTAGAGTAGCAAAATAAGAAAAAAATATTTTTCATCAGACCTCAGATCACCTTTTCCGACCCCATCAGACCTCAGATCAGCCCACTCAGCCCCCATCAGACCTCAGATCAGCCCACTCAGCCCCCATCAGACCTCAGATCAGCCCACTCAGCCCCCATCAGACCTTAAATCAGCCCACTCAGCCCCCATCAGACCTCAGATCAGCCTACTCAGCCCCCATCAGACCTTAAATCAGCCCACTCAGCCCCCATCAGACCTCAAATCAGCCCACTCAGCCCCCATCAGACCTCAGATCAGCCAACTCAGCCCCCATCAGACCTTAAATCAGCCCACTCAGCCCCCATCAGACCTTAAATCAGACCTCAGATCAGCCCACTCAGCCCCCATCAGACCTCAGATCAGCCCACTCAGCCCCCATCAGACCTTAAATCAGCCCACTCAGCCCCCATCAGACCTTAAATCAGCCCCCATCAGACCTCAGATCAGCCCACTCAGCCCCCATCAGACCTCAGATCAGCCCACTCAGCCCCCATCAGACCTTAAATCAGCCCACTCAGCCCCCATCAGACCTCAAATCAGCCCACTCAGCCCCCATCAGCCCCCATATGAACCCACTCAACCCCCATATGCAGAGTCAGGTCATCCTGCGCATACTACGTCCTGACGCGGGATTTCTCTTCAGGCGCGCTTTCCACCCGCGAAGATTGGTGAAAGCACCCTGTTCTGTAAATAAGCCTCAGCCTGTACCAGGCTTCCAGGTTCATTTTTAGTATATCCCAGTTCAGGCCACTAGGTGGCAGCAGTGAACTGTGATATAATGATTTCAATACAGACTAATGGAGCAATTTACATCTGATGATTGTAAGTTGTGGTCCACTTATGGGGCTTAAAAAGTAAAAAAATAAAAAAAAGTTTTGAAAATATTTAAAAAAACGTAAAATCACCCCATTCTCCACACAAAAAAAGAACAAAATGGCATTATAGGCATGCAAAAACACCCATACTTTTAAAATATTGAAAAAAAGTTCGCCTATATGGTGTAACAGAACACTTTATCTCCCAAGAAAATTGAATAAAAAGTAATAAACACACCCCAAAATGACAGGCTGTGTACTTAAGCTTTATTTAGCCTTTATTTTCAAAATTTCCTGTGGGGATTTGAACTCATAACCTACTACATTACAGGCAAGTACCTTACCCACTGGGCTATTGAGCTCAGTGGTAAGTCAATGGTGAAAAACCTCATAGAGGTTTCTCTGATATCTGAGGTTCTCTTGCATTATACAAGATAACTTCTATGAGGTTTTTCAGCATTTGCTTAACACTGAGCTTCATAGCCCAGTGGTTAAGGTATTTGCCTGTAATGTAGAAGGTTGTGAGTTCAAATTCCCACATGAGTATTTTAAAATTAGAGTCTAAACTAGACTTATAAATATACAGGGTGTTCCCAAGCATAGTGGGAATACCCCTTTCACAGTTCATAACACTAACTCCATATATGGACATAGCCATATATGGAGTCAAAGCAGGGACTCCTAACCTGGGAAATTCCCCACTCTGGAGTCCCGACTGAAGCAGGGGGCCCCCTTAGAGGATCGGGTTGCACTGCTGTCTCCACCAGTCCCGAGGTTCGGGGCAGTGGTAGATTGATTCGGGGCAAAAAGCCCTACCCGTCATCCTTCAACCTCTTCCTGAGCTCTGATAGGCAGAGCATGGACACGCCCCCTGAGCTGCAGCAGAAAAGACACTACCCTGAGCTGTCAGCTTGATATAAATTTAGCAGAGCAATGAATGGGGAGATCTCTGGACCCATATGAGGTACAGGGCTGGTTCTAGCTTTGTTAGAAATAGATTGTCATGTATTATATGATGCCTGATTTTCATTTTTTACATTATTCATGGTATAACCCCTTTAAGAAAATCTTGCAAAAGAAATTCAAAGCAGTCTAATCTTCCACTCAAATTAAAATTCTTCACAATGATCAACACTGTCCATAGTATCCTATTAATTCTGTTTTCATGAGTTTCCTGGAAGGGAAAAAACTGCTCTGAGTCACACATATGGTTAAATTCTGCTACACTAAAGACTTGGAAATGCACGTATAAATAAGTAGTGCATACTGTACCACAAGCCTCTCTAGGGTGAAGAGTTAAGACGTATCCATTCAGAAAAAAGGCATCTTCCTACATTAATAGTTATCAAATGCTGGCATCTGTGTGATCCCTCAGGCCTCCAGCTTCTATGACTCATTTCCGTCAAACTATTTTCATTTCCACCCACAACATTTAATTTTGGTCCCCTGGGAAAAGGTCAAAGGGAGATGTGCACTGATCAGACAGCAAATTGCCACTAGCACAGTCTGATATATCATCATATTCACACACTGGATGCTGAAAGGAAAAGTGATGGAACTATATCTTGGATAAATTTGTTAATTTTTAATTAGGATGTATTAATCATCACTAAATGTCATCCTTGCCAAATCTATTTGCCCTTTTTCTGCCCTCAAACTGTGCAAATTGTTTCCTTAAAAGGGGTTGTCTCATGTCTGCAAGTGGCATTTATCATGTAGAGAAAGGTAATACAAAGCACTTACTAATGTACTGTGATTGTCCATATTGCCCCCTTTGGTGGCTGGATTCATTTTTCAGTCGCATAATACCCTCCTTGTATCCAGGGTTTACAGGCACCGTTGTAGTAGTGTAGTTTCATATAACTTACCTGTGTGAAGCGCCACCTATTCATCCATCCAGGTAGAAGTTACATGGGGGCCCCATTCTCTTTCTCAGCACTTCCATTGACACTCTGGTCTGGATACAAATGACTGTCTTCTGGTCCTGCAATGTATGGGTCTCATTACTGATGAGTACATTGCACTGAAGCTTTGTAGAAGCAATAAGAGCAGCAATGCTTACCCAGCACATGCGCAACATCCCTGAAGCAGAGGTCAGCACAATACATACTGGGGTCAATAGAAAAGAAGTGTCAGAAACTAGGAAGTTTGTGCTGTAAATATCTGGGCCCGCAGCTGAGCTGGAAAGGGTTTAGGCATAGAAGAAGATGAAAAAATGTGATTTTTGGTATTAGAAAACCCCCTTTAAAGGGAGTCTTTCACCTGTTTTCACCTATAAAATCACAGAAGATTACTTTTATTCTGCAGGAAAACAGATCCCAAGTGCCCAGCTCTGCTGCTGCAAGTGCCCAAAGCAAACCAGACTAAAGAGGGGAGGGCTGCTTTAGCTGCTCATATATTGGGATTGTAGATAGAAAAATGATTCTAACCTTCTTTCAAAGCTGATATTCCAAGCTTTCAAATGATACCAAAATCACAGCATTATATCCAGTTTGTCAGCTGGGTACTTGGGAGCTGCTTTCCAGCAGAATAAAAGTGCTTTTTCTGGACATGTAATACAGACACACAGTGCACACAGGTATGTCTGGGATGTCTATGCAATCTTCTGTGGGGCAGTGCTGTTAGTTATATAGGTGAAAAACAGGTGAAAGACTCCCTTTAATAGGAAGAGTAATCTGAGATGGACAGAATGTTAAAGACAAATATAATATCAACCACAGAAGAATAAACAAACAAGAGTAACTCAACTTTTAATCAAGTTTTTTTTTAATTGTTCCAAATGCCCTAAAAATAATTTTTCTAATATACTTTATTGATTTTTGACTTTTTACTAATGATATCCCCCCTAAAGCCCTGATTTCCTGCGCGCATTATATTCACTATTCTCCACACAGCTGACTTGGGTGTACAGAGTATGGACTCTTTTATGAATGGGGCCTCAACGTAGTGAGTAAAGGCAGGAACACACATTGCTGCTCTTCTCTTTACTAAATACTGACATAGAGCATATGGTACCCTGTACCCATGTACTATGCCAGGATTAGCTGAGCGGAGCGGCTCCTGCTTCTGCCTGCTTTGCTAAGATAAGGGCTGACATGCAGGCACAGGCTGGAGGCCTCATACTTTCCCCACTCCCCGCCACCCGCATTGCTCCTGAAGCCCGCACGGCTGCTGCATCTCCCTGTCACGTGCATTAAAACATCTGTCGATGGGGAAAGGGGGCGGAGTTAGCCAATAGCAGGCCTCAACAAGGAACGAACCTCTCTAGCATCGCGGCGGCTGTGTGGGCATCAGGATCAATGCAGGTGCCAGGGAGTAGGGTAAGTATAACCTGTATGAGGTGCCTGGGCATTTTGGGGGGCATTATAGGGGTTGGATAACCCCTTTAAGATCAATTGATACGTGCGCTGTCCATGGTGAACATGGACAGCACAAGTCCGTGATTTACCAACATGTGAAAGAGGCCAAAGTTAAACAGGTTAGTGGTTTGTGTATCTCTAACCATCATTTCAATTAGCAGAAACAAATAGCACTAAATTATTGTAGGAATAAAGTTATTCATCAGAGAGAAGATTTTTGACCGTGCAGCAATTTGATAAAACTGCCTTAAAAGAGAACATTTGACAATAGCACAGAAAGTGGCGTTTGTTCTGTTGCATTGGCACAGAGCATACAGAGAAAGCTTTTACACTTTTTTTCATTTACAATTACATTATCTCCTGAGATTCTTCCTAGAACACAGCACAATGCATAATTATCTGTTAAAACTACCAGCAAGGAGCAGAAGATCTGACATGGGAACATGTGGCTTGAATAAAGGTTTAGGCAATTTTATTCCTTGATCTTGTATTTTGTGGATGGAACGTGCCTGCAGCACTATTCAAAATGTGTCCCAATGCAAAAATGACTCATTACCTCAAAACTAATTAACTTCTCAATGTGGGAAAGTGTTTTTCAGAAACAAAGTGGAAACAGAGCACAAAGCAAAGTTATAGCACAGGACAAGTCCCAACAATATTACAGAACATTATGGCGGGTAGACACATCGATCACATACAGAAAAATGCTCTTCAACCATTACTTCAGTTCTGGGTTGATCTTTTTAGGGGGGGAAAAGTATTGGGCGCCTATGCTTGGTCATGATATCACAACTAGCTCAGAAGATGCTCAATCATTTAAGCTAGGTGATTAAGTCAAAACCACCTCAACAGTTGCTCGATTGTGGAAGACATTTTATGAATATACTAACGATCAGTTCTTGGTCGATGTATGGACCTCTGTAGACAGTTATGCAATAGGGAATAAGCCTTCTTTTTAATGTGTCCTGAGTTTAAGCGCTTTATGGAACTATTCTGTGAGTTCACGTGGTCTATTTCATCATGGTTCAACTGTTGTTACTTCTAAATGCTTCCACTTCACAACAATAGCACAAAAAATCATGGCCAGGCAGATCTAGTAGATCAAAAATTTCACTAGCTGGCAAAGCTAGAATCCTGTGAGAGTGCCACATTTAAAGTCATAGTCCCATTCTACAACTGATGTTTCTGTACGGCAATTGCATTCCTGTGCTTCCGAAATCAACGTACTGCTCAACTTGTCATAGTTTTTTTTTTTTACCCAGATTTCATATAAATACATAAAAAAAATAATGTACGTTCATAGTAACAAAGCTTTTCATGACACCATAGAAGGATGTTCTTTACTGTAAGAAGACTATGGAACTCCCCCCCCCCCCCCATCCCAGGGGAAGCTGTCATGGTGAACGCTTTAAAAGAGCTCAAAAGGAACCTGAACACCTTCTTGAAGGTAACAAGAGTCTAAGTTATGGTTACTAGATTTGTTATGCGACACAAATGGGCCTCATATAATTTACACAGGGCATAGAACACAACTACAGAACCTCCCAAAAATCCCACCATACACAACTGGTGGAAAGAAAATGCCCAAACACAATATCTAAAACATGTCAAGTTTATTGATAATACAAATAAGTAATGACAAATATCACATACAATGACTATGGGGATAGCCAAAAAGTGGGGTGACAATAACCCCTACTACAATGTGAAACCCAAGGTACCCCACCCCATACTGAATGCGCTATAATGAATTAATACCTAAAATCGCTAGACCGCAGCTACACCTATCCTGTTGCATGCCAAACAACAGCAGGTATGCCAGTAAGGGTATAGCTGTCGGTCAGCCGTTACATGGTTAAACAACATACCCAAGCACCACATAACACCGATCTGTACTGGTGTATATGTATAAAGCCCCTAGATTTGTTAGTCCTGCAACAGATGACAGATGATTGCTCCACATACTTGAAGACATTCTGCTTCACTTTTTTTAATCCTTTGGTTGCAATGATCAATTGCAACCACAGTATCTGAGCAGTCAATTACTGTGAGCATTGCACTCCCAGTGACCAAATGGCCCCCTGTCAATAAGACTGCTGGAGCCGTTCAGTTGCAATGGCAGCCTGGGGCCTTCTGAAGTTCCTTGATGGGAACATAATTATTCTCCCATAGCCTGCAATAGTAAATCAATGCAGCCTATCGGTTAAGTGATCAGATGACCACATGTTAAAATCCTCTGGGGGTGGGACTAAAAATAAAAGTAAGAAATATTTTTTAAAATATAAAGAAGACAGTGAAAAAGACATAAAAATTAATATCACTCCTGTTTCCCCAATTCACAAGTAAAAAAAATGTTTAAAAAGTAAAATGTAAAGATCATAGGCTTCGTCACATCTGAAAATGTCCAAACTAAATGTTCAAATTAAATTTGAACAATGTAACAGAAAAAAGAAACCAAACTGGCTGATTCACAGTTTTTTTGGTCGCTTTATTGTGCAAGAAAAAATATTATAAAAAGTGATTAAAAAAATTATACACACCGCAAAATAGTATCAGTGAAAAATGCAGATCAATCCGCAAAATATTAGCCCTCCACAGCATGAATTTAAAAAAGTTATGGGGGTCAGAATATGGCAATGCAAAGAAAAAAAATGTTTTCAAAGTTTTTATTTTTAAAGTATTAAAACACCAGAAAAACTATTAAAATATGATATTGCTGAAACAGTACTGACCTTCAGAATGAAGTTAACATATCAGTTTTACTGCATAAGGAACTTTGTAAATACAAGATCCATAAAATCATGGTGTAATTGTGGGGTTTCTTCCAATTCCACCCCATTTAGTAGTTTTTTTATCCAGGGACGGATTGGCCATAGACCTTACAGGGAAATTTCCCCTTGGGCCGATGCCCAAGGGGGCCACCTGAGCCCTCCTCATGGCCGGCCAGTGGAAGTTTAGGGGAAGTATTTGTTGCTGCTGGCAGTATTTTGTGATGGACTGTGGTATTTGGCTCTGTTGGGGTGGTATAATGTGCCACAATATGGTATTGTTGGCCTTGCCTTCCATCAACTTGGACCCAACTACAAAACGGGGCCACTTTTAGTATTTTTTTCCAGGGCCACTTTGTGTTCCCAGTCCGCCCCTGCCCATACATCTTATGAATTATTAAATGATGCCATTAGAAAGTACACCTTGGCAGGCAAAAAATAAGCCCTCCTATGGCTATGTGAAAGGAAACATTAAAAAAAAATGCTCCTAGAAGGCAGGGAGTAATAAACGAAAAACAGAAAATCTGTTTGTCAGGAAGGAGGTTAGAAGTTGTTCCTGTATTTCCACTTCACAATATGTGAATCATGACAGAGTGAAATGTTCAGAAATTACATTTTATCCCTATCAGTATTAAAGGGCATCTGTCAGCAGATTTATACCTATGAACCTGACTGACCTGTTACATGTGCTCTCGGCAGCTGAAGGCTTATGTGTTGGTCCCATGTTCATATGTACCAGCATTGCTGAGAAAAATGATGTTTTACTCTAAGCAAATGAGCCGATAGGAGCAAAGGGGGCGTTGTCATTACACCTAGAGGCTCTGCTCTCTGCCGAGCCCTCTCCATTTTAATTGACAGGGCCAGGCGACAAAAACCTCAGGGATGGTGAAATCCAAAATGTACAATCTACCTTTCCCAAATACAGCTGTCTTCAGGGGAGAGCCAGGACAGCCCCATACACATTTGATAGTAGGCTGGTCCTGCTGAAAGTGGTGGCTTTGATAGATATTCATCTAAAGTGAATGGCCACCTTCAATAAGAAATTGCCTAATATACAGTAGTGTGTCTGTAGCCATGAGGGTATTCTTATACTGCTCTTCTGCAAGCCTATATAAGTAACCCCCTACTTTTTATAACAGATTGCCAAAAGCAGTCATGACTATAATTATAGTATAGGAACATGACCCAGGTCTTTGTACTTACCTACGTGTGCACAGTTTCATCTGATCTGAATTTCATTTATCTATAAAATAGCAAGCCAATAGCGAAGACATAGGACTGGCTATGATTAGTGGCTAATAACCCATCGGAGGTAATGGAACAGTAGGATTTCCTATGTTCTGATACAGTAATAGAAGCAAACTCGTGTTGTGTTCTGGCGCTATTATTTATGCAGTAGAGACCTGTAATTAAGAATGACAGCCTAATTTATTTAGATGCCAAGGTTGAAGTCTTTAGCAGTTCACTCATCAAGCGCAAGTCGTTTCTCTACCTTTTGTATGCAGCTAATTAGGTAAATGAACTGTCAGCGTCTCCAGTCAAATAACAATTGCTGCTTTCACACTGAGGGGAGGTGGGAGGCCAAAAGCCCAAATATAGCTGTGACCTTATTGAATATGACACAGAATCTATAACAAATTTTACTTGACTAAGACTAATTTTTACTAAATGTATAGTAGATATTTTTTTACAAGTATTTTTTAATACCTATGTCTTAAAAGAGCAGACTACCCTGCCAAAGACTAGGGGATCATTACTCATTACTTCATCCAAATTCTGGTCTGCAATCAGATGTATTTCGGTTATATGACATTAATCTCTATCTACAAGATAAGGGATAACTATTAGGTTGGTGGGGATCCTACCACTGAGACCCCCACCAATCATTAGAAAGGGAACCCGGTACCCCTTGGAGCCCCCCAAAATGAATGGAGCATCCAGTCTGGCATGCGAGCAGCTGCTCCATTAATTTCTATGGGATTTCCAGGGGTAGCCAAGTACAGCACTCAGCTATTTCCATAACCTCCAAAGAAATGAATGGAGCAGCTGCACACATGTCCAACTGGCCACACTAATTATTTTTTATCTGGCTAAAAGTCATCATTATGGTGGAAAGTGGCTGAATTAAAGTTGGATCCCATTGTAATCAATGGAATCTGTTGGTTTATAAGGCTGAAAAAAGACATCTGTCCAATCAGGCAATCAGAATAAATCCCTAGATCAAGGACCCCTCTCTAGTAACTATAACCTGTAATATTATTACACTCCAGAAATACATCCAGGCCTCTCTTGAACACTTTTAGTGAACTTACCATCACCACCTCCTCAGGCAGAGAGTTCCATAGTCTCACTGCTCTTACCGTAAAGAATCCTCTTCTATGTTTATGTACAAACCTTCTTTCCTCCAGACGCAGAGGATGTCCCCTCATCACAGTCACAGTCCTCGGGATAAATAGATCATGGGAGAGATCTCTGTACTGACCTCTGATATATTTATACATGGTTATTAGATCTCCCCTCAGTCGTCTTTTTTCTAAAGTGAATAACCCTAATTTTGACAATCTTTCTGGGTACTGTAGTCCACCAATTCCAGTTATTACTTTAGTTGCCCTCCTCTGAACCCTCTCCAGCTCTGCTCAGGAGCTCAGAACTGTACACAATACTCCATGTGTGGTCTGACTAGTGATTTGTAAAGTGGCAGGACTATGTTCTCATCACGGGCATCTATGCCTCTTTTGATGCAACCCATTATCTTATTGGTCTTGGCAGCAGCTGTCTGACACTGGTTTCTACGGCTTAGTTTGCTGTTCACTAAAATTCCTAGGTCCTTTTCCATGTCAGTGTTACCCACTGTTTTACCATTTAGTATGTACTGGTGACTTGCATTATTCCTTCCCATGTGCATCACCTTGCATTTGTCAGTGTTAAACCTCCTTTGCCACTTTTCTGCCCAAGCCTCCAATCTAACCAGATCCATCTGTAGCAGTATACTACCTACCCATGTTTAGACACAAAAGATAGATGGTATCAGAAAAAGCAGTGGCTTGTTCTGAGCAAGCGGTGCAAAAATTAAATACACAGTAATGTCCAATTATACATCCCCTGGATGCGACCACACTATACGCTGGTATTGACACACTAAAATGCACTTAATAGCACACGTATACACAGTAGAAAAATAGCAAAAGGTTTTTGGGGAAAAAAGGCACAATTGTTCAGCATATGCAGTTAAATATATGATGTTTGAGATTCTGGGAATATACTTATAAAACATTTATGAACTGTAATAGCTTTGCAGAAGGCTTTTGGGAGAAAAGCATAGCTTGTACTCATAAAAAAAGAGTACTGTCTGTTTAAATAATCTTTGTGCAGTGTAACACATGACATTATGAGCAGTGCACTAACTGGCCATATGTTGACATGTCAGGAGAGGAGACAGGTCCTCTTTAAATTGAAAACAGCAGAATCTCTTGACAACAATTGAAGGGCTCTGTCTTAAAACAAAGGACAATTGAGCACGTTCTTCACAAAGGTGATCTTCCGTTGTTAAATTAGATCTGTGTTTCCGTAATATCCTTCAATGTCTTGAAGAGTGGAAAATGTTACCAGCATGCAAAACTTTGTCACATTTCCAATTAAATGAGCCTATACAGGCAATCACAAGCAAGAGCTAAAATGTGATAGAATTGGGACAGGTAACTGCTTATTGGTGGAATTATCAGAGTAGCAGGCATGGCAGCTGCCAGAAAGCCCAACAACTAGGGGGCAGAAGTCGCTTAGACAAGGTGCAGTTAGTGGCATGGAAAATTAAATGTGACCCCATTACACATTTTACTATGGAGCTTTATTGTTAATTATGCTGTGTGCTATATCCCTTCTCAGTGACACCACCTTCTGTATTATTCCTGCATTGCACATCATGTGTGCATTATATATACCTGCATGTGACATCATATTTTTCCTGTGCTGTGAGGTTACAGGTACATGGCGATCTTTTTTGGGTGTTTATTTCCTGTTCTATGATATCATAGTGTATGTTATCTCAGTACTGTGTCATCACTGGTTGTATAATGTATCTACTGTGTCATCACTGAGTAAAATATCCTGGCACTCTGACATCATTGTGTTTATTATGCTTGTACAGTGACATCACTGTGTGCATTTTGCCAGCAGTGTCATATATTTGACTGTACTCTCAAGGTACTGTGACATCACTGTGTGCATTTTGCCAGTAGTGTGACATATTTGGGTGTACTATGCCAGTACTGTGACATCACTGTGCATATTATACCATTATTATTGCATTATTCCTTTACAGTGACTTTATTGTGTGCATTATCCCTGTGCATTTAGGTGACCGAACATGATGAAAGTAGTCATCGTCCAATGGAGCCCCATGGCTACTTGTTACGCCCCTGCTAAGCTGCTCTATCAATAAGTAATCTTTTAAATATCAAGTTTCTCTAATACATAAAAAATTCCAAGCTCAAAAGTAATTGCATTAAGCATATTGTTCCCATATTAAGAGGCCTATTCTTCAAACTCTGGATGTGAAGAACATGGGGGACAGTTTTGCATTTAGCTTTGAACAGGAGAAGTTCCATGGTTTTTGGTGGGATCAAGTACAATGGTTTGCACAAGGGCATACATATCATAATTCTAAACCATGACATTGCTTTATGGCCCACAGCAGAAGGGGCGCTCTCTTTGTAACATTAGCAAAGAAGTGGGAAAACATCAAACTATGTTAGGTTCTCAAGCAGAGCTATGGTTTTTGGTAGCTATTGTCAGGCAGGGGATTGGGCAACCCCTATCTCACCCCAAATCCCCTGTCCCTGCCTACTTGCCTCAACTAGGCTAGGCCCTAGCGGACAACCAGACGGCGGTCCCTAACCTGAATAGGGAGGAGGGGCCTAAGAAAAACTATGACAGAGAACAAGGAATCAATAGTCCGAGTACACCGGGAAGATACGTTCGGCCAGAGCAAAGCAAGCGGAGGTAATACTTAGCCGAGGTCAACCAGGAGGTGTGTGGTACAGAGGATACCTATCAAAACGTAGTCCTGGAACAAAGCAGGGGTCAATAACAGGAGGTCACGAAGCACGGAAGGATGAGACGAAGGTGAGGTCAGAACACAGCAGGATATAACAGCAGGCAATAATGCAGAAGTTCGCTGGTGCAGGAAGAACCAAACACTGGCAACCAAAGGGTGGAATGTCAGACTTAAATGCTGCCAGAGCTCCCGCCCTAATACCAGATAGGTGCAGGGAGACTGACAGCCACCCCAGGCAACAAATAGAACACAGGGAGAGAGGCAGAGCCCAGCACCTGCTAGATGACACACAAAACATAAAACAGCAAGGCAGAGGAGTCAGGTGGAAAACCAGGACCGGCTCCCCTGCACATATATCAAATAACAGAAGTGGATGGACCAGCAATGCAGGCAAGGGGACCCACAGTACTGCTGGTCCTGACAGTACCCCCCCTCTTACGGGGGGCCTTCGGACCCTTAAAGTGAGGAGACGGCTTCAGAGGACAGGCTTGGTGAAAAGACTTAACCAAGCGAGGTGCATGAACATCTTTAGCAGGAACCCACGACCTATCCTCCAAACCGAAACCCCTCCAGTGCACCAAATATTGTAAGGACCCCCTGACCCACCTAGAGTTCACAATCTTCTCCACCTCATACTCAAGCTCACCCTGTACCAAGGTAGGAGAAGGAGGATCAGGGAGGGGTAGCACTGGAGTAACATACCCTTTCAAAAGACTTTTATGAAAGGTATCATGAACCTTCCAACTCTGCGGAAGCGACAACTTGTAGGAAACTGGATTGATAACACGGGTAATCAAAAACGGACCAACATACCGGGGAGCCAGTTTCAGAGAAGGAACCTTTAACTTAAGATTTTTCGTAGACAATAAAACTTTATCACCAACAGAGAATGGCGCAGAAATAAAACGTTTTTGTTTGTGTTATGAAGGAGTCTGGTTTGGGAATCCCGAAGGTTCTGCTGAACTCGGGTCCAAACTGTGCACAGTTTGTTAATGGATGTGTCTGCATGAGGAGTGTCAGAAATGGTAGGAGGAGAAAAAGAAAACCTGGGATGAAAACCATAGTTACAAAAGAAAGGTGAAGTTTGAGTGGAAGAATTAGTGCGGTTATTAACAGCAAATTCTGCAAAAGAAATAAAATTAGACCATAGATGCTGAGAATCAGAAACAAACAAACGGAGATACTGTATGAGTTCCTGGTTCATTCGTTCTGTTTGACCGTTAGATTGTGGATGGAAGGCAGAGGAAAATGACAAATTGACTTCTAATTTTTTACAAAAATTTCGCCAAAATCTTGCGACAAACTGTACACCCCTATCTGACACTATGTCCACAGGAAGACCATGTAAACGAACAATGTGTGACATAAATACAACAGACAGTTCTTCCGCCGAGGGAAGCTTTTTGAGGGGCACAAAATGAGCCATTTTGGAGAACCGGTCTACCACCACCCAAATGACAGTATTCCCCTGAGAGGGTGGTAGATCGGTTATGAAGTCCATGGCAATGTGTGACCATGGCTTAGACGGAATTGACAGGGGAAGAAGAGGACCCTCAGGATTTTGCCTTGGGCTCTTTCCCCTGGCACAAACTTGGCAGGCATGAACAAACAACTCAACCTCTTGTGCCATTCGAGGCCACCAATAATCCCGTTTCAAAAGATCAAGAGTATTCTTAATCCCAGGATGCCCAGACAACACAGAAGCATGAGTCTCCTCTAACACTTTCAGGCGGAGTTCCAAGGGAACGAATAACTTGCCTTCCGGAAGGTCTTTTGGGGCTGACCCTTGCTTAGAGATAATTTGGGTCGAAAGGTGAGAGGAGACGGCAGCTATGACAATGCCAGGCGGTAGGATGTTGCCTGGTTCAGCAACAAGATACTCAGGGGTCCCAAAACTTCTGGAGAGAGCATCAGCCTTTATATTCTTCGACCCAGGGCGAAAAGTGACCACAAAATCAAATCGAGCAAAAAACAATGCCCATCTGGCCTGACGAGAATTTAAACGCTTGGCATTGTCTAGGTAAACCAGATTCTTGTGGTCTGTGATAACAGTCACCTGATGCAAAGCCCCCTCCAAAAAGTGTCTCCAAACCTCGAATGCCCACTTGATGGCTAGCAACTCACGATTACCAATATCATAATTGCGTTCAGAGGAGGAGAATTTTCTAGAAAAATAAGCACAAGGTCGGAGATTGGTGAGTGTTGGTGGTCCTTGAGATAGAACTGCACCAACCCCGACCTCGGACGCATCAACTTCAACAATAAATGGTTTAGATAAGTCTGGTTGTATCAGAACAGGGGCAGCAGTAAAAGCAGCTTTCAGAGACTCAAAAGCAGAAACGGCAGCAGGGGACCAATTACTGACGTCTGCCCCTTTCCAGGTAAGATCTGTGAGAGGTTTGGCGATAACAGAAAAGTTTTGAATGAAGTTTCTGTAATAATTAGCGAAACCTAAAAAGCGCTGTAAGGCTTTTAAGTTAGTGGGTCGCACCCAATCCGTTATCGCCTGAACCTTACCCGGATCCATCTGTACCTCTGTGGGTGTAATAACATAGCCTAAAAATGATATTTTCTGGACACAAAAAATACATTTCTCTAATTTTGCAAACAAGTGATGGGTACGTAAACGAGACAAAACCTGACGTACATGCTCAAGATGAGAATCTAAGTCAGGGGAAAATACCAGGATGTCATCAAGATAAACCACTATGTAGGTACCAATCAAATCATGGAAAATGGTATTCATGAAACCCTGAAACACAGCGGGTGCATTGCACAAACCAAACGGCATTACCAGATACTCAAAGTGACCTAACGGAGTGTTAAATGCCGTCTTCCACTCATCACCTTCACGAATCCTGACCAGATTGTAGGCTCCCCTGAGATCGAGCTTGGAGAACCATTTAGCCCCAGTGACCTGATTGAGAAGGTCCGGGATGAGTGGAAGAGCAAAAGAATTCCTGACAGTAATTTTATTCAGCTCCCTATAATCAATACATGGCCTGAGTCCCCCATCCTTCTTTTCAACAAAGAAAAACCCAGCTCCTGTGGGGGACTCAGAGGGTCGAATATGTCCTATAGCCAGACTTTCATCAATATAAGCCTTGAGAGACTCCCTCTCCGGCATGGACAGGTTGTAGATACGACCCTTGGGTAGTTTCACACCTGGGAGCAGATCAATTTTACAGTCATACTCCCGGTGTGGCGGTAGGGCCTGCGACTGAGATTTAGAAAACACGTCAGCAAAATCGGAAATGAACATAGGGAGATCTGAATCTGAGACAAAAGAGGAGTTCAGAGAAAGGCGGGTCAAATGACTACCACATTGTGACCCCCATTTAACCAACTCAAGAGAACACCAATCCACTACTGGGTTGTGTTCACGCAACCATGGTAAACCAAGAATCACATTTACGGATAAATTCTTCATAACCAAAAAGGTGCATTTTTCCTCATGCATAGCACCCACAATCAATTTGACAACAGGGGTGGAAAAACGGACTAAACCTGCGACAAGAGGGGTTGAGTCTACCCCCGAGACTTGAATGGGGGGAGACAAAGGAACTAAAGTAGGTAATATCTGAGAAATGAAACCAAAATCCACAAAATTAGCCGCAGCACCAGAATCCAAGAAGGCCTTCCCAGTACAAGAGGTCGACTTAAATTCAATGGTACAGGGCAGGAACATTTTAGATACAACAGGGAGTACCTGAGCTCCTAGACAATCCTCCCGAAAACTGCCTAGGAGCGGAAGTTTTCCTGCTGAGGCTTCTTGGGGCAGGCGTGGAGTAGATGTTCAGGACTTCCACAATAGAAGCAGAGATGATGTCTTAACCGGTGTTCTCTCCTCTGTTCAGGGGTCAAGGTACCGAGTTCCATTGGTTCGGAGCCAGAGGAAACTGCAGGTTGGCTGGAAACGGATGGACGAACACCTGGCACCCGGGGTGGACGTCGTGACCTCAGCCGACGATCTGCTCTGATGGCTAGATTCATGGCCTCATCCAAAGACCTCGGTTCAGGGTGGGCTAAAAGAAGATCTTTAATATTATCAGACAAACCAGTCATAAACAAATCTTTCAGAGCCTGGTCATTCCAACCAGACTCTGTGGCATATTGTCTGAAATTGGCAGAATAGTCTTCAGCCATTTGTCTGCCCTGACGGAGGTTGAGCAGCTGTGAGACAGCGTAGGCAGGGCGGTCAGGCTCATCATAGATTTGACCAAGGGCAGAAAAAAAAGCGTTGAGGGAAAAACGAAGAGGGGAGTCAGAAGGCAAAGAAAAAGCCCAGTTCTGGGGATCACCCCGGAGTAGTGACATAACTATCCCCACCCGTTGTTCCTCAGTGCCAGAGGAACGGGGGCGCAGAGTAAAATACAGTTTACAGCCCTCCTTAAAAGCAAAAAACTTTTTACGGTCCCCAGAGAACACGTCAGGTAGTGCAGTCTTGGGTTCTGGGGTTCGCCAGCTGGGTGGTGGGAGGAGAAACCGGAGCAGTAACCTGTGCGGTTTCTTGGGCTTGTAAGCGGGTAGATAGATCCTGGACCATCTTGGTCAAGGCTTGGACCTGAGTGACCACAGCGGACATGGCCTCCATGGGGAGCATAAATGTGGCAGGACGTATAAGGGACTCAGACTTTTTGTGGGCCAGTGTTTCTGTCAGGCAGGGGATTGGGCAACCCCTATCTCACCCCAAATCCCCTGTCCCTGCCTACTTGCCTCAACTAGGCTAGGCCCTAGCGGACAACCAGACGGCGGTCCCTAACCTGAATAGGGAGGAGGGGCCTAAGAAAAACTATGACAGAGAACAAGGAATCAATAGTCCGAGTACACCGGGAAGATACGTTCGGCCAGAGCAAAGCAAGCGGAGGTAATACTTAGCCGAGGTCAACCAGGAGGTGTGCGGTACAGAGGATACCTATCAAAACGTAGTCCTGGAACAAAGCAGGGGTCAATAACAGGAGGTCACGAAGCACGGAAGGATAAGACGAAGGTGAGGTCAGAACACAGCAGGATATAACAGCAGGCAATAATGCAGAAGTTCGCTGGTGCAGGAAGAACCAAACACTGGCAACCAAAGGGTGGAATGTCAGACTTAAATGCTGCCAGAGCTCCCGCCCTAATACCAGATAGGTGCAGGGAGACTGACAGCCACCCCAGGCAACAAATAGAACACAGGGAGAGAGGCAGAGCCCAGCACCTGCTAGATGACACACAAAACATAAAACAGCAAGGCAGAGGAGTCAGGTGGAAAACCAGGACCGGCTCCCCTGCACATATATCAAATAACAGAAGTGGATGGACCAGCAATGCAGGCAAGGGGACCCACAGTACTGCTGGTCCTGACAGCTATATTTTTATTTTTGATTTGGAACCCTAAACATGGTTGACTTTGGGGATAATCAATGGTCCCAGTGCTGGAATAGTCAGTCACAGTGATGCACTGATGTAGTGTTAGGCTAGGGCTACTTGCAGTCTCGCTTGTCACAGTAATTTTGAACAACGTGTTTTATAATGCTAGTCTATGAGACATGCTGTGACTGCGACACAACAGTTGCACAAAAATTGATCTTGGATGGGTTTATGGCGACTATTGTGTCGCTGTCGCAGTTCAACACCGTAGACTAGCATTATAAAATATGGTGCCCAACATTACTGCGACAAATGTGTGTTTATGGCCTATATCTGGCAGATCTACCTGTTTTATTTACTTTAATAAGGCCGCCTGCACACGAGTGCAGGGGAACACATATAAGATCCTAACAAATTCCCTTGTGGATTTAAAGAGGACCTTTCATGGTTTGTAGTTACTGTAGATAGATACCTTTTGTTTCCGGGAAACCCACGCTGATGCTGCCACTCTGCCTGTTTTTTTTAAAATAGCGCTCCTACGCGGAGAGCGTCACAGTCAGGGAGATAAGAAAAACTTCACCTGGCTGTGATGCTCTCTGCTGTGATTGGATCGCGGCACAGCCAGGGAGAAGGAGACGCCCCCTGAGAAACCCTGGCGTCTCCTCCTCCCTGTTCCGATGCTCAGTATTTACATACTGAGCGCGAAAATTACAGGGGGGCACAGTGGGGCGTAGGAGCGCTATTTTAAAAAAACAGGCAGGGTGGCAGCATCAGCGGGGAGTACCCGGGAATAAAAGGTATTTATCTACAGTAACTACAAACCATGAAAGGTCCTCTTTAAGTATGTTTCTGCACCATATCCGCACCGAAATCTGCACATTTTATCAGTTTTTGCCACAGATCTTACACTTCATTGGAAAAGAGTGAAATCCGCAGTTAACTGCAAACTGCTAACTGCAAAACTGCAAACATAGTTGATATGCTACAGATTTGGAAATCCACACAGCAGGTTAGTTTCTGCAGAGAAAAAATTCACAAAGCGTACATGAGATTTGTGTAGTCTCATACACTTTGGTGGTACTGTACTACGATGCATTTTTTTTTCCGCACGGCAATCCACATGGAAAAACTGCACATATTCTGCAATGTGTGCAGGTGGCCTAAAAGTGAAGACTGCTATATAGTACATAGAATAACAGGAAACTGCAAAAAAAATTCCTTTCTTAAAGCAGTTGTGCCAAATATTAATGCTATCCTCCATCCACAAGATAGGGAATAATTACCTGATTGGTGTGGTTCTGACCGCTAAAACCCCTACTGATGCTGGGAACAAGGGTCCCATTCGTCCTGATGGAGCGGCTGGTCAAGCATGTGTAACACCCCAGAGTGGTGTTACCGTTCCTACACCCTGCTACTATCTTCAAGGGGCTAACATAAATGCCATCTTATGTTTTTTTTTGTCCAGATCCTCTACACTGTGCATTCCTAATCTTGTTATGCAACTGTTTTTTACATTTAATGTGCCTGGTTCACCAACAGGTGGCAGTGCAAATGGCAGAGCTCCAGTTAAAGGGTTTCTGTCACCAGAAATGACCCTATTAAACCAAGTGTCATTTGCAATGAGCAAATGACACTTGATGCCAGTAATGTTACTATTATAGTCCTCAGTAACGCCGTTTTGCTAAAAATTACGATTTTATAATATGCTAATGACCTCCCCTAGGTGCAGTAGGCGTGAACCTGCACCTAGGAGAGGCCGTAATTATGCCTCTTACCACGCCCCCGGTCGCGCTGATTGACAGGGCCGGGCAGCCAGCTCTTTCGGCTCCCGGCCCTGTACGATCCGAAATCCCGCGCCTGCGCAGTAATGAAGCCGGGACCCGGGCGGGCGCCGGCTCTCAACGCACGCTGATCCCGCGCCTGCGCATTGCGATCAGCGCGCGTTGAGAGCCGGCGCCCGCCCGGGTCCCGGCTTCATTACTGCGCAGGCGCGGGATTTCGGATCGTACAGGGCCGGGAGCCGAAAGAGCTGGCTGCCCGGCCCTGTCAATCAGCGCGACCGGGGGCGTGGTAAGAGGCATAATTACGGCCTCTCCTAGGTGCAGGTTCACGCCTACTGCACCTAGGGGAGGTCATTAGCATATTATAAAATCGTAATTTTTAGCAAAACGGCGTTACTGAGGACTATAATAGTAACATTACTGGCATCAAGTGTCATTTGCTCATTGCAAATGACACTTGGTTTAATAGGGTCATTTCTGGTGACAGAAACCCTTTAAAGAGAATGGAACTCACCATTCCATTCTCCCTCCTTTGGGCAGAAGTGGGCCAGTCCTGTTTGCTAACAGAAAGAGGAATTGCAGTTCTAGTTCATTCCAGTTTAGATTCCATGTTGGAGCCGAGAAGACCTTAATGAAGTAGCAGTCAGAGGAAATGGTTCTTCAGCTGAAAATAAGTTGTTTACTAAGTGTCAGGAGGGGAAAAACAGTCAACAGCACCCCATCCAAGGATACCCGAACAAACCTAAAGTACAGTAATCAGACTAAAGCAGAATTTAGTGCAGCTTAAAAAAGCAAAGCAAAGTATTAAGCAAGCCTGTCAGTACATCAGAGAGAGAAAGCTAGCAGAGTTATTGAGTAAGCCTGCCAGTTTATGCTAAAGCCTGCTGGGACCAAGACAAGGCTTGAAGAGACATTTAGGTCGCACTACATCACTCTGCATTTCCTACTAAACCTAGGACGCGATAGAGGTCCCTGGGGGGTGGTGCATATTGCACATGTGCCCTGCTGCTCCAGTAATTCTCTATAGGAATGTTGGAAATAGCTAAGTATTGTACCGGTTGCTGCAAAAAGAATGAATGGTGTAGCACGCACACCTGGGATTCCATAAGGACAACAGGAATGTATTGGTAGATATCCTAACGTCAGACCCCCTCCAATCAGTTAGTTATCCCCTATCCAAATTATTTGTCTCAACCGTTTTAACAGCACTGCTGACCTGGATTCATTTTTCTTCTCCCTGTAATCAAGTATTTTGGCTGTAGGACCAGACATTTGCGTCAGAGTTACACATGTTTACGTTTGTATAATTTCTTCAATGACGTGACTTGGAAAAAACATTCAAAAAATTAAGGCGGTGTAAGTAAACTAAAGAGATCTGCATATTTCAACAGCCAGAGAAGGAAAAGAAAGTGAAATCCCCTGCCTACCACAAGGCAGTCTACTGTATTATCAATATTACTGTATTACTCAATACAGTATTGTTACTTCATACCCACTCTATTTAATTGTGATATCACAATAGTGTTTATTAATAACGTGCTTTGTGAGGCTGTCACAAGATGGTGTGCGTATTTTAAGGAATTAATTTAAAAAAAAAGAGAAGATGCATCTGTCCTTTATATTTTCTCTCTTTTTGGGGTCCGTACCATAAGATAGAATTTTATAGTTATGAAGTTGCAATATTGTGTGTTTAAGGTGTGGAGAAAGCCCCTCTGGATTCCTTAAAGGAGTTATCCAATATCATAAACTGCCTCCCCCCCCCCAAGTGTCGGGCCCCTCACAAGGATTATACATACCCCACTCCCCGCTGCTGCTTCTCCCCGTGCACCTATGAAAACATCCGGTGTTGAGGAAAAGCAGCCAATGGCAGACGAGGACTGGGACGAGCCTCCCTACTGACACGATGGAGGCTCGTCCCCGTCTGCCATTGGCTGCTCCCCCTCGACACGGGATGTTTTCATCGGCGCACAGGGAGAAGCAGCGGCAGCAGTGTGGGGACCAGGATCGGCGCAGGGAGCAGGGTAAGTATATTCCCTGTGAGGGGCCTAGCCCATGGGGGGCAGTTTATGATATTGGATAACCCCTTTAAGGCTTTTGATACATGCTTCTTTTACATGTGTTTGATACGTTTTTCCTGTTATATGTCCTGCACGGAAGACCAGTTAATGTCTGACGATCTATGTTAAATCCTGTGCCTCTAATTATGGTTGACCCCGTTTCTCGTCATTTAAAACATGGTCGTTCTCCAACATACTACTGTCATTCATCAATACCCTTTCCAACATGGCGCTGAGAAAATATGGCCCCAGAGACTATTAGATTGGGATTACACATAGTAGTTGGCCCCAAAGCATGAGAACGCATGGGTATAAGGCTTACTGGCTAAATTTATTTAGGGGTATGCTCAAACATTGTGTCAGTCGCCCCATGTGTGATGAGCTGGCTGTGTGTAAATGCCGCAGCAGAGCCAGAGAGACCATTAGGGTGGCTGCATATGGTGCAGATTTGTGTTCAGAAAATCTGCAAGAAATCTCACCAAATCCACACAAAAAAAGTTGTTAGTGCGGATTTGCTGAAGATTTTCCACAGATGCCTCCCTTCCATTGAAAAGGAAGAAATCCAAGCAAGTTTTAAAATTTTTCTAATCTCATTCGCTTTACTGCTCACCTGCTGTTCGTTTAGGAAGCATGGAAAAGCCCGGGACTTGGCATACATACAACTTTGAAAAAAAAGATGACAGATCCAGCTTCCAGTAAAAACGATGACCTTTATTTTCTCAGCGGTAAAATCCAGTAAACACAGTACGTCTACGCGTTTCAGATCATGGATTTAAGATCCTTACTCATGACACCGTTGCTGAATAATGACCCCAATATAAATACCTTCTTCCCACCAATTACATTCAAACTTTAGATGTCACATGATATCTGGTGGTAATGTTTGAGCAATATACAAAATATGGAGATGAAAATCTATGCTATAAAATATATTCATGGCTTGAATAAAAAGCATGATCTTATTTTGCAATATCATTGATTTATGCATTTACACTTTATTATATTTTATAACATGGATTTTTATCTCCACATTTTGTACATTGCCCAAACATGTTTTATATTCTGATGACACATAAGCTTTTTATTCATTTATTACATGACAATAGACAATATTCGCTGTGTTTGACTCGATAATTCATATACTAACATGTTTGTGTGTAGTTATAGTCTGACTTAAAGAGGTTTTCCAGGATTTTACTACTGATGACCTATCCTCAGCAGCTGTGCTTGGTATTGTGCTCAGCCCCATTCACTTGAATGGGGCTGAGCTGCTCCTATGAACGTGACGTCACTGGCTTAGGAAAAGCTAAGAGAAGGCCGCGGTGCTCACGGGAGCGCTGCTGCCTTCTCAAACAGCTGATCTGTGGGGCTCCCAGGTGTCGGACCCCAACCAATCAGATACTGATGACCTATCCTGAGGAGAAGATCATCGCTATCAAGAGTTTGTATGAACGTTCGTTAGTGATAATCTGGCAGTGTAATACTGCCACCAAATACCTGATGAACAAGCAATTCAGTAATTTGAATCTTTTAGCAGGTTTAAAAATCCTCATTTCATTGCACGGCACCGGCAAACAGTGATTCAGTATGAGGACGAGTGATGGCATAGTGAACACTTGTCCCCATACTGAGGAGGAGATCCAGGGGCAGATTGGCCATAGACCTTGCAGGGAAATTTCCCGGTGGGCCGATGCCTAGGGGGCCACCTAAACCCTGCTTTATGTTGCAGGCCAGATACGTAATCAGCTCTCAGTGGTAATTAATGCTGTGAGAATCAGGTACTCGTGTACCCAGCCAGCGACCGCTCATGCCCTCCTGAATTTAACTGCTGTGGCCCACATCTCACCTCTTAAGCCCCTGCTCCATATCTGGGCAATATATTTTGCTGCACTGTGGTTTATGGTTCTGGTGGAACAGTATTTTGCACTATGGTATCACTGACCTCGACTACTTTTGTTGCCCCACCTTCTGTCAATTATGGCCACTTTTAGTTCCCAGTCCGTCTCTGAGGAGATCACTGTATGTAATAGCAGCAGTCTCCTCCGCTAGCGAGCAGGCTATTGCTGGGAAAGAACGCTCCTTCCCGACAATCGCCTGCGTCATCTGCAGGTGTAATAGGACCCTAAATGTACTCACTTTATGCTTTTGTGATAATGGTGTGTATATTTTTTGTCTGTGTTCTATTGTGATGCTGTCACAATAGTGTGTCTGTATTTATAGACTGTGTGTTTTCTCATCACAATAGAGTATAAAGTTATTTACAAAGGGTTTACACCAGGTTTTTGGAGTAAAAAAAGGGCATTTTGTGCACAAATGTTGAAACTTTTATATTTTCTGCCCTCTCACAACATTTAGAAAAGTATTGCCCCCACAGAAGATTGAAAACGTATTCCAAACATACCTGTGTGCACTTTGTGTCTTTATTCCATGTCCAGGAAAACGTGCTATTATTTTCCTGGAAAACAGCACCCAAGTTTTCAAGCTGGTTGGGCTTTGCTGTTCAAATTGTGCAAGGCCATTGCTTTTCCCAATTTTCAGTTTCTCCCGTAACCTACCAAGGTTTTCTCCCCTGATGTCACAGCACATCGTCTCAGAATCTCATCTATGGGCCTTGTGCTGCGCAGGGGGGATGTGTTAGGGGAGGAGCCAGGAGTTGGGACGATTGAACACCAGAATAACAGTGCTTTTCCTGGACATGGGATAAAGTACACACAGGTGTTGGAATAATGCTAATTATTTTGTATATTGCTACAACTACATTATGTGATTGCCTGTTTCCAGACAGTGTTATGTTGCTAATAAAGTTCCACTAAAAAGAAAAGGCAGGAAGGGGCGGAGACTTGCTGCGTGCGGAGAGAGAGTGCTGAGAGAGAAGGAAGCCAGAAGCAGATGTGCTGAGATTCTGATCTTACTGAAAGTTATATTCATATGTTGTGCTGTTGTTTCTGAATAAAACCCTGTTGTTCCTGCAGCTGATGGAGACCTGATTAATCCACTGCCAACGGGTTATGGGCCCAGGAGCACACAGAAGCACACAGCATACAGAAGGACAACAGTGAGCAAAGAAAAGATGGCCACCAACAGTATTCACAGTGCCAGTCCTGACTAACCAGAACCAATCCTGGAAATTCAAAGTGAAAATGCTTCTAATAAGGGTCCTTTATTTCTATAGCTAGAGTGTGTCCTATTCTTGTCCGCAATTACAGACAAGAAAAGGCATTTCTATCATAGGGCTGGCCATGTGCTTTCCGCAAAATGCAGAACACACATGACCATACAGTATCTGTGTTTTGCAGATCCACAATTTGTGGACCACAAAACACTTACAGTAAAATATGAGTAGTGGCTCACCTGTCTGCTAATAATGGATTGTAGGTGCTTCTAATCACTTGGCTTAACCCTTAGCCTTAAAAGATGCAATGGATGAAATAAATAAATTAATGATGAGCACTCATTTTGCATTAGGTTTGTATGGAGAATTAGTTGAATTTTCAAATATGTATATGTAATAATGTAGCAGAAATATCCAAAGCTTAATTTATATTATATAAAATATTTAAAATATTTATTATTGATAAAGAATAATTGTTAAAACCATGAAAATGAAAAATACAATAAAAATACCATAAAAATGGGCGCCAAAAAAATAATAAAAATAAAAAATGAAAAATGTAAAAAAAGTGGTGAACTAGAAGTATCCAATGTCTCCCAAAGTTATGGGTATTTCCCAATAAAAGTTCGTGTGAATGGACCCTAAGAGAAGGTATGTAGAAATACACACAAGAATATAAACCAGACCCACCACTAGAGGATTGGCTGGAGAAGAATAAGAAAGCACAGAGCACAATTTCCCTCAGTATAGATGATCAGATTTGCAGTTTCACATTTACACATGTGCACAAAGATGTGGGAAGAGCTACAGAGAGTGCATGAAAGCAGGGGCATAGCTACAACTGACTGGGCCCCACAGCAAATTTTCTACAGGCCCCTTCCCCCCTTGATACCTATCCTATCAGTGACCTAAATATTTGGATAGGAGTAGTAGTGCTTTAATTATGATATATATATATATATATCATAATTAAAGCACTACTACTCCTATCCAAATATATATATACACACACACAAACACACACTACTACTCATATTCAGATATCTCCTATATACAGAATAAGCAGATTGCAGATGGCATAGATACACAAACAGTCACATAATAACCCACACGCACACATACGCATATACATACACAGATACACACACACATATATATATATATATATATATATATATATATATATATATATTCACACATACAGATAAACACATACATACACATATACACACAGATACTGTGTATATATATATATATATATATATATACACACATACATACACACACAGATATACACATCCATAAAGATTATATATATATATATATATATATATATATATATATATTAAACAAAAATATATAATATACACATATATACATACATACATACATACACATACATACATACATACACACACACTTATTTACTTACAAGCTGCAGGTTCTTCCTTCTCATCTGATGTCTCTTGGAGGCTAAAGGACCTTCAGAATGCAGTAATGGATTAGGATAGAGGACCTTCGATCATGTGACCTGATGCATACCTCCCAACTTTGGAAAAGAGGAAAGAGGGACAATATGTGCGGCGCGCGCCTAGCGCGCCGCGGCAATTTTTTTTGCACTAGGCCACGCCTCTAACTCCGCCCAAAAATAACGAAACCGGATCTGTCAGGTTTCCGTTATGCTGGAGTCCTCTCCTATTCTGTCTCCCAGTATACACCACATGCCCCCCCTCACAGATTTAAGCCCCATAAAGCCCCACCCCGATATGGCCCCAGAATACACCAAGATCTGTACTATAAACACCTGTAATTGCATCAGATTCCACTCCACTTGAACCCCACTGCTCCTGAGTGCTCCACCTGCCCCCTCATATATGAGCTCCATATGTTGCCCCTCACCTGCCCCCTCATATATGAGTCCATATGCTGCCCCTCACCTGCCCCCTCATATATGAGCTCCATATGTTGCCCCTCACTTGCCTCCTCATATATGAGTCCATATGCTGCCCCTCACCTGTCCCCTCATATATGAGTCCATATGCTGCCCATCACCTGCCTCCTCATATATGAGTCCATATGCTGCCCCTCACCTGCCCCCTCATATATGAGTCCATATGCTGCCCCTCACCTGCCTCCTCATATATGAGCTCCATATGTTGCCCCTCACCTGCCCCCTCATATATGAGTCCATATGCTGCCCCTCACCTGTCCCCTCATATATGAGTCCATATGCTGCCCATCACCTGCCTCCTCATATATGAGTCCATATGCTGCCCCTCACCTGCCCCCTCATATATGAGTCCATATGCTGCCCCTCACCTGCCTCCTCATATATGAGTCCATATGCTGCCCCTCACCTGCCCCCTCATATATGAGTCCATATGCTGCCCCTCACCTGTCCCCTCATATATGAGTCCATATGCTGCCCATCACCTGCCTCCTCATATATGAGTCCATATGCTGCCCCTCACCTGCCCCCTCATATATGAGTCCATATGCTGCCCCTCACCTGCCCCCTCATATATGAGTCCATATGCTGCCCCTCACCTGCCTCCTCATATATGAGTCCATATGCTGCCCCTCACCTGCCCCCTCATATATGAGTCCATATGCTGCCCCTCACCTATGAGTCCATATACTGCCCCTCACCTGTCCCCTCATATATGAGTCCATATGCTGCCCCTCACCTGTCCCCTCATATATGAGTCCATATGCTGCCCTCACCTGTCCCCTCATATATGAGTCCATATGCTGCCCCTCACCTGCCCCCTCATATATGAGCTCCATATACTGCCCTTACCTGCTCCCATGAAGCTCCAGGACTGCAGCACATCCTTCTTCACTGGGCTGCTGGCCAGCACACACAGCCCCACCTCTTTCCATAAGCTCCTGCAGTCGGGGGTTTGCCATGTGACCATGAAGGGGCATGTGACCAGTGATGTCACAGACCTCCTTCTAGCCACTACAATCTACCTATTACGGAGGTTGAACCTACAAGTCCTCCTGAGAGCTCCACAGCCCCCCCTCCTCCCCCAGACAAGGTTAGTGGAAAGTGGAGGAGGGAGGCTGAGATAAAGTGAGGAGCGGAGAGCTCCTGCTTCACCATTTAATCAGCTGTCTCTGCGTCCTATGGAAGCAGAGACAGCTGAAAGCGGGACATACCTCCCCTGCCCGGGATAGCGGGACAGCCACTGAAATCCGGGACTGTCCCGCTGGATCCGGGACGGTTGGGAGGTATGCCTGATGATATCATCAAAAATCCTTAAACCTACAGATTACTATATTTCAAAGGTCCTTGATACTGGTATGTATACTATTTCTAGTATATTTCAGGCCAGACTGGGCCCCCTTTAGATACAGTCACACGGGGGCCTGGCCTGGCTTGAATAGTAGTAGAAAAGACACTGCTCCCGGGCCCCTATTCCTCTTGGGCCTCGAAGCAGCTGCTTCCCCTATAGTTATGCCACTGCATGAAAGGATGAATCTCAGCAACAAGCTCTATTTAATGAGAAAACTGTACCAGTCTAAGCTAAGCAAGGGCCAGAACATGCATGACTACATAAGAAATACCTTAGAAATTGTAGAGCATCTGTGAGATACTGGAGAAGAAATAGAAAGATTTCCATGCTGCCACACTGTTACTCAGCGGTCTTCCAGAAAGTTATGACACACTTATGACCATACTAGATGCACGTCCAGATAATGAGCTCACTCTAGAGTATGTTCAAGGAAATCTTGTTCAAGAGAAAATTGGAAAATGAAAATCACAGAGCAGAATCTGCATTAAAAACACAGCATCTAGTCACAAGCAAAACTCAGTTAAAAGAGACACATCAGTGTTTTGTATGCAAGAAAACAGGTTATCTGAAAGCTGACTGCAGAGTTTGGAAAGCTAGAATGAAACAGCTTTAAGAAAATTCTCACTGGAGGCGCAGTTTTGTCAAAGTCAAGGTTGTTTATTTTCTTGTACAAGGAGACAAGTCATTATAGCAGTAGTTGCTCAAGAGTTGTCTGAAGCATAGCATGAATTACATAGCTTATATAGGTTGTTTGTTACATGATTAGTGTTAAGGCACAACTGTGTAATTTCAGATAAGGAAATAACGAGAAACTCCCATCTTATTAAAAGTAAGTAGTCCTTCTTTTGACGGCCTTGAACAACACCTATGGTTACAAACAGCTTCCTGTTTATCCTTCAAAACGTATAGATCATATTAATTGCTAATTCTAACAGAATATTAAATATGGAAAATTAGTCTTCTTAGTGTGTATATATATATATATATATATATATGTGTGTGTGTGTATATATATACACAAGTAAGCTATCTTCTTAATATAAAATTATTATCACAAATAGCTCAAAAGGCAGAGTGATCAACAAGGAGTGTTACTTTATTCACTGACAGCACTTTTATGTACTGAAGCTGCATTTATTATTAATCCAAGTACATCAAACCATGCATTGTGCATAGACTTTGAAGCAACTAGTCATATGACAAATGGCAGAAACTTCTCTAACCTTAACCAAAGAAAGAGAAAGCGATCCTAGCAAATGGTCAGTATATGACTTCAGAAGAAGTAGAAGACGGCTACATTAATTGTCCCCAACACAAAGCAGAAGGATCCCAGTAAAGGATGTGCTGTATGTCCCTAGTCCCTAAGCAATTTGTTGTCTGTGAAGAAAGTAACAGGACAGGACAATGAAGTCACATTTAAGAATGACCCACTATGTCATCTCAAAACAAGGGTACACACTTGCAGAAGGAAAAATTACAGAGAAACTATATCAACTAAAATGCAAAGAAAGTGTGTGTACTGCCAAACAAGAACAGGACAGGGATTGTGTTCCCATATGGCAAAGACGTCTTGCACATAGAGACCAAGAAGCAATAAGAAAGCTAGTTCAAGACCAGCTTGCTGAAGTTGTTAAAATAGACCAATACAATCAGATGATGACATGTACAAGCTGCCTTAAAGGGGAAATGTCCAGAAAAACATGTCCTAAAATAGTGCCACAAGATCAGAGCAGCCACTTGACTTAATACACACAGATGTGTGCAATGAGTATGCTCATTCATGGCAAGAAAAGATATCACTTTTATTGATGATTATTCAAGGAATACAGTTTTTTATTTGTTTCATAGCAAAAATGAAGTCCTAAAGAAACTTGAAGAATGTCTCTCTGAAGTAAGTAACAATTAGCAGAAAGTAGCAGAAAGAAAGACTCAAACTCTCTGAAAGCGGAAGAAGTATGCATTTTGAAGCAGAACTACCAACAACCTATTAGACTGAAGCAATCATGACTGTTTGGTATATTCAAAATAGACTACCAAGTAAAGCTACTGAGAAAACACCATATGAACAATGGAACAACAAGAAGCTCAAACTACACCACATAAGAATATTTGGAAGTAAGGCATTTGTATATGTTCCCAAAGAAAAATGTACCAAACGGGAATTCCATGCCAAGGAAAGTATCCTGGTAGACTACAGTGAATCTCAAAAGGGTTATAGAATCTGTCATCCAGAGACCAAGATAACAATAAGTAGAGATGTAGTGATTGATGAGTCATGTGTCATTCAAGTTTCATGACATCACACCAATAGTTCATCCTAAACAAGAAAAACTTCACTCATAATCCAAAGGCAACCAGAAAGAACATACAGAAACCTGGTTGGAGTCTTCAACTGAAGAAACAACAGAAGTACCAGATCAACCTAAAGTCAGAAGATCAACTAGATCAAACAAAGGCATCCCAGCTCAACGGGATCTTACATGGTCAAGACACTTCTGGAGTCAGAGCCACAGTCATGGGAAGAGATGCAACAATCACCTACACATAAAAGAGAAATGGATTAAAGCTGTTGATGAGGAAATGGAATCCATTCATCAACTTCAAACATGGAAACTCCCAAACTTACAGACAAGCAGTGGGGGGGGGGGCACTACATGACTTGCCCAGATATCACAGCAACAGTTGGAATTCTCCGCATACACCCAAGCAAACCACTACCCAAGTATAAGTTTGAAAAACTCAAGCCAGCTAAGGGACTAACAGGATAAGTACACCGTAGTTGTTCAGTGGGGATGTTGGAATTATGCTTATTATTTTGTGTATTGCAAAAACTACATTATGTGATTGCCTATTTCCAGATACAGTGATATGTTGTTAATAAAGCTTTGCTAAAAAGAAAAGGCAGGAAGGGGTGGAGACCTGCTTCACATGTACAGAGACAGCTGAGAGAGAAGGAAGCCAGAAGCAGATGTGCTGAGATTCTGATCTTACTGAAATTTATATTCATATGTTGTGCTCTTGTTTGTGAATAAAAACCTGTTGTTCCTTGTGCTGTGTCTGATGGAGACCTGATTAATCTGCTGCTAACAACAGGTATGTCTGGAATGTGTTTGGTGTTTGCAATCTTCTGTGGAGCAATGCTGTTGGTTATATTGGTGAAAATTATGTGACGGACTCACTTTAAAAGGGTTTTCCAAAATTTTTATACTGATAACCTATCCTCTGGACAGATCAGTATCTGATAAGAGGTGGGGGTCTGACACCTGGGACCCCTGCCAATCAGCTATTTGACAAGTCACCGGTGCTCCTGCGAGTGCCATGGCATTCTCTATGCTCGCAAAGCACATCTCCGTACATTGTATAGTAGCTATGCTTAGTATCGCAGCTCAGCCCCTTTCACTTTCATGGGGCTGAGCTGTGCCAAGGCCATGTGACTGATGAACATGTCTAGGCCTAGGGAAATCAGCAAGAAGGCCTCACCCCTACTGCAAGCGCCGGTGCAGCTGATCGTGGGGGTTCTGGGTGTCCAGAGGATAGGTCATCAGTATTAACATCTCAGAAAACCTCTAAGCTTAGCAGAAGCAGTGGCCCAGGACATCTACAATAATTTACACCAGAAAACTGATGTAAATTATACGTGAAATCTATTCCAACTCCTAATAGATAGCAGTAGATGCTACAAGTTTATTGCGAGGCTAAATCGGTCACACAAAAGGGCATCAGATGGGCACATACTTTCAATAAATGTAGTCTAGAGAGGAGAGTAAAATCCAGTTAGCAATTTATTAGTATTGGTCTCAAACACAATGCGTTTCTGGGCTTCAGGGCCCCTTCTTTTGTCTGTTACTTGAAGTAGGGGCCCTGGAACCCAGAAGCGCATTGTACTTGAGACCATTACTAATAAAGTATTCATTGCATTCACTCTACTCTCTGGACTACATCTGTTGGAAAGCATGCACCCATCTCATGCCCCCTTGCGCAACAGATTAGCCCGGTAGCAGTTTTCTGTTCCTAAGCATTTCTCCAGCAAGCAAGTCCAAGGAGATTGTGGCATCAGCTGCAGCTACCATTACTTATAGCGCAACCATTAAAGGAGAGCCCCCTCATCATACATTACACTGACGTACTAAACTTATGACCTTCTTATTCTCCTTTTGCTTAAACACGTCTTAGTAAAAAGCCTGCTGGGCAGATCTGACCTATTTATGAAGACTGGCTTATGTAACACTAGTAACTGAGCAGCTATGTGTTTTATACTGTTATATGGCAATTCTGTTAGAATACTGTAGGTGTTTTTAGAGTGTGCCATATTATGATGTCACAATAATGACTTGGCGGTTATAGTCTGCACAGTAGTTCATGTGAAGTGTAGCAGGGAATAACACCGCATTTTACCTTCAGATAGGATCTGGAATGGAGTTAGTTGAGGTAGTGCCCCTCAGCAGTTTGCTCATCTTTTCTCCTCACCTTGAGAGATGTAGAAGTAAATATGGGCTTCGTTCCATTCATGGCCCCCTTCAGCATCAAAGCAGTAGTATGGAAATGGAGGAGCAGAAACAAGGCATTTTATACCATTCCTACCTTCTCCTTCGTGATCTCTAGACTGCTGGGGGCCTGGCATGACCTTGAAGGATTTTACTTGTAGCCCTATAGCGTACATACAGTACCATAAAGGATGACTGAAGAACATAATGGGCAGGGTTTTTTAGCATAAGCCGTTATACATTTGAATTTGTAGAATTAGAACAGACATGGTAGGACTTCTTTGCTGCAGAACATAAGGAAGTGTCACACATCTCTAAAAAGAGTATTCATAGCGGACAAGGCCAATAAAAAGGTATCACAAATTACTACACCGTTCATTTATTCTGTGCAGATAGAACCTGGAAAGGGATACAGCCGATACCTAAGACACATTGCTTCTCTGCACTTTACAGCAGCCATAAATTTGTCCAATTAGCCCAGGTGGGTAGTGAATTGCAGGCTTTCAGTTCTGCCTATTCATCATCAGTTCATAAATTTATTTCACACAATGCCAGCAATTCAGCCTCAGCAACAAACACAGCTGTTGATGTATCAGGAGTTACATTTCACTAGGATGGATGGTTACTTAAGACAACTTCTAGGCTAAAGTTCTATATTTTTTCATTTTTTAACTTCTTGATATAGGGCTGACTGGGGGCCATAAACAAATATACAGGTAATTTATTTTCAGAAAAGAGCACTTATTCAAGAAGTTTCAAAAGAACCGCCCGAAAGTTGTACGTAAAAGGGAAGCTATAGCTCACTTCCAAGTAGCTTCTTGAAATGTTTAGAAAATCAGGTTTAATAACTTAAAGGGAACCCATCACCATCAAAATGTGAATGAATCTGCAGGCAGCATGTTATAGAGAAGGAGGAGCTGAGAAGACCGATATATAGTTTTGTGGGAAAAGATTCAATAAAATTTCTAGTTTATTCATTTAAATTCCTGCTCATTCTGGGCTTTGAAGTCCAGGAGGTGGTCCTATCAGTGATTGACAGTCTTTCCTCTATGACTTTGTATACAGAAATAGCTGTCAATCACTGATAGGACCTCCTCCTTGACTTCAAAGCCTGGAATGGTCATGGATATAAATGTATAAATGACACATTTTACTGAATCTTTTGCCATAAGTTATATATCGTTCTCAGCTCCTCCTGCTCTATAACATGCTGCCTGCAGCTCAGACACCATGTTCAATGAGGGAGACCCCTTTTAATAAGAAAAAAAAATAAATTTAATCTGCCCAATGCTGCCACAATAACACTTTTGATTTCTTTCAATTCTCTTAATAGCCTTTATATAGTCTGCAGTTAATAAATGCAAGGGGTTAACTGCTTAAAGCAGCTTCTTGTCCTTTTTCTTATAACCACCGGGTATTTTTTAATTTTAGTTTGGTGGAATTCCCCCAACAATATAAAGCATGTATTACACTGGCAGACAGTCAGATCATCACTAACGAGAGTTCATAGCAACACTCATTAGGGATGGTTTGGAAGTGCAATACTCTGGCCAACACTCGTTCATCAGGCAATCTCAACAGGTTTAAAAATAATTGTTTGCCAGAGGCAGATCGTGGTGTCTAATCACACTCTGCTGCTGTCAAACAATGATTCTGTATGGGGACGAGTGATGGCATTAGTGATTGCTCCTCCCCATACTGTGGAGGAGATCGCTGCATGTAATAGCAGTCAGGTGATTGTCAGGGAGGAATGCATCCCTTCCGACAATTGCCTGGATGATCTGCCTAAAACAGCTTATCTCCTCCAATAAATGACATTAGCAATGTGCTAATGTAAGCAGAACATAACTATCTGAGTCCCAAGTCACTATGTGCCCCTATTATTAGTAACATAGTTTACAAGGCGGAAAAAAAAGACATCTGTTCATCCAGTTCGGCCTGTTGTCCTACAAGTTGATCCAGAGGAAGGCAAAAAAACCCTGTGAGGTAGAAGCCAATTTCCCCCACATTAGGGGAAAAAAATTATTTCCCCGACTCCAATAAGGCAATCAGAATAACTCCCTGGATCAACGACCTATCTCTAGTAACTATAACCTATAATATTATTACCCTCCAGAAATACATCCAGGACCCTTTTGAACTCTTTTAGTGAACTTACCATCACCACCTCCTCAGGCAGAGAGTTCCATAGTTTCACTTCTCTTAACATAAAGAATCTTCTATGTTTGTGTACAAATCTTCTTTCCTCCAGATGCAGAGGATGTCCCCTCGTCACAGTCACAGTCCTCAGGATAAATAGATGATGGGAGAGATCTCTGTACTAACCTCTGATATCGTTATACATAGTTATTAGATCTCCCCTCAGTTGGTTTTTTTCTAAAGTAAATAATCCTAATTTTGATAATCTTTCTGGGTACTGTAGTCCACCCATTCCAGTTATTACTTTAGTTGCCCTCCTCTGAACCCTCTCCAGCTCTGCTATGTCTGCCTTGTTCACAGGAGCCCAGAACTGTACACAGTACTCCATGTGTGGTCTGACTAGTGATTTGTAAAGTGGGAAGGACTATGTTCTCATCACGGGCATCTATGCCTCTTTTGATGCAACCCATTATCTTATTGGCCTTGGCAGCAGCTGTCTGACACTGGTTTCTGCAGCTTAGTTTGCTGTTCACTAAAATTCCTAGGTCCTTTTCCATGTCAGAGTTACCCAATAGTTTACTATTTAGGATGTACAGTCATGGCCAAAAGTTTTGAGAATGACACAAATATTATCTTTTCACATGATCTGCTGCCCTCTGGTTTTTATGTGTGTTTGTCAGATGTTTTTATCACATACAGAAATATAATTGCAATCATATTATGAGTAACAAAAGTTTATATTGACAGTTAGAATGAGTTAATGCAGCAAGTCAATATTTGCAGTGTTGACCCTTCTTCTTCAGGACCTCTGCAATTCTCCCTGGCATGCTCTCAATCAACTTCTGGACCAAATCCTGACTGATAGCAGTCCATTCTTGCACAATCAATGCTTGCATTTTGTCCGAATTTGTAGGTTTTTGTTTGTCCACCCGTCTCTTGATGATTGACCACAAGTTCTCAATGGGATTAAGATCTGGGGAGTTTCCAGGCCATGGACCCAAAATCTCTATGTTTTGTTCCCTGAGCCATTTAGTTATCACCTTTGCTTTATGGCAAGGTGCTCCATCATGCTGGAAAAGGCATTGTTGATCGCCAAACTGCTCTTGGACGGTTGGGAGAAGTTGCTCTCGGAGGACATTCTGGTACCATTCTTTATTCATGGCTGTGTTTTTAGGCAAGACTGTGAGAGAGCCGATTCCCTTGGCTGAGAAGCAACCCCAGACATGAATGGTTTCAGGATGCTTTACAGTTGGCATGAGACAAGACTGGTGGTAGCGCTCACCTGTTCTTCTCCGAATAAGCTGTTTTCCAGATGTCCCAAACAATCGAAAAGGGGATTCATCAGAGAAAATGACTTTACCCCAGTCCTCAGCAGTCCACTCCCTGTACCTTTTGCAGAATATCAGTCTGTCCCTGATGTTTTTTCTGGAGAGAAGTGGCTTCTTTGCTGCCCTCCTTGAGACCAGGCCTTGCTCCAAGAGTCTCCGCCTCACAGTGCGTGCAGATGCACTCGCACCTGCCTGCTGCCATTCCTGAGCAAGCTCTGCACTGCTGGTAGCCCGATCCCGCAGCTGAAACACTTTTAAGAGATGGTCCTGGCGCTTGCTGGTCTTTCTTGGGCGCCCTGGAGCCTTTTTGGCAACAATGGAACCTCTCTCCTTGAAGTTCTTGATGATGCGATAGATTGTTGACTGAGGTGCAATCTTTCTAGCTGCGATACTCTTCCGTTAGGCCATTTTTGTGCAGTGCAATGATGACTGCACGTGTTTCTTTAGAGATAACCATGGTTAACAGAAGAGAAACAATGATGCCAAGCACCAACCTCCTTTTAAAGTGTCCAGTGGTGTCATTCTTACTTAATCATGACAGATTGATCTCCAGCCCTGTCCTGATCAACACCCACACCTGTGTTAATGGAGCAATCACTGAAACAATGTTAGCTGGTCCTTTTAAGGCAGGGCTGCAATGATGTTGAAATGTGTTTTGGGGGATAAAGTTCATTTTCTAGGCAAATATTGACTTTGCAAGTAATTGCTGTTAAGCTGATCACTCTTTATAACATTCTGGAGTATATGCAAATTGCCATTATAAAAACTGAAGCAGTAGACTTTGTAAAAATTAATATTTGTATCATTCTCAAAACTTTTGGCCATGACTGTACTGGTGACTTGCATTATTCCTTCCCATATGCATACCCTTACATTTGTCAGTATTAAAGCTTTTTGAGGTTCTCCTGCTTCTAGAGGCTCCGTTCGCCCACCTTGGGCCATGCCCTGGTAGACTTGATTGACATGGCCAGGCAGTGTTCACGTCATCCTGCCTGGCCCTGAGTTCAGGTGGAATTTTCAGCCGTGTAGTATGTTGTGCAGGTGTAGTGAAGAAAGGATGCTCACCGGCTGGGGACTTCCATACTGCACCTGCACCGCATACATCACAGTACACCCTCTCCTCTTCAATGATGCCGGCATTGCTCTTCTTCCAGGGGTACTGTGATGTATGCGGCGCAGGTGCCATAAGGAAGTCCACATCCTTTCTTCATTAAGCCTGCACCACTATGGGGAACATTACATATACTGCAGGGGTTGAGATTTAATTTAAAAAAAAAGCCAATTCACTGAATTTATTCCCAGTCTGCAGATGAGAATATTTTTATTACCAAAGAATAAAATAACACTGCATGGATATTCAGAGGATGGAAAAACACTCACAACACTTAAGTTATTTTGCAAAAATAAATTGCAAGTTTATTGGAGCTCTAACTAAACAAGATTTGCGCCAGATCAAAAACCAAGGACTTTATACAAACAGTTGAAGAAAGCCACATGCTGTGTGGTCATATTGACACAGAAATTATCCAAAAACTTGAACGCCATCAGCAGGGTCTCCAGAATGTTCCAGACATTCCAATACAGTGATATTCTGTATTATCCGAGACAACCTGTGGCTCCCCAGATGTTGGCAAACTACAGCTCCCAGCATGGAGAGGTATGGCAAGGTATGCTGTCTAATCGGATCAACAAATATGAGAAATGCAAAAATAACTTTACATTTGACGTTACCAGCACACAAAAAAAAAGGTGTCGCACAGCTGCACTCTATAAACCTCAGATTTTATGTATATGGTTTATAACTGTAACCATTCTATAAGCTGCTCAAATATCTGTTTTCGTACTGCAGGTAACACTGTAGGCTCCTCAGGGCGGGCCGGATACATGTCTGCACAATGAGCAGCATCTGTAACAATAAAACAAAATCTGGGTATATTACTATGACACATTACATAGTGAACGTTATTGCCTGGATCAATGTGGACTTCTGATAATGAACATGTCTTGTTTCTTTAACCTGGCTAATAAACCAGGAAATATGCTTAGAACTCAGAAATCCGAGATTCCTGGTGATGCAGACTAGCCATAGAAAATTCATTTAAAAATATAAATACTGAATAAGACCAATGAACTCAAGTTGGTCATGAGTTGGTTCATCACATTGTTAGATTCCTCTTCTTCTGTGACACCTCATACACTGATACTTCAGGTGTTTTTCCCCATCAACATCACCTATTCACGGGATCTTTGTAGCTCCAATGATTCCAGGTCTGACACAGAGCTCTAATTCTTGGTCCCACTCCACACAGAAAACGTGACAGCTCAACCAATTGCTGGACTAAGCAGTGACTGGCTGAACTGTCATATCTTCATGTTATGAGGGACTAAGAAGTAAAGCTTGGCATGGGAACCATTGACGAAAGAAGAAAGAAGAAATAAGAAATAATATGTTGTACAAATGTTGTACAAATAATAATGTTGTACTGGTCAGACTAACCCTTTAACCAGTTTCAATTTAAAGGGGTTTTCCTACAAACATCATACACCACCTATCCACAGTGTAGGTTACAAATGTATGATCGCTAGGAATCCAACCGCTTGGACCCCCAGTGATCTCAATAACAGGGATCCCAGAGTCCTTGTGTGAATGGAACATGACCACTGCATCCATCCATTGTTCATTACAAGCTCCCCCATCTCCAGCAGTCCCACAAAGAAAATAGAGCGGTTGTCATACATGTGCACCATTGCTTCATTCACACAGAAGACTCAAGGACCCCCGTTGTCACGATCAGTAGGTTCCCAGTGTCTGGAGCCCCAGAAAACATTTATCACCTATTTACAGAATAGATGATAAATGATCATGGGAAAACCTAAGGCTACTTTCACACTAGCGGAAGCCTTTTCTGGCGGGGGAACAGCCTGCTGGATCCGTGCTGCCGGAAGTCCGCTCCGGCCCTATTGACTATGATGGGGGTGGGCTGGAGGTCCGGCTGCAGCAGAGCAAACATGCCGAGAGACGGTCGGAATAAAACTACGGCATGTCAGGCTATACTAGTGTCATATAGCCATCTTACATACACATTGGTCACAGGTAGCCAGAAAGTGGTCAACCCCTTTAAAGACCTCTAGATGTCAACTGTTATCTGTAGGGGGACCAGGCTAAATGTTTATTGTGTTTCTTTTCCCAACGGGGCCTCCACAGGGATAAATGAAACATTACACTTTTCCCAAGTAAAGAATAGGCTGAACACGTAATACATGGACATGGTAGGTCCTCCAGAGACACTCTTCATAGTCACTCTCACCTCTGAGTTAATAGAAGCGACATGTCCGTGTATAAGACAGAGTTCCCAAGTATGGTTAGTGGTTCGAACCTTTAAAGCAACTAACCAGTTTCACATACAAGTGTGCAGGCACTGACATGATATAAGAGTGTCCTAGAAAGCCGAATACCACAATAAGTCTTACAGTTCTTTAGTTTACCTTGCATTGGAAAGGCTAGAAGATCACTGCTGAGATTTGTGTTAATTCCCAGGGCATGCCACGGGTCAATCAGGCCATTTGGAAAAATGATTCTGCTGCTCTGGACGTTGAGAGCGCCATAATTTTCATTTGTTTGCTGAACTGCATCAGTGATCACAGGTAATGTGAAGGCCTTCCCATAAATATCAGTGCATTGCTGGACGTGGTAACTGCAGAAAGTGAACAGAATCGTAATGCAATGTTTTATATGTAAGTCTTGAAATGTTAAAGGGACAGGGCCACTTTTAGACAAAGTGTGGCCCTGGGCAAAATTGAAAGTGGAGCCCCAAATTCTGAAATACTGTGTAAATATTGTACATACAAAGATCACAATGTTAATTAAATGCTTATGGCCTAAATTCCAAGGGGAATATATATGTTTTTCAGGCATCAAGATAAGTTGAGGGATGCAACATTGTAGAGGAAGTTGATAAGGTGTTAGACGTTAGTTGTAGTTCTATGAAACACCACAGATAACACAGTGACACTAAACTATTTGACCCCTTCTCCATCAACCATATATTTACTAAGGTGGGGTGGGCACAGTAGAGTGGAGTCTCCCCATGCCTATGTACCCTGTGTCCTTCTGCCCTCCTATGCTGCACAGAGGGCCCACCAGCCATAGTCAGCTCTTGTGTGCTGACAGCATGACATCATGGAAGAGAAAATAAGCTTAGCACTGATTGGCTGAGGCTCAGCCAACCAGGCTTAGGGCTCATGCACACGAACAGTGCCGGCCTGTGCCCGTATTGCGGCCCGCATACGGCGGGTCCACAATACATGGGCACCGGCCACGTGCAGCCCGCATCACGGATCGTGGACCATTCACTTCAAATGGTCCGCAATCCAGGAGATGCGAAGCGGAGGCACGGAGCAGAACACCACAGAAGCACTACGGTGTGCTTCTGTTGCGTTTCTGGCCGCGCGTCTGCACCGCAAAAAAGGTAGCGCAAGCACTACTTTTTTGCGGTGCGGACCGTCGGATGCAGATCGCAGACCCCACTCAAATGAATGGGTCTGAGATCCGAATCAGGCAGCCCCACTGTCAGTGCAAATTACGGTCCACAGCACGGGCACTGACTGCACACATTCGTGTGCATGAGCCCTTAGGCTTAGTTTTGACACTAGTGGAGACCCCGGGCACCAGTATATTCTTATTGCTGTCTGCACTCTGACTATTTCAGAGGCAGAGCAGAACTGACACCTAAAAAAGTCAGGTGTCTGGGCTGACATATTCTGCCCTCACACTATGAAATTTCAGGCTGCCACCTGCTTTATTCACACTGTGCATGCTGCCATGAGCTGGGGGCCCTTCTGGGTAGGAGACCCTGGGCAGCTGCCCAGTTTATGCCCCAGGACACTGTTACCTTAATTAAATTCCTGCTATGTGGTTAATGAAATGAAAAGTGATCTCTACAGAAGTATTGGCCTATTGTGAGGGATCAGTGGCCAGTGTGAAAACTGCACTACTTCATGATGTGTTCTATAACTTGAAATTACAAAAAAAAAAAAAAAAAAAACATCACATAAAAATTGTTGCAGGTTCCCTTTCCCTTTGTAATAACTATGGAATAGAAGAGGTTATATTTTAAAAGTGATACTGTTCATCATGTATCGTAACCACTGTGACTTTTTCACGCCGTAGTACGGGTTAGGAATATCACTGAATAATGTAACAGACAGGCAAGCAGGACTCAGGATTTCAGAACAGATGCTTTTTAAACATATGATTTCATGTTTCTGTAGGTCCAAAAATAAAATGCACAATTCTTGTCCCCATATCAGGCCCTGTACATGTTAAAGGGCATCTGTCAGCAGATTTGTACCTATGAAACTGGCTGACCTGTTACATGTGCACTTGGCAGCTGGAGGCATCTATGTTGGTGCCATGTTCATATGTGTCTGCATTGCTGAGAGAAAAGTTTTAATATATGCAAATTAACTTCTAGGAGCAACGGGGCGTGGCCATTACACCTAGAGGTTCTGCTCTCTGCAACTGCCGCACCCTCTCCACTTTGACAGGGCAAGGCAGTAAAGCGGTCATCACTGCTTGGCCCTATCAATAAAAGCAGAGAGGGCACAGCAGTTGCAGAGAGAGCTCAGTCTCTAGGTTTAACAGCAATGCCCCCATTTCTCCTAGAGGCTCATTTGTATATATTAAAACCTTATTTTTCTCAGCAATGCAGGCATATATAAACATGGGACCAACACAGATGTCTTCAGCTGCCAAGCTCACATGTATCAGGTAAGCCAGTTTCATAGGTACAAATCTGCTGACAGATCCTCTTTAAATTTGTATGGCAATCCACACTAAACATTACCTTAATGGAAAACCAGAAAACGGTTGAGAAACAGAATCTGAAGACTGAAAATATCCAAATTCTGTGCATGTCTGGTACATCCACTGTCTACCTAAAAGACAAGATAGAGAAAAGGACTTGAATACATTGTAATAAGACTATACTGACAGGAGTGACATATACAGAAGAGTAGAAATCAGATGCATGAGAACTTTTCTCCATAGTGTATTTTTGGCAGCTTAATACTTCCTTTTAGTGCAACTGAAATAACATTTGTAATGACAACCACATGGCAGTTTCACATATTCTATAGTAAGACGGAACTGAAGCTTCAATTTTCAGATGTGTGCTACTACTTCCATCCAAATTTACCAAGGGATAGAACTTGAAATCTTCGAGTCTCATGAGAAAATAAACATATCTGTTTATGTTCTACCAAAGAGGAACGTAGGTCATGGACCTAAGGCTACGGCTTACTGAGGTGGTTCCATGTTACAGGCAATAGCATGTGAAAAGGGCAGAGGCAAAGATGAAAGGACAACGAGACAAAAAAACAAAAGCAAAAGGTTGGCTTGGCCATTGAAATAAAGTCATGTTCAGACTCTTGTTCTCCTGTGCAGAGCAATGCAAAGTTTAGGCTTGTCTGTATTGGTCCCTTCATGTTCAGGATCGGTGGAGATCTCAGAGGAAGGACCCCTGCGATCAGCAGTGAAAACTTCTCTTACCATAATTATATCAATTCTAAGACTCTTTTACAAAGACACATATAAGGTTCCAGACTATTTTTTTGCCAAAGAAATAGACATGGATTATGGCAAAGAGAAGGAAAGTTTCAAGTATAAAGTTCTCATTGCCCCTGTGAAATGCAATCCATTAGTGCAAATAAATACAGAAGGAGAACTAGAGCTCAGATACAGCTGTATAAATGAGCCCTTGTACTACTAATCTTCACTGGCTGAGGTCTGAAGACATGGATTTTCAGAACTGAGTGGATATAATCCTCAGGCAATTCCAAAATGGAGAACTGTATTGTTGCTGCATTCATTTTTATACGTTTGTCTTTTATTATCAAGTCTAGAAGATAAGATAAGAAAATCAGGGAATAATTTATGGAGAGCACCTAAACTGCAATGCTCCTCTGAAATTCTTGGATGAAGGGATGCAAATGGGCTCTTAGCAAGCTGTGCCTTTAATGTGACCGTCTGCAGATGGATAATAATTAAACCAACATCTCAAGTCATGTCCCAAGGCCTATTTAAAAGGTCAGACATTCACTTATAGGATAGCTGCCTTACATCTGGTATCATTAAAGGCAGAGCTTAAGGGCTCATTTGCATACACTCTTCCCATATAACATAAGAAAAACATAAAATAATTGGACAAATGTAAATGTAATTATATTGCCAGCATCAATTATTGCTACAGGGAAACACACAAAAACGGGTAAAGTTATCACTGCTATGAATATCGCCCCCGAACTCCTACAAAACACCAGTGATTGTTTGTAAGCCATCTTTAACATCATGTCCTCTAGCTGCAACTGAATCTTTAAAAAATGTGTTTTCACTAACTAACCTACCTATTTTTCCCCATTCTCAGTCACTTGTTTGCTCATGTCACTTCATCCTCCACCATCTCCTTTATGTGGAAACTGCAAAAACTCATTGTTGCTCTGACTCAGTCTTCCTTTGATTACTGTAACTTTCTTCTATCACTTTCCCTCACCTCTCCAGTATACCGTGAATACAGCAATCAGGCTGATCTTTCTGTCTAGCCACTACTCCAATGCCTCCACCGCACTGCAAACGTCTCTCACCCACAAAGCTCTCCACAGCGTTGCACCATCCGGTGTCTCCTCTCTTAATACCGTCTACCACCCTACCTGTGGTCTCCATTCTGCCAGCAATCTGACATCCTCCTTAAAGGGGTTGTCCAAGTTATCGAAAAAAAAAAATATAGCACTGTAAATCTGATGGGTAGCAATATATAACTAAGTTCAGCAAGTTTTAGGCAAAAAAAAAAAAAATCTATATTTCCTCATTTCCCTGGTTCTCTTCTGGCCTTTGTTTACATGCAGTAATAACAATCTCTGCCCCTCCCCCCTTCTCTGCAAAGGCAGTGAATATAAGTGCTGTGAGTACATGTCTGCCTGCTGGGATACTTAGCAGCATGTTGTTTGTGTAGGACTACAAGTCCCAGCTGTACAATGACACTGCTCATACACACAGGAAATTCTCCCTACCTGTTCTTGTACAATTCCTCTATAGCTCCTTGCCCAGCATTTGTCTCCTCTGACTGCTGCAGCTACTATTTGTTGTAAAGCCTTGAGCCCTCAGTGTGTTCTGGCTGAAGGGGTTAATGTTTTATCTGAAGGAATCCAGGGAGAGAGCAGATAGTAGAAGCCCGGCAAAGAAAGGGGGCGTGGCCAGTGATGTCCCGTGTACAGACTCTGAACTCTGAGGCTTGTACACGAAACATCATAGACCAGGGAGATAAGGTGACATCACAGGTCATGTGACCCTCAGTCAACTCTGAGAAACCAGCAGCTTTGGAAACACAAAGTATATGGGAAAGTTGTTATACCTGACAAGTTAGAAACATATAAAGAACAAAAAAAATAACTCGGACAACCCCTTTAAGGTCATCTTAGTAAAAAAAAAAAAAAAGGTGCCCCATAAACTTCACATATTTTTGCCAATTCTCTACGCTACCAATCTTTTTCTTACATCACTAAGCTTTGGTTTATCCATATCAATTTAAAGGGGTTTCTGGGTTTCAGTTGTTTCTGACATACCTAGGGATACTATGGGTAAATTCGAATATATTTAGCTTCCAAATGTTGTCCTCCCCGCTCCTCAATGCCAGCGTTCATTGGTCTGTTATGGTTTGGTCACCGTAACACTTTATCCCAAATTACATAACGGTAAAATGACTGTTCTTAAAAGGTTCTCACAGAATACTACATCACGATGGACAAATAGCATTGGGCTTATTCATCGTGTCAAACCTACTGGCATCTGAGGATCACAGAGTTTGGGCAGTCTGTCTATCCCTTCATAGGAAATTGTATAGATTCATATGTCAAAGGACCTAGTTACCCATTGCTGGTTTACCACTATGGAGGGTATACTGCTCTTTTTACCTCCCGATGAAGCTGACCCTTCCCAGCGGATGTCGCTCATATCATTCACAAATTGCTGGTAACTTGCTTCAATGCATTTTTCTTCTCGGGATTTCATGATTCTCTGGATAACTTCAACAAATCTGTCATATGGAGAGCCAAAGGCGCGATTGGCCATAATGTCACAGACCACTTGGATAGTTATATTTCCACCCTTCACACCCTTAAAAAGGAAACATATGAACAAATGTAACATAGTACACATTAATCATTTTATATTAACTTGTCAATCCTTCTAAATTATTAATCTGTGGTTCTATTGTTCTTGTCGATCGACAACTCCCTGTATACCCTGGCGGACACATGTTGTCAGGGCATGCTGGGAATTTTCATTTTGCAAAAGTTGAAGAGGCACAAGTTGAGGATCAAATGAAGCCAGTTAGTGACTGGAACACATCCAGACATGATCACTACTTGATACATCAAATGTTCTACACAGATAAAATGGTGGGCCCCCACATGTAATACAGTGTACAGTTTTGGTGAGAAACACATAGCAGAGGTCATCTCCCATGAGAACAGAAAGATCAGGGGGGAATCTCAATCCAACTGATCCTTCGCACCTTCAAGATCGTCAGGAGCCGGGAGCACATACACAGATTGTCTGCCGGTCCTGTAAGAAACAGATTTGGCCAACAATCTACTAATGTGCATGGGGAGGACAATTGATAACTATTTCATAGGAGGTTTGCTTTTGTCTTCCTCTAGATCAATATGGTAGGATAATAGGTTTGACTGGATTTTTCAACCCGACTGTAAATAAGTGAATAATTAATGCATTTTAGTGTTGTATATAAGGGTTATTTTTTGGTACCAATGTTGTTTCTCCGACTTCTACATTCCTCACTTACATTTAGCTTCAGCCTCTGCAAAAACACTTACCAGTAAGTGTTAAATAAGTAGCAGAAAAGAACCCGCACACAACACACACTTGCCATACAATATTAGAATATTCTAGGTCTCTCTGACAAGGTCTGTGGCCATCATAGTGTGTGCACTAAGGGTATAAATACTCAGTGTTCATCATAGACACTATTAGGGCTCCTGCACATGGCAGTTGCCTGTTTTGCAGTCCACAAATTGCAGATCTGCAAAATACGGACACCGGCCACGTGCATTCCGCGGAACAGAATGTCCGGCTCATAATAGAACTGTCCTATCCTTGTCCGTAATACTTTTTTTTTTAATGTATTTTATGCAGACATACATAAACAGAATGCACACAGAGTAAATTCCATTTTTTATGTGGCCCCATTGAAGTGAATGGATGCGTATACGGGCTGCAAAAAAAAACAAAAAAAAAAAACAACACCACGGGAAAAAAATACTTGTGTGCATGAGCCCTTAGGTGGCCGGACTAAAATTACGACATGTTCTAATTTTAGTCTGGCCGCCTCTTGGCATGTTTGCCATGCTGCGGCCGGAACTCCGGCCCGCCCCCATTATAGTGAATGGGCACGGAGCATAGTTCTGGCCGCACACCTGCACTAGCGGCAGCACGGATCTGGAAGGCTGTTCACCCGCTGGAACAGCTTGCCGGACACCCCTGCCACTAGTGTGAAAGTAGCCTAATAGGCGCCTGTCCAGTCTGATCATCAGGCACCACAATATTACCTTTAGCTTATCAAATTTAGATGTCTTGAACACTCTACCCTCCTTGTTGTCCACCAACTCACGAGTACAGCAGTTGGACTTCCCAAGACCTAAATCTGTTTTTTGGGGGTTTTTTTTATTAAAAGGTTAATAGCAATTTTGCGGAAAAAGCAACAACTCCTACATATGATGTAGTTTTCATATCCTTTATCTACGAATACAACAGACAGCAGGGAGGAAGTAAATGGCTGTAGTAATTCAGTACTTCTTATTCTGCCCCATATAGAAATGAATTGAATTTGTATTTTCTGAGAGGAGTTTACTGTATGTGAATCACTGCAGCCATGTCTTCTCAGAAGTATATGAAGAAAGTGGCAAGTGGTGTCTGTTGGACTCATTATTTCAGTATCCAGGCAAACAGTTTCAGTGCAAAATGGTTGACTTTTCAAATTGTTTAATGCCTGTGCAGTTTTATGGGTGAACAGCCATTAAAGGGCACCTGTCAGCAGATTTGTGCCTACGAAACTGGCTGACCTGTTACATGTGCACTAGGCAGCTGAAGGCATCTGTGTTGGTTCCATGTTCATATGTGTCTGCACTGCTGAGAAAAAGTAAAGTTTTGATCTGTCTGCAATGGCAACGCCCCCCCCCCCTCCATTGTTCCTAGAAGCTTATTTGCATATATTAAAACTTCATTTTTCTCAGCAATGCAGGCACACATGTACATTGGGACCAACACAGATGCCTTCAGCTGCCAAGCACTCATGTAACAGGTCAGCCAGTTTCGTAGGCACAAATCTGCTGACAGGTGCCCTTTAGCGCTCATGTAACAGGTCAGCCAGTTTCACTGCTACAAATGTGCTGACAGACGACCTTCAATAGTCAATTTGAAAACCATGCTGATTTGTGGTAAAATGGTGCGTTGGCTGTTTTATGGATTCATTGCATCTGCACTGTGGCTGCTATGTCAACTGTTCCCCTGTGGGTCAGTCTAAACCTGGACAGATTTGACAACTAACAAAGTGATCAAAAAAAAAAATTTCGATAAATACTATTTAGTCAGAAATTAGCATGACTTCCAAAATGTGGAATTTATTATAGTCACATTTTTCTTGTGGTGGCCATTTCTGAAAACATGACACCAGGAAATGCAGCTATATTGGTTGTCAAATGTGACTTAGTTTCTCAGAAACAGATGTTAAACTGTTGTAAATGTTTGCTACTGATAGGTACTTGCTGAGAAGAATATTCAATTTTTGCAAAAATGGTTGTCTTAAAGCACATCTGTCAGCAAATTCGTACCTATGAAACTGGCTGACCTTTTGCATGTGTGCTTGGCAGCTGAAGACATCTGTGCTGCCTGCAATGCTAAAAAAAAGTGCTGTTTTAATATATGCAAATTAACCTTTAGGAGCAATGGGGGGTGTTACCAGTACACCAAGAGGCTCTGCTCTCTCTGCAACTGCTGTGCCATCTCCATTTGACAGGGCCAGGCAGTGAAAACCTCATCATACCTGGCCCTGTCAAAGTACAGAGGAACAATGGGGAAAAAAATGTAAATTAAAATAAAAAAAAAAATGTTGTTTTGTTTTTTTAACACAAAACATTTGGACAAAATGCTGGAAGGTTAATAGAAGATAATTTTTGAGGATACACGCTTTAATCTTCTCCCATGCAGACTTTAAGAGGCTGCAGATCACTGTACACACCATTGATTCCAAAAAAAACAATAACAGTACAAATTTGGCTTCTTCCTCTCTAACGGGAAAACATTTTCATTTTATGCTGGGATACACTGTTGGAAGGAGTAGAAAACCACAATGTTCAGTCTGGAAATGAGTATTACGAGCTAACATCAAACATCTGATCAATTTAAATGTCAAAGGAGGAGGATACAGAGACGTCCAGGGGTTCAGGAAACTTCACGCTCTTAAAATGTTGTAACAACAGGATAAACAGTTTGCAATACAAGGATGTCACACAATTTAAAAAAAAAATGAAATCTAATGAACCATTGGCAACTGGGGTGAACTTTATCAAATGCATATGGAGAGTAGAGCAGTAAAAACTATTTTTCAGCGTAGTTTCTGCTCACTTCATATTTTATATAACATTGGACTACGAATACCATAGCCCTCATTCCTCTTGTTTTAAAAGGGTTTTCCGGGCTTTTAATATGGATGACCTATCCTTAGGATAGGTCATCAATATCAGATTGTTGGGGGTCTCACACCATGCACCTCCACTGATCAGCTGTATGAGGGGACGGCACTCGCAGTATGCACGTGCCATCTCCAGTCTCTTTTCCTGCACACTGCAGATGTCTATGGCAAAGCAGCGGTGAACAGGAAGAGAGACGACGTGCACACTGCATGCAACATCTCCTCATACAGCTGATAGGTGGATGCTGGGTGTCGGACCACTGGTGATATGATATCGATGACCTATCCTCAATACTAAAAGCCTGGATAACCCCTTTAATTGTTGCCATGTTATTTATGACAGTTTGTATGTGAACCCCCTGATTGTAAAGCGCTGCAAAATATGTTGCCACTATATAAAAAAATCATTATTACTACTACTACAGTATATTCCCTGTTCCTGTAAATGGATTTCTAAATTGGTGGTGTTGTCTTGTGAAAACACCCTAAAGATAGCTACCTCAGTGATTAGCTGAGCACAACAGGTTCAGCTACTGTTATATCTGGCCATACATTTATCCTAAAGGTCATTCCTTCAGTGCTGGAGCTACACTTACTTGGTGACTTCCTGCTCTAATTCATAAAGAGGGATCCCAGGCAGTGGACCTCAATCTATAATGTCCATATGCTGTAATACAACATATGAACAGAGGTTGTCTGTATAAGAAAACTCCTTAAAAGGGTTTTCTGAGATTTTAATACTGATGACTAGTGATGATCGAGCACCGCGATGCTCGGGTGCTCTGACCGAACACTAGATGGTGCTCAGCCGAGCACCCAAGTATAATGCAAGTCTATGGGAGAAGACCAGGCACCCCCTGCTCTGCAGAGGGGAGGGCGTCTGGTTCATAGGGAAACGTGAGAAAATGGTGGAAACACCACTGAAATGGTTAGGGAACAGCATGGGGAGTATGTCTGGATGCATCTTGGACACCGAAGTCGCTGCTATTGTTTGATGTCCAACTATTACGCCACTTTTACGGAATGACACTTATACCCCAAAAACAGAAGATATCATCGATTTTAGAGGAAATATTGTTAGGAAAAATATATTTACTTGTACGTAAAGCGCAAGTGCTGCCAAAAATTACAAGGAAGAGGCACTCCAATACAACATATATAACATAAAGGAGGGCCTCATTCATATTGTGGTACAATTGTTCACGACGTGGGACTCCTACACTCATAAAGCCTATGCACAAAGTGATAGGGCTGCCAAAAATTACAAGGAAAATGCACTCCAATACCCCTTTATTACACATAAAGGAGGGCATCAGACACACCCTTGAAAAATTATGATTGATGGCCTGCTGCTGACACTCAAAAACAATAGGGGTGACGTCCTGCTGCTGAGCCAACCGTCTAAAAAATTATGGGTGATATGCTGCTAAGATGACCATATAAAAATTTATGGGTGACATGCCGCTTAGCTAACCATCTAAAACATTATGGTTGAGGGCCAGCTGGTGAGCTGAGCGTCTAAATAATTATGGTGCAGGGCCAGCTGGTGAACTTCGAGGGCAGCCTAATAAGCAGTTTCATATGATGGAGGATGAGGTTGAAGAGGATGAGAAGAGGAAGCGGTACATGGGAATACAGTGTATTCAATACACCCTAAAAGCCACATTTAAGGTTCCTTCATGTTAAGCTGCTTTCATCTGGTGGAGTAGAGAAGTCAGGGGCAATCCAGGCCTTGTTCATTTTGATAAGAGTCAACCTGTCAGCATTTTCAGTTGACAGGCCGATGCGCTTATCAGTAATTATGTCCCCAGCATCACTAAATACCCGCTCAGACAAAACGCTGGTGGCAGGGCAGGCCAGCACCTCCAAGGCGTAGAGCGCCAGTTCGTGCCACATGTCCAGCTTAGACACCAAATAATTGTACGGCACAGAGGGATAGCTGAGGACGTTGACACTGTCAGCTACATACTCCTTTACCATCTTCCAAAACTTTTCCCTCCTTGTGACACTAGGCCGCTCATCAGGGTGAAGGTGCTGGCGGAGTGTCATGAAACTGTCCCAGGCCTTGGAGAGTGTTGCCCTGCCTTTGTTGGAACTGCTGTGTGTTCCCCTCATCTCCCTTCCTCAGGTGGCCAGGGAACTACGTACTCTGCCGCTAGCGTTGTCAGATGGAAGTTTTTGGAGCAATTTTTTGACAAGGGCCTTCTGGTATTGAAACATTTTACTTGTCCTCTCCACCACAGGAATGAGAGATGAGAAGTTCTCTTTGTAGCGGGGGTCGAGAAGGGTGAACAACCAGTAATCAGCGTTGGCTAATATGCGTATAACACGAGGGTCACAGGAAAGGCAGCATAGAATGAAGTTAGCCATGTGTGCCAGAGTCCCAACAGACAAGGCTTCGCTCCCCACCAGGATGATGACTCAATATCCTCCTCGTCCTCTTCGGCCCATCCACGCCGAAGAGATGGTGTAAATGTGCTATGGCTACCCTGTGTAGCGGTGGCAACCATCTCCTCCTCCAATTCGCACTGAGAAGACAAACAGAGGGTGGTCTGGCTATCACCCTGTGTAGGGTCTTCCCCCATTTCCACCTCTTCCACACGCAGAGCGTCGGCCATTATTGTGAGCAGTGAGCTTTTTAGTAGACACAGAAGTGGGATGGTTACGCTGATAATTGCATTATCGCCGCTCACCATCTGTGTAGATTCATCAAAGTTGCGTAAAATCTCACAGAGGTCAGACATCAATGCCCACTCGTCGCTTGTGAAAAGCGGAAGCTGACTGGAAAGGCGCCGACCGTGTTGCAGCTGGTATTCTACTACTGCCCTCTGCTGCTCACAAAGCCTGCTCAGATATAACCATGCCTGGCTGTAGGTTGACTGGCGAGAGCCACAGCTCAGCCTGGTCCCTTATGCCCATGTCCCTGGCCACAAGTGCTTGTCCATGTGTCAGTTGTTAAGTGGACCTTGCCAGTAACTGCGTTAGTCAGGGCACGGGTTATGTTTCTGGACACATGCTGGTGTAAGGCAGGGACGGCACACCGGGAAAAATAGTGGCGGCTGGGGACTGCGTAACAAGGGACAGCCGCCGCCATCAGGCTGCGAAAAGCCTCGGTGTCCATCAGCCTAAACGGCAACATTTCAAAGACCAGCAATTTTGAAAGTTGCGCGTTTAGAGCTATGGCCTGTGGGTGGCAGGGTATTTGCGCTTGCGTTCAAATGCCTGGGGTAAGGACATTTGAAAGCTGCGCTGGGACACTGAAGTGGACGTGCTGGCTGATGGTTCTGGCGAAGGTTCAGGTGCAGGGCGGGAGGCATCTGGGCCTGCGTCTTGGACAGCAGGTAACAGAGGGGAAGAGGAGGCAGTGGTGTGACCTGCAGACACAGATTGTGAACCCAGGCGTTCGGCCCACCTTTTAGGATGCTTTGCTGCCATGTGGCGGATCATGCTGGTGGTGGTCAGGTTGCTGGTGTTTACGCCCCTGCTCATCTTGGTACAGCACAGGTTGCAAATTACAATCTGTTTATCGTCAGCACTTTCCTCAAAAAAATGCCAGACTGCAGAACACCTAACCCTTGGCAAGGGAGATTGCCGCAAGGGGCTGCTCCGGAGAACAGTTGCGGGCCTGGTTGGCGTGGCCTGCCTTCTCCCTTTTGCCACCTCACTGCCTCTTCCAGCCTGTTGCGGTGCTGCGGATCCCTCCCCCCTGTACTGTTGTCCTCGCTCGGCTTGCCACCTTCCCAGGTGACTTCCCTGACTTAACTGCGTCTCATCCTCATCATTAACCTCTTGAGGCACTAGTTGCCCTTGACTTCGCAACGGTCTCAACATCATCATGCACCTCGTGAGACGCTACTTGCCGTTCCCCACAGTCATCCTCTTCAGACTGTGGATGCTCAATAGTTTGGGAATCAGGGCACAATATCTCATGTCCCACTTTAAGCGGCCTTGGCTAGAGGCCCAAGCCAAGGAACGGTGATGAAAAAAAGCTCCTCGGAATATCGGAATGTGGGATTACTTCTTTGCCCAGACTCTGCATGGTGGGAGGAAGGAGGATCAGGGTGAGGATTTTGTTGCCCAGACTCTTGGCTACTGAGACTGGACTTTGTGGAAGAGAGGGTGGTGCTTAACCGACTGGAAGCATTATCAGCTGAAATCCAACCGACTACCTGCTCGCACTGGTGCGGCGACAAGAGTTGTGTCTTGCGCTGCCCTGCAAACAGTGACATGAAGCTAGAAGTTGTGGATGACTGTTTCTTGGGCTCTCCCAGCAGGCACAGTTTCACCACGTCCAGAGCCATGGCATCTGCGTTCACCATCAGCAGCACGCCCACTTCCCCTTCCCTTTCTGCTCACATTGCGCATATTATATAGTATATATGCAACTTTGTCCCAAGTACAGTAGTGCAGATTTTTATTAAGTGTATGATCAGAAAAATTTCACCGAATGTCAAATATTTAGAATGCGCAAACGTTATAAAGCAGGCACAACTGAGGTACTGCGGCCTTAATTAAAGGCAGAAAAAATAGCAACGGATGTCAGGTATATAGACTACAGAAAGGTTCTAATGCACACGCTGTGCACGTGGTGTTAGCGTCAGGCACACTTGCGTTCTTTTTGCCCCAAAATAAAAAAAAAATGCAGCCAGATATAACAATGGACTTTTGTGTCTTTTGAACAGAACAACTAGCCCTACCTAGCCAAATCCTATCCCTGCACTATATGTCCCTCCTTGCGCAAATGTTATACAGCAGACGCAAATGAGGAACTGCGGCCTTAATTAACGGCAGAAAAAATAGCAACAGATGTCAGGTATATAGTATACAGAGAGTAATACACCATGCACCAGCTGAGCAGGTGGCGTTAATGTCAGGCCACCTTGCGCAATTTTTAACCCAAAAAAAAAAAAAAAATATATATATATATATATATATATATATATATATATATATATATATAATATATATTATATAATGCAGCAGTATATAATATCCCTTAAAAGGGCTTTTGGGTCTTTTCAAAAGAAATACTATCCCTGCCTAGCGTTTTTCTCTCCCTACACTATCTGTCCCTCCTTGCAGCAGCGCTCCCTGACTCGGTATGAGCCGGTCACATGTCACCGGGTGCTATATAGCACCCAAAGATGCGTTCCCGGCCATCCAATCAATGTAATGCCAGTAGCCAACATGGCTACTGGCGTTACAGTGAATGCCAGTACCTCCCCGCACGCTAATTGGCTAATTAGCATGCGGGGAGGGGACTCGAGCATGGCGCTCGAGCACACGCGGTGTTCGGCCTAACACCGCATGGTCCCAAGCGCCGCCATTTTCGGCCGAATACCATATTCGGCCGAACATGTTCGTTAAACACTACTGATGACCTATCCTCAGGTCAGGTAGTCAGTATCTGATCGGTGGGCGTTCAACACCTGCGATCCCCGCTGATCAGATGTTTGAGAAGGCATCTATGCTCTTGTGCATGCTGCGGCCTCCTTACAGCTTACCAACCACATTGCTGTATACTGTATATAGCTTGGTATCCCGCTCAGCCCCATTCACTACCTGGGGCTGAGCAGCGACTAGGTCAAGTGACCAATGAAGGCGTCATCACATGGCCTAGAAGAAACTGGAGAAGGCCACAGTGCTACTGTGGGTGGCAGTGCCTTCTCAAAAAGCTGATCGGTGAGAGTCTTGGGTGTCGGACCCCAACTCAGATACTGATGACCAGAGTATAGGTCATCAGTAAACCATGTTTAGTCCTCAGTACCTTCTTCACCCATGTCTTTCTACCGCAGTAATTCCCAGTCTTTGTGTCATGGGTTAGCCCCTGAATATTTTTTCTCCTTTCTTGCAAAACTCCATACTCCATTTCTACCATAAAAGCGAGAGCATTTGCTGCTGTTGTCTTCTGGGAAAACCATAACCAGGTTCCATGGAACTCCAGTTGGGAAAACTGCTTTAAAAATATAGGGTGACAAAATTTCACCTTCCTATGAGGAAATGGTCAGAATTCGGTACACAGCGAGTACTTCTGATTGTTTGAATACCCCTAACTTTGCAAGACTATTGTCCTAATTGTCATATTAGGAATAAAAAGATTTCCCATGTATGGATTTGTGAGGCACAAAACTCTTTTCTCTTGATGTGTATTATGAGGCTGCCGACATCTGACACTTATTAGCCAGAGGTCAGTGATATTACTCTAGAGAAAATGTGGGCGGCCACAGTCAAATTTCTCATGAACAAGATGTGTAAAAGGATTCCCATAAAAATGGACATTAAAAAAGTGATCTTGAGCCACATGGGACACCGCATGTAGTTGGCCTGAGTATATAAAACTGGTTCCTTATGTAGATTTTACTGTTACTTAGAGAAAGCAGAAAATTATAGATCATTACAATTTAGTTGGAATCTTTCTCCATAATGCTTTTATTTGGGACCATATTGTGTAATCTACAGTGCCTTGCAAAAGTATTCGGCCCCCTGGAACTTTTCAACCTTTTGCCACATTTCAGACTTTAAACAAAAAGATATAACATTTTAATTTTTTGGTGAAGAATCAACAACAAGTGGGTCACAATTGTGAAGTGGAACGAAATTTATTGGATCATTTAAACCTTTTTTTGTAATAATAAAACTGAAAAGTGGGGCGTGCAAAATTATTCTGCCCATTTACTTTCAGTTCAGAAAACTCACTCCAGAAGTTCATTGAGGATCTCTGAATGATCCAATGTTGTCCTAAATGACTGATGAAGATAAATAGAATCCACCTGTGTGTAATCAAGTCTCCGTATAAATGCACCTGCTCTGTGATAGTCTCAGGGTTCTGTTTAAAGAACAGAGAGCATCATGAAGACCAAGGAACACACCAAGCAGGTCCGTGATACTGTTGTGGAGAAGTTTAAAGCCGGATTTGGATACCAAAAGATTTCCCAAGCTTTAAACATCCCAAGGAGCACTGTGCAAGCGATCATATTGAAATGGAAGGAGTATCAGACCACTGCAAATCTACCAAGACCCGGCCGACCCTCTAAACTTTCATCTCAAACAAGGAGAAGACTGATCAGAGATGCAGCCAAGAGGCCCATGATCACTCTGGATGAACTGCAGAGATCTACAGCTGAGGTGGGAGAGTCTGTCCATAGGACAACAATCAGTCGAACACTTCACAAATCTGGCCTTTATGGAAGAGTGGAAAGAAGAAAGCCATTTCTCAAAGATATCCATAAAAAGTCACGTTTACAGTTTGCCACAAGCCACCTGGGAGACACACCAAACATGTGGAAGAAGGTGCTCTGGTCAGATAAAACCAAAATCGAACTGTTTGGAAACCATGCAAAACGATATGTTTGGCGTAAAAGCAACACAGCTCATCACCCTGAACACACCATCCCCACTGTCAAACATGGTGGTGGCAGCATCATGGTTTGGGCCTGCTTTTCATCAGCAGGGACAGGGAAGATGGTTAAAATTGATGGGAAGATGGATGGAGCCAAATACAGGACCATTCTGGATGAAAACCTGTTGGAGTCTGCAAAAGACCTGAGACTAGGACGGAGATTTATCTTCCAACAAGACAATGATCCCAAACATGAAGCAAAATCTACAATGGAATGGTTCAAAAATAAACGTATCCAGGTCTTAGAATGGCCAAGTCAAAGTCCAGACCTTAATCCAATTGAGAATATGTGGAAAGAGCTGAAAACTGCTGTTCACAAACACTCTCCATCCAACCTCAAAGAGCTCGAGCTGTTTTGCAAGGAAGAATGGGCAAGAATTTCAGTCTCTAGATGTGTAAAACTGATAGAGACATACCCCAAGCGACTTGCAGCTGTAATCGCAGCAAAGTATTAATGCAAGGGGGCCAAATAATTTTGCACGCCCCACTTTTCAGTTTTATTATTACAAAAAAGTTTAAATGATCCAATAAATTTTGTTCCACTTCACAATTGTGACCCAGTTGTTGATTCTTCACCAAAAATTTAAGTTGCCAGAGCGCGCTCGCTTGCCGATGCGGCGCATGCGCTGTAATGAGAAAAGCGCCGGCGATGTAAACAGCCGGAGCCAGGATCGCGCAGGAACTCATCGCGCACCGCGCATGCGCGAGACTTGCGCGATCCCCGGCCAACGGCAGAAGTGTCAGTCACTTACAAGAGGGGAGTGGCTAGCTTGACTTGGAGAAACTAGGCCGCTGCCCCCTTGACTTCAGGATGACACAGGAGAGCGCGCGCTGCAGGAATAAAAGATTGATTTTCCACTGTTACAAGAATCGCTTGTCCCTATAAAGATATGCATCTGCCTCACACTGGACCCTACAGTAAGGTACTGCTAACAGTTTATTTTCGGTCTAGGAGGTGACAGGTTCCCTTTAAGATTTCACTACCGACCAGTAGTGAATACACTAGTACTAGTATGTATTCATACACTGAACCTTGTTGGGATTTTTAACTCTTTAGGTGCCTAAATAAAAGTGAAGGTTTATATCTGTAGACAGAAGTTATATCTTTGCCCTAGGACCAGAAACAAAGGCCAGCGGGGATACAGAAAGTGTCAGTACAGGTGAGGTTAAGGAATTGGTGAAGAGAATATTAGTTCTTTTTTTCCTGCTATTCTGACCCTTTAAAAAAAAAAAAAATAGTTTTTTTTCCCAGCCAGACAAGCCCTTTAAAGTCTTTACTTGGCTACCAGCCTTACTTCGAGGTCAGCGCAGGCTCAAGCTGTTTTCTTTTTTGTTATGTTTATGTGTTCTTTTAAACAACAAAGGACTGAGTAAAGAAAAGATCATTTTTGGCAAAGACTTCTCCATTCAGAGGCCTTCCAAAAACTGAAAGTGACTTCCTAAACAGAATAAATCCTAGTCCAAGCAATTAAATTAACTTGATGAAACTGGTTACAATTATTTCCTGGCCTTCTTTGTGGTGCTACACCCTGAAATATCATCCATAAGATCAACAAATGTACTAGAGGAAAGTAAAAGGAGGGGTGGAGACAGGAGAACAAGAGAATTATGTGTCAATGATCAAAAACTGCACAAAGTTTAGAATGGTAATGGTAGCAGTATAAGGGAAAACACCCATCAGGAAATATTATATAAAGGTGGGATTTAAAGTAAAATAATATCTAAAGGAAGACCTTTCCACTCCTCAACCCACCTCAGAGACCATTCAAAACTTCCTAGACTCAGTAGCTTTACCTAAACTATCTGAAGGGGATTTAGCAGAAATGAATGCACCTATCACAGTTACAGAAATAGAGAGGGTTATAAAATCTGCTAAAATGGGCTCTGCGTCTGGCCCGGATGGATATGTTAATGAGTACTATAAAGTATTCCGTGAGCCTCTTGTTCCGTATCTGCACCGTCTTTTTAATAACTTTCTACTCTCCGGACACATACCACCTGAAATGCTTAGAGCTACAATAGTGACCCTTCCCAAACCAGGGAAACCAGCTGATACCCCGGCGAACTTTCGCCCAATCTCATTACTCAATACCGATATTAAATTATACTCCAAAATATTAGCCACTCGAATTAATAAAGTTCTCCCAGAGTTAATTGATATTGATCAGGTAGGCTTTGTGATGGGGAGGCAGTGCAGAGACGGAACGAGACGTGTTATAGACCTTTTACAAGTAGCAGAACTCTCCAGGTCCCCCACCCTTTTCATGTCATTAGATGCAGAAAAAGCTTTCGACAGGGTAAACTGGGGGTACCTGGAGAGGGTGCTCTATAAATTTGGTTTCTCCGGTCCTATAGTATGTGGTATCATGGGGCTATACTCTGGCCCATCTGCTTCAGTGTTGGCCTCTGGCTTTCTCTCTAGGGCATTCCAGATTACAAATGGGACCCGTCAAGGTTGCCCTTTGTCCCCTTTGATTTTCGCGCTAATCATGGAACCCTTGGCGGAGTCGATCCGTGTTAACCCCGAGACTAAAGGTATCCAAATTGGATCGCAATCGCATATCATTACACTTTATGCTGATGATGTGATACTTATCACTAATTTAGAGGACTCTCTCCCAGCCATATGGAGTGCCCTGCAGAGCTTTTCAGAGGTTTCTTACTATAAGCTGAATGTGACTAAATCCAATGCTCTGCCATTGTTCATCCCAGATTGTCTAAAACAACGTATTCTACAATCTTATCAGGTTAATTGGGCCACTGATCACATTGTCTATTTGGGTATTCTCTTGACTCCCTCGGCTGGGGATCTGGTGCATATGAACTTTAGAGATCTCATTGCTGATCTGAAAAAAGAATATCTCACTTTATCTAAAAATACCCTATCCTGGGTTGCTAGAATAAATATATGCAAAATGTTAATTCTACCCAAGATTCTTTACAGAATTTGATGTATCCCGCTGAGAATCCCAATGCCCACTCTATTTCGAATGCAATCAGATATGTTGTCTTTCATATGGGAGGGTAAAAAACTAAGGATTGCTAAATCGGCCCTTTATCCATCTTTAAAGAAGGGAGGAATGGGAGTCCCAGAGATTAAGAAATATTATTGGGCCTCACTCATTTCATTTGCGAAGGAGTGGTGGACTCCTACATGTCCCCAGAGGTGGCTGCAGTTGGAACAAGCTCTAATTAAAGGGGCATCTCTGAAAGGTTTTTTAGCAGCTCAAGCCCTTAAAAAATTTCACTTTGATATGCCTATATATACGATGGCAGCAACAGCTTTGGCTTGGCAGCATCTTTTGAACATGCCTTCCTCTAACTTTCATCTAGATAAGAAACTATTCCCGCTAATGGCCTTAGAGTTTCACATCCCCAATCTCTCTTTGACTCCCTGGGTCTTAAAGGAAATATCCACTTTAGGTCATATACTAGATGACAATGGGTTGCTGCAATTTGAGTCCCTACACACTAAATATAATTTACCCAATACCCTTTTTTATCAATATCTTCAAATACGTCACTTTTTACTTTCTTGCCCTTTTGATAAATCTGCTAGCCTTACTAATAGTCTCACTTTGGCATTTTCTTTCCAGAATGCCAAAAAATTGCTTTCTGCCTTTTACAATCCATTGGTTGAACCTATATCTAATGCCAAACCCAAATTTATGTTACAATGGGAGAAGGAGCTGAAATCTTCCTTTCCTTTAGACAGTTGGCATAAAGCTCTTTATTGGGCCATAGCCCCATCCAAGTGTATCAATCACGCTGAACAAAACAGAAAAATCCAACTTCGTTGGTACCTCACTCCAGATAGGATTGCCCACATTTCGGAGAATTACCCTTCCACTTGCTGGAGAGGATGCGGACATAAAGGTACACCAGCACATATGTGGTGGTTTTGTCCAAATGTCACACCTCTATGGAGGGAAACAACAGCTAATCTCAGATGTGACTGAGTTATCTTTCCCTTTGACTCCCGAATTGGCAATTTTAAGTATAGGACTATCGGACACCCCTGCTAAGTTGAGATGGATTATTGCGCATATTATCACCGCCACCCGCAAGATAATTGCACGGCACTGGAAACAAAATGTTATTCCTACTATAGCAGAGGTCAAGAAGGAAATAGATCAACATATGCATTACGAAATGGTCCTCTCCCCTTCTCTGCACCTTAGAATTCGCGCCATGAATCAGTGGATGCCGTGGCTCTCAAGTTCACATGCCTCCCCCCTCCCTGAGGTGACTCTTTGAAGGTGTTAGCATGCACTGTTGTATATTGCTCTGCCTAATCAGGTTTTGGTTGCTGCCTTTTTTCCCCATGATCAAGGACATTGTTTAATGACATGTTCCCAACTGTTGGGAATAATACTTACCTTTTATGCCTGTACAAGTTTGTTTCTTTATTCGTACTTTCACCAGGAGACCTGGTCTTGTTATGTTTTTGGAAAATCCAATAAAAAACTATTGTTCTAAAGTAAAATAATAAGTAAAATTGACCTACTATTGTCATATAAAGGGGTTGTCCACTTTCATAATATTCTCAGGGAAGGTCATCAATAACAGATCAGTGGGGGTGCCAAGAGTAGGACCCCCACTGATCTGTTATTGATGACCTACCCTGAGAATATCATGAAAGTGGAGAGCCCCTTTAGGCTTTAGGTTTTAAGGGACTGTGGCATTCATGTGAGTGCTCTGTCCTCTTCAGTGTTTACCTGCAAGTCATCTATCTTGTAGTGGCCGGGCACCTGTTTGTCCATTCACTTGAATGGGAGAGGAAGCTACAAAGAAGACGGAGTGCTGGTAAACACTAAAGAAGATGCAGCAGTCGCATAAACAGCACAACCCTTCAAACAGCAGATTGGTTGGGGTGCCAGGAGTCTGAACCCTACGAATCTCATTACAGTTGTTGAATCTGACCATCCATGTTGAATGAAACCAGACAAGGAACGAGAGATCTTTACTAGGAATGTTCTTTCCAAGAACGATCTTTTGTTCACAAACAATAGTTCTTTCAACTAGAGATCTTTTACCCGACTATTGCCATATTAAACATGGCTGACTTCTTTTCAGACAAACGGTCAGCTAAAACGATTATTCATTGTTAAATTTCGACCAATGAACGTTTTGGTTGAACTCACAGTTTTTGGGGTTAGGGTTAACCCTAACCCCAAATGTAAGTTTCCAAAGTGTTCTGTACATTTTAGGTTAATGGCTCCACGAACAACAACCACTGCTGCACAATATTGGGCATACAGCAGAGGTTGACAAACCAAACCTCTTTCTGATTACAGTTACTGCTTTGCCATTGGTTGGAACTTCACAGCACTGATATTAGACCCAACTCGCACCCTGCATTATTTGTGCGCATAATACTGACGGCACACCCTTTCAGGGTCTCCAATGAATTTATTTTTTAAACATAGGGGGAAAGTAGCAGAAAGAGAGCACGGTGCCGTAATAATTAGTAGCATATTGTAGCTGCATAGCCACATTATCAAACCCACCCATGTGCACCCTCTGTTCACACAATATTACAAACATCAAAGCTATATTATTTCTTTTCTTTACTCTTAAGCCTCATTCACACGTCAGTATTTTGGTCAGTGATTTCCATCAGTGATTGTGAGCTAAAACCAGGATTGGAGCCTCCACAGACATAAGGTATAAGGAAAAGATCTGCACCTGTTCTGTGTTTAGAGCCGCACCTGGTTTTGGCTCATAATCACTGATGGAAATCACTGAACAAAATACTGACGTGTGAATGAGGCCTTACTCTATATAGAATCCATCTTGTCTGCAATTTATGACCTTCCGCCTCTCTGACATTCACGTATTAGGAGAAGGAGGTTCAACTGACCATGTGTTTTCGAAAGTGTTCAATCAAGAGGCAGCTGTACACTTGCTCAGCTGTTTCAGTAACTTACATAGACTTCAATGGAGAGCGCTAAACACAAGCAAGGCCATCTCTTTACTGAGCGGTATGGACAATGCAGTGGTTTCACTAGACCATTCAGGTGCGGGTATCACCTAAGGCTAGTTTCACACTAGTGTCTAAGCAATCTGGCAGGCTGTTCCAGAAGAGGAGCAGCTTGCTGGATTTTTCCAGACTCATCCTAGCCAGATATTGCCATTCACTTCTGAGGTCCATTAGACTATAATGGGAACCGGCAGGGATCCAGCCACTCTCCAGCATTTATGTTGGGTGTCAGCCAGTCAAAAACTGCAATATTTTCTACCCGAATCCTAGCAGAATGCCAGGAAGCGGCTGGATTCCCACCGGATCCCATTATAGTCTATGGAGTCTGGCAGGCAGGCAGCACTATCTAGTTATGCTAGATCTGGAGAACTCCGACGGGCTGTTCCTCTGCTGGAAAAGCCTACCAGATTGCTTTAGCACTAATGTGAAATTAGTCTAAGCCTGCACTTATCAGAAAATACTGTATATATAATGCACTAGTATTTAGAAGTGGATTGTTCTGCTGGCTCTGTCACCACAAGGAAATAATCCAGATGGATCTCCACCCATGAATATCCCCTCTCTCTGGTGATGTTCTCAGACCATCTCCAAGCTACACAATTCTGCAGCCAAGTAACGCACATTACCTGTCTACAGAATTGTGTAGCTTGGATATGTGATATCACCAGGCAGACAGGGCACTCATAGGTGGAGATCCATCTGGATTATTTCCTTGTTGTTACAGAGCCAGCGCATCAACTTTTCCTGAATATTAGTCCACTTTTTCAACACCAGAGCTGAACTAGGATACCAGGAAGGGTTGGCAGCCTGCAGTGCTAAGGGCAAATGCTTAATAAGTGCTCATGTTAGTTGTACCTCTATTAACACTACCACAATACGTGAGCTTGTTACAATACAACTTTCCAACTTTGACAATTGTTAGAAATTTTCACCATACATGAAGCGTTTCTATTTTCGCCTTGAGCTCTGCTGATCGGACATTTATGGCATATCCTGTTTATGCCAAGAATGTCTGAGATGGGAGTAGTCTTTTAATACTGTGGAACACTACTGATTTTCATCCACATTATCTGATACCTGTAATTAAGCAGTAGGTTCACAGTACTTCATTAATTACTGATAGAACATACAGTACTATGATACAATGAACAGAGCACCCACTAGGGACAAACTTACCTCAAACTCTCGGTTGTCATTGTTATATTGAACTACATCACTTATATACGCAGCAATAGTGTCAAGGAGGAAGGCCTGGTCCATTTTTGAACGTATTACCAAAAGTTCACATAGACTGAAGAAAAAAAAAAAAGAAAAAAAAACACGAAGAAAATTTAAGAATATTTTTTTCGGAAATCGCAAACTCACATAAAACATTTCAGTATTACTTAATGTGAGAATAAGGATCCATATTAAGGAAGTTCTGTAAAGTAATGCAACGGTTCCACATAATAAATATGGAAGTCATGACAGATGTGTACAGAGCCTAAGTAATGCAATTATTCAACACAAATGTGTAGACGCAACTATAATAAAGCCTTAGATTTATCACTACATTAAAGGATCTAATTAAGGACATCAGTTCATTTCCTGTCAATTCCAGAAATCAGATCCATGAAGAAGTTTGAAGTTATGATGTTTAAGGAGTAGCTACAGTCTTTGGAGAAAAGTAGCAGTAATCGTTATACTGGCTTCAATACAGGACTGCAAAGTATACTCAAAACAGCAAATAAAATAGAAATATATCCAAAATTATAACTTGGCTCTGGCCTACAGGAAAAAGAAAATTGTATGTAGATTGTAACAACAGTTCTATGGAAGTTTCTAAATTCTCCATAGCTTGCTGTCTCAAGTGAGCAATACTTTTGTAGGTCACCCACCAAATATCTAATAGGACAACTGTAGAAGCTAAAACTGCACCCGTCTCTTCCCGGAGTCCTGAATGTCAAGTGCCCAGTTATGTAGTGATAGGAGGGTGGATAAGCCACCGCCATTAAATGGAATCCGTCACAATGAAACTGAAGTCCAACTACTAATTAATTCATTTACCTAAATTTATTCTGCCATAGGAGTCCACTGGGCAGTCCTACTATTAATCAATGAATAGGACCACCCACTGGACTCCTAAGCCCAGAATGACCAGAGGTGTAAATGAATAAGTCACACCGAATCTTTTTCCCCAAAATATATATTACAACACGCTCAGCTCAGTCTGCTCTAGAACATGCTGCTCACAGTCTGGACTGCATTTTTCAATGCACTCGATTTCATTTAAAAAAGGGTTTTCCCAGGATTATTAAATACTGTATGTTCATGTAGTTTTTTTCATAATCTAAATATTCCCCATGCTTTTATTTTTCTTCAACTTGTACCCCAGACCCCTTTTCAACAAGTAAATTAATCACTCTGGCTTGTTCACACCTTGTATGTAGCACTTCCTGTTGCTGTATCCAACTAAACCCAAGATGCACTTCTCCTTTCTCCGCCACACCTCCAGTGCCTCCCCTAACAATGCCCAGCTAGTTTATAGCTCTTCCCACCAAGCTTGTGACAAACAATCACCTATCACAACCAGAACAGGAGATACAGCAATAAAAGTTAAATGAAATGCATCACAAAATTACAGCTAATTCCATATATTATTATTTTAAGGGATGTTGAAGCAAACCAGAAATCCCGCTGTCACTGAGGTCAAATGACCCACTGACTCCGAGAATGAGGCTTAAAGTGGAAACCTGCCAACTCAGAGGAATCGACTTGCAATAAAGAATAGATTATTACTTACCAACAGATTCCTCACTGCCCAATCCGGTTCTCCTGGCAGAGCTCTGTGATGCTAGCTGCAATGGTTACATCACATTGACAACATGTGCCAGCTACAGCCAATCACTGGCCTCAGAGGTGCACTGTAGAGGCTAGTGATTTGCTGCAACTTTCACATGATGTTGATCTGACATCACCATTGCAACTGGGAAAACAAGTGCGGCAGCGCAGGATCTGTCAGGCAAGTTATCACGTATTCTTTATTATAGTTCAAGACCCTAAGTTGTCTGGTTTCATCTCGAAAACGGACAACCCCTTTACCTTTTGTATTTTAGGAACTAATCTATAAGAAATGGCCAACAACAAAGATTACACAATTTAAAATCTAGAGAGAGCACAATATTTTAAAACAAATTCTTACATAAACCACTTACTAAAAGTCTTTGGTTATTTTTATATAATTCTCCTTGTAATCCAAGAGCTCGCACAACGTATCTGAGCCCAACTTGACCATCCCAGGGCAATCAGAGTGATTTCTTGAAAGAGAAGCCTGAACAACTTCCAGGTATTCTACAAAGAAAAAGTGAAAAACCTCCTCAAAAATCCACACTACATATAGCAAAAAAAAAAACAAAAAAAAACACACCACACCTTGTCGCCCTCAGATTCCATACTTAATTTCTCTAACTGGACTTTTAAAACGAAAAATGAAGTTCATTGGTTGAGATTTGGTACATGAGACTCAATTCTATGCATGTGAGGCCATCACTTTGAAGGCTTACATAAAGTCAAATTCAAAGGGTTTATCCACTTTCATCCTCCAGATAAGCCATCACTAACTGATGAGCCATTGCTGGTACCCCGCACCCCCATTGACTTCAGTGGGACCAGCACTGCTTTCAGCTCGGGAAGCCATCGATGGATGTTGGACCCCCACGCAGCGCTCCATTCTTTACAACCTAAACTTCCAGGTTTATCAGGCTTTTCATAGTGCTGTGTACTGCAAGATCAGGCAAACATGTGAATGCCTACTATATCCTTCCCTGGACTGAAATGTTTTGTCCCACGTTGCTTTGATATGACAAGCAGTGGACTCTGCCTATTCTGCTTGTGGATTGAGAGCATCGACAGGACACTTATTATGAATGGTGGATCCTGTGTTATCTACATACAGAGGTGCTACCTGTCATTTTAAATCTGCCTGCAATGATAAGGAGATAACTGCAGTAAAGTGATCTGTACAGACTTTGTAACAGTCTTGATAAATTCCCCACCACTACTCACTAAACAGTACTGCAAGGACAAGTATATGAAACAAAAAAAAAAAAAAAAAAAATGGAAGATTGGAATCTTTTCCCCAATTCTGTATATCAAACAACAGATCTACTTGTCTCTAACAATTAAGATTCTGAGCAGGTCAGAGCTCAGCTATAAAACTAGCTATTATTACTAGGAGCTCAGCTGCTACATGGCCTCTGCTTCCAGAGATGCACCATTGAATCTGCCAGCTGCACAGGAAACCAGCCTGCATCACATTTGGCACATGGTTAGAGTTGGGTTTAAACTGTGGAAAGAAAAAAACATTGCACTTGTCTCCATACAGCTGTCATCATGAACTATCAGTCACAAAAAAACAAATAGCCTATATACAGGAACACACCTATATAATAAATGTAGGGGGCATTTATCAAAATTGGTGAAAGGAAAATTGGCTCGGCTAGCAACCAAAAATAAAAGGTGGAATCTGATTGGTTGCTATGGGCAACTAAACCAGTTCTCCTTTACACCAGTTTTGATACATCTCCCAGTGTTCCATCGGTACCAGCTGGTGCATGATATTAATGGGGACCATAATATAGGTAAAGTAACAAAAAGTGCCTATAGCCAAAAATAGAAATAATCAAAACCTGTCAAAAAAGGCAGCCCACACTAAAAGCCACTGATGGAAATAACTGATGTGTGAACTGGGCCTTTATTGTATTACATGATTAAAACAATTTCTAAACACTGCAGGAAAAATGGCAGCATCACTGAAGAGGAGATACCAAATGCTTGTTTTGCCTCCCTGGACAAAGGCATGCTGAAACACATATCGGGGTTGGCGCTATCCTGGATTGGTGGACACACCATGGGTAATATGTGATTCTTCAGTCCTATATTTATTTGTTATTCTCCTTGCAGTGTGGCAGGGTAATTATCTTAAATACACTTATCGCATTTTGAATGAGATATATATATATATATATATATATATATATATATATATATATTTACACTTTAAAGGAACATGTCATCAGAAAATTTTCCATGTACTTCATATATTTAAACAAAAGATAAAATCCTGCAGTTTTCACACTGGCCACTATGTCTAATAATTGGCACCACTTCTTGGTTTGTACAGATCACTTTACTGTGGTTAAAGGGGTCGTCCAACGAAAAAATATTCTAGCTTTCAAATCAGCACCTGGATCTGAACACTTTTGTAATTGCATGTAATTAAAAATTAAGCAAAGCCACGGAGTTATACAATAAAATGTATCTGTATAGCACCACCTGCAGTTTGTTTTTTTCTTATTTCTTTGACCTTTGAGAAGGCCGCACATGCTTGGTTTCATCCTTCAACTACCTCCTGAGCTGTGATAGGGAGAGCTGAGACACGCCCCCTTAGCTGCAGCAGGAAAGACACTCCCCTTAACCCCCTAACTGTTTTGCCAGAGTCCAGCTCCAGCAGTGGGAAAAGTATTTAACTGGAGGGGAGAGGGCTGCTTTAGATGCTGCCAGCAGCTAGAAACATGCAACTGATTTAGTTTGAAAGCAGACTTTCCAAGCTTTCAGACAATACCAGAATGACAGCCAGGGGCGGGCTGGGCTGGGGGGCAGGAGGGCATATGCCCCCCGGGCCAGTAGATGTTCAGGGCCGCAGACGCAACTCAGCCTACAGAAGTGCCGGTGGGATGAAGGAACCACTGGTTCCCTGCCCTCCCTCTATCCCTAGCAGGTAATGTATAAACTGTAGATTCTCTTTCCTACCGTGTGTAAACTTCAAGCACCGCACGGAGCTGCTAGGTCACGTGGGTCAGACGTCGGCGTGCAGCATAGGCGGGCTGTTTGCGGAGCTGAAAGGTCGGTCAGGGATGGCTGCTCTGCAATGTTAGGAGGAGAGGGAGATAAAGTGCCTCTGTCGTTTCAGGAGAGGTATATTTATGTACTGTGGAGGGGCTAAGGGAAGAGGAACTGAGAATATTTTTTGCAGGGGGCATTCTGTGTAAAACTGTATGCAATGGGCAAATAATATTTTATGGAGGGAGAAAGGTGTAATATTGCCTGCAAAGGGGGGCTGTGTAATATTGTATTCAGAGGAGGGCAGGCGTGTAATATTGTATGAGGGGGGACCTTTAATATTGCATGGAGGGAGGATGGTGTAATGTTGTAATACTAATCCTAACCCTAAAACTGACCATTAGGGCTCATGCAAACGGCTGTTGCCTAGCCGTGCCCATATTGCGGCTGGCAATCAGCGTATCCGCAATACACGAGCACTGGCTGTGTGCACCCAACATCATGGATGCTGACACATTGACTTTAATAGGTCTGCAATCCAGAAGTTCGTTGTGGAATTGAGACACAGAACCCCATGGAAGAACTAAGGAGTGCTTCCGTGAGGTTTCTGTCTGTGCCACCGCAAAGCAAAAAAGTAGTGCATGCACTACTTTTTTGTGGTGTGTACCATCTGATGCAGACCCCATTCAAGTGAATGGGTCCGCATCCGCGTGCAGCAGCTCTACGGTCAGTGCCCATGCATTGAGCACTGCAGTTTGCGGTCCGCTGCACAGAACTGTCCGTCACAAGTTCACGTGCATGAGCCCTGAGCTTAACTACAACCCCATTACCTCACGTACCTCACAAGTGACCATAATAAATGACTGTCTACATATATCTGTACTGTATCATTTATACCTCACACCTGACACATAGTATATACACAGAGTATGATATGTCAGGTGCACGGTGTAAAAGATGCAGTGTGTACAGATATATAGTATACACACCAGTGTACTGATATGTGAGGTATGAGGTATAATACATGCAGTATATACAGATATATAGTATGCACAGCAGTGTACTGATATGTGAGGTATGAGGTGTAATTTATTGCTCATACCTCATATCAGTACACTGCTGTGTATCTGTATATATTGCATGTATGATAAAAGTATAATAGATGCAGTGGGTATAGATGCAGATATATAGTATAACAGTGCACTCATGTGAGATATACGAGGTGTAATTTATACCTTATACCTCACTTATCAGCACACTGCTATATACACTATATATACCCACTGCATCTATTATACCTCTTACCACGTGACCTTGTTACCTACTACATTCTAGCTTCTACTGAGTATTATAACAGTGTGTGTAGACTGTATTGAGGAGGCACAGCAAAGAGGCACTATACATAACAGGGCACTATAGGCAGAGGGCACGGAGTGTGTGGCACTACCATTGGGGGGCCCTGTGTGTAGGACTAATGCTGGTGTTATATTCAGGGCACAGCAGGTGGCACTAAGAGGAGTTTGTGTCAGTATGCAGGGTGTCAATGTATTGGTAAAGAGAAAAGCTTCTCAGCAAATTTGCAGAGCTGAATTGTGGACGGGAGATGCCATCATGGTGGTCTGAACCAGATGGAGAAGAACTCAGGAGGAGATGTCATCTGTAAGTCTAGTGACGGAAATGTGATGGAAATGATTATTCTGCTACTGACTGTGTATGATGAAAGCTGCAGTCACCTGGATGATCTACAGCTGATGATGGGTGGTAGCGTGCTGTTTTGTGAAACAACAACTCCCAGCATCCCTTTACTGCTGTTCAGGCCATACTTGGAGCTGTAGTTTCACACCGTACAAGCTTACTTGGTGAGGGCCGACCTGACTATGCAAATGGTATCTGTACTGAACTTTTAAAATGTGGTGATGTACGTATGTACTTCACATGGTTCTGGTGCTGTATTTATGTATCGACCTTAGTTCTTTGTGGTTTGGTTCTGATGCTATATTTCTTGTTTATTCTGTTGCTGTATTTGACTAATTGGCTTAGTTCTTGTTCTGTGTTTGACTTGTAGGCTTGGTTCTGGCGCTGTATGTATGTAGTGATCTTGGTTATTGCTCTGTATTTGTATGTTAAATGTGCAACTGATGTTATACTTCAATCTAATACTATCCACTCAGTTTGCATTCGGGCCACTGTTACAGATTCCGGACAAAGTTTTGTCCGGTAAAGGAGCAGTTTCCTGATCAGACCTCATTATAGTCTATGGAGTCTCTTTAGCTGAGGAGTTAATAAATCTTGCCCTTTAATGACCATGCTGTTGCTACTGTATCTGGGATTGTACATGTGTGTACGATCCCAACATGAAAACACAACCAAGCTGCCGCCTTTTAACGATTTAAAGCCCATTTACCTATACTGCCTTTATATGGTAGGCGGAGTTAAAAAGGTTATGGTGGGCCGCTACATATGGGCCAGTGCTATGTCCTTGCCCCCCAGGCTAAAATTTGCCAGCCAGCCCCTGATGACAGCAATATGTTAAGGACAGAGAAAGATATCACTGATAGAAATTGGGATGCTGTGAATGCAGCTGAAAGCGAAAACGAAAACGGGGGGGGGGGGGGGGGGGGTCAGGGGAGTAAAAACAGGTTTTACTCACGATTTTCACAACTTGATTTCCAACAGTAATTTCTCCTCTGTTGCTTGGACTTTAGCTGTCATTTCGGTCTTGTATTAAAACCTGGACTGTCAGCTTTTATACAAGACCAGTTGCATGTTTCTAGCTGCTACCATCAAGGAGATATCATCATCATCATCGTCATCATCATCATCATCTAAAGCAGCCTTCCCCCCTCCAGTTAGCTACTTTTCACTCAGGCAAAACAGTTAGGTGGTTAAGCTGTCAGCTTGATATAAATCTAGCAGAGCAATGAATGGGGAGATCTCTGGATCCATGTGAGGTACAGGGCTGGTTCTAGCTTTGTTCGAAAGAGACTGTCATGTACTATATATATATATATATATATATATATATATATATATATATATATATAGTTAGTCTGATTTTCATTTTTTAAATTAGTCATGAGAACACCTTTAACTCATTCTAATCGTGCCTGTAGGGATATTATCTCTGTGTATAGATAAGACAGGATCTACCATTCACAATAGGTGATTGTTAAAGTTTATTTATTCTTTCATTGATCTCTGCACAGGTCAAAGAACATGCCTAGAAAACTCTCCCATAGAAGTCAATGAGGTCCCCTTCTGACCATTGTGTCTATCGAGCATGGGGCTGCTGTAAAGCAATTTTCTTAATGCTGTTAAGAACAGCTAAGGCAAGATGGCCGCCCCCATAATCATGTTCAGAAAATAGAATTTAAAAAAAAATAAAAAAAATAATCCGAAAATAAAAATAGATTAGAAAAAAAGGATATGGTTACTATCTGCTTTTAATTGGAAGATAAAAGTTTTTATGACACATTTCTTTTAATATTTTACTATTGCTCCTGTTTTGTGTATTCTCGCCAGTAATGCTGCCTTGTTCTGCACCATTTTTAAAGAGGCTCTGTCAGTATGATCAACCCTATTAAACCAGGCATAGTTTTAATCACCATTATGAACCCTTTCTTTTGTCTATATGATAAACAGCTGCAGCGATATTTGCATTTGTATTCATATGCAAATGAGCACGTTAGAGCACCAGGGGCGGGGCTGAATCCTTTGAGCACTGTTTTGTAACACCTGCTATGCTCTGCACACTCCCCCACCCCTTGATTGACAGGGCTAGACATCAGAATACTAAGGGTGGAGATGTGTCTTAAAGCTGTGTCCTAGCATCTACATATCATATACACTATGTACTATAGCTTTACCACATTGGGATATTCTCAGAAACCTAATATACATACTTCTACTTTATTCACAGGCAGAATATACGATCGATTATAAAAACACCAGTAATGTGGAACAGAACATGCAGATCTATGTAAGGATTAGAATTGAGCAAATCATTAAAAATTTTATTTGCCGAACTTTTCATAAGATTCGTATATTCGACGAACATATTAGTTGAATCTGTGTGCAAAATATACGTTATTATGTGGCGTTTAGCGAACATTCACGCACTAATAACGGTCAGTTTTGAAAGGTACGCAACTTCTTTGAACACGTACCAATGAGCATACAAATTGCGTACGAAAATGACAGGTTTTGCTGGAGAGGAATGGTGGAGCAGGAGGAAAGCTCTGAGTCTGACCCCTGGCTACATATGGATACTGTATCAGCAGATGACAGCAGATCATCCGGCTGAGACGAGCATGCCATCCACTCCACTACCTCATCCACTTTCTCCTCCACTACAATCTTGCGCCTTGGTGGGTTAGCCCGGTGGAACACCGGCCAAGTATTGCGAATACTACAAGTAGAAGCTCCGGCTACAGGTCCTTTGGCACTGCTGCCCTGTGCTACCTTCTTTTATTTTTTAGAGCTCGAGGTCTGGCTGGAACTGGACCCCTTTTGCTCATCCATTCCAGACATTTTTCACTTCACTCTGTGGCCCTGCAGCTGGTCTTTGTCTTTTGTCCCTGTCTCTCTCCCCTTCTCTCTCTCCCTGCCTGATTAATTACTAGCCCTGCACTTGCCCTGCAGTATCCCTGATGTGTAATGTGGATTCCCTGAACAATTACATCCCAATTTCAACAACACAGGTCTCAGAACTTCACACACAGTGCTTCTGCTCGTCTCAGCAATCGAAGCAGAAGTGATGCATCACTGGCTTACCGAGCCTGAGCCAATCAGAGCAAGCCCTGCCCACTAGGTCAGGTGACCTCTTTCTTCCCGGGCAACAGCGTATAGAGTAACTTCTACATAGCATTAGCGTACAATTTATCAGACAAGTACATAGCAAATGCTTATAAAGTGTTAGGAACATTTTCGAATCTTAACGGAGCGAATCACCTAATATTCGGATTCGCTTCGCAGCTGAAAATTTCCAAGATTCAATACGAATCAACGAATCTTTTTTGGCAGAATTTTCAACTAATGAAAATGAGTTCTATTCATTTCAATGGGGCAGCAAGCCCCATTCAGATAAATTAAACTAATTTTCAATTGTGGGCATCCTTTCATAGATCTGCATGTTATGATCCACATTACTGGTGTCTTTATAATCATTTAATGGGTTTGTGAATAAAGCAGTAATTAGCTTTCTGAGCATATCTCAATGTGGTGAAGCTATAGTACATAGTGTATATGTACTGATGGAGAACTTCAGCAGAAAACCAGTCTACTCTCAGAGAGGGTTGGGGCAAATTACGATGAAAACCAGAGGGCTGATGCACACTTTAAACACAACTCCAGCCACAGTAAGTAGGGTTGCAGCTCTAGTGTGTGGCCAGGTAAGGCTATACTTTCACACTAGCGTTACTGTTTTCCGGTATTGGGTTCCGTCATAGGGGCTCAATACCGGAAAAAATGCTTCAGTTTTGTCCCCATTCATTGTCAATGGGGGCAAAACTGAACTGAACAGAATGCTCCAAAATGCATTCCATCCCGTTTAGTTGTGTTTCCAGACCGGAGAGCAAACTGCAACATGTTGTAGTGCAAGTCAATGGGGACGGATCCGTTTTCTCTGACACAATAGAAAACGGATCCGTCCTCCATTGACTTTCAATGGAGTTAATGACGTCTTGGCAATTCTTGGCCATTTATAATAGATGCAGATGGCTGTATTATCAGTAACAGAAGCTTTTTGGCTGAACCCTGCCGGATTCAGCAAAAACGCTAGTGTGAAAATAGCCTAAGTTTATTTAGGTCGCCAGTCCAATTTAGTCTCATTTACTAAACTTGTACTTCAATCTATACAATACTTCAAGTCAGACAGTATATCATATGTAAGTCCCAACTTTTAGTATCACAAATGCAAAAAAGCTGTAGTGTACATTTTCAGTTACAGCAATACAACCATACAAGCCAGCAGGGGCGTACATAGAAATCATTGGGACCCATAGCAAGAATCTGAATGGGGCCCCTAACCCCGCCCACTACCCCGGTCCATCCCACATGCTGCCCTGGCTCCTCCCATGCCACACCCCCATTTGCCAATAAAGAAATGTATACATGAGCTACTGATTTTATTTTATTTTATTTTTTTTTAAATTAAGGAGTCGTTATACTGAATGGGGGCAGCCACAAGGATGGATTATACCGTACACTATACAGCATGGTGTACGGAGTATACTGTATACTATACAGCATGGTGTACGGCGTATACTGTATACTATACAGCATGGTGTACAGAGTATACAGCATGGTGTAGGGATTATACTGTATATTATACAGCATGGTGTACGGATTATACTGTATACTATACAGCATGGTGTACGGATTATACTGTATATTACACAATATGGTGTACGGATTATTACTGTACATTGTATAGCATGGTACAGGATTATAATATATACTGTACAACAAATGCATGACGGTTACACCATGCCAGACAATATAACCCCTGCACCATGCTGTACAATATACAGTATATACGCAGTGTAGAGGTATAGTGTATATTGTCCAGGGGCGGACAGGGAACTTAAAGTGGCCCTGGAAAGAATACTAAAAGTGGCCCCATTTTGTAGTTTGGTCCAAACTGATGGAAGGCAGGGCCAGCAATACCATATTGTGGCACGTTATACCACCCCCAACAGAGGTAAATACCACAGTCCATCACAAAATACTGAAAGCAGCACAAAATACATCCCCATAAACTTCCACTGGTCGGCCATGAGGAGGGCTCAGGCGGCCTTCTGGGCACTGGCCCACCGGGAAGGTCTATAGCCAATCCGCCCCTGATATTGTCTGGCACAGTGTATGCATATACCCACACACATACATACATACATACATACACAGACATGAAACACAAATACTTAGTTACTTGTCCCTTGTACCGCCGACGCCACTCTGGAGGGGGCTGGGGCCTTGATCTTCTTTCCCCTCTTTGCCGCGCTGCACAGGTCCTCCTCGTCCAGTAGCAGCATGGCATGAGGGAGGAGGCGGGGCGAGCTGGAGCGCACAGGAACGTCCGGGCGGTCCTGTGGTGAGCGGAGGTGAGCAGGCCAGGAGAGGCCCGGAGCGCAGGCAGGGCGCATCTTAATGATGCAGAGTAGGGGGCGGGGCCTCCCGTGCACTCCGGGCCCCTCCTGTGCCGGGGCCCCATAGCAGTGGTGTGGTCTGCCTCTATGGGCGGTACGCCACTGCAAGCCAGCAAGGTATAGGTACACCAAGACTTCTAGTGTGATAGGAAATGGGTATGCTCAACCTATGATTTGTACATAAATGAAATTAAAGAAATCATTTAGCACAGTTAATACTATAAACAGACATGAAGACTGAAAGGTGCCATCACTGTCTTAGCAGAAACCTGTCTAGCACATCATGAATGAGAAGGGTGATTGTTTCCGAGTCTGCAGTGGTGACCCTTGGTTAGCTGGAGGAATATTGATGACCCATGTTCAGGATAGGTCATCAACATTTGATCGGTGGGGATCTCACTCCCAATCTGATGTGTACTGTGGCCGCTCCGTAGACCAGTGACATCATGTTCATCTTTCACATTGCCTATGTGCAGCTCAGTTCCATTGAAGTAAATGGGCCTGGGCTGAAATTCCAAGCACAGCCACTATACAATGTATGGTGCTGTGCTTGGTATGCTATGAGGAGGCCACATCACTCACCAGAGTGCCGCTGCCTCTTCAAACAGCTGATCGGTGGCGGCCCCGGGTGTTGGACCCCCACCGATTAGATATTGATGACCTATCATGATTAATATTCTACTCCTGGAAAACCCCTTTACAGGTGCCTTCCCAAGAGGCAGATTTTGATGTGTAAATTTCTCAGATTTTTGCAAGCCTTTTTTAGATAAATGGAATCTGCCACGTGTGAAGGCATCCCAAGCTGGCAAAACACAATAGCCTGTGGGTTTAGGAGGGACTGACTAACAATCTAATGTTTATAGGGTCCTCCCGATTCTTCCCCAACAGCAGGTCGATAGACAGCTTTTTTCAGTAAACTGCTTAGACAGCTTTTTTCAATCAGTAAAAAAATCTTAGAAAGCCTTTTTAAAATTACGGTAAATTTAGACAACTTAAAGTCAGACCAGGGTTAGGGTTAGAGTTGTTCGGCAGTGTTTGTGCATCTTGCTGCTAGATGATCTGTTACTTTTCTCTTGTGATTTTATTTGCCATCTATACTAATAAAGATTTTTCGTTTTGCAAGGAGTATTTATTTTTTCTATTTTAGAAGTTTTTAGTGTGGGTCATTATGGATACCAATATATCATACCAAATATGTGAAAGGGTGTTATGTTTGCAACTTTTTACAATGAAAAGCATTTTTTAACTTTTATTTTTTTTTTTTATTTAAAGGGATTCTGTCAGCAGGATATGGTGTATAGAGATAATGACATCTCTGTATTGGTCTTAGTGCTGTCATTCTAAATATGTTATTCTTAATGTCATCAGAGCTGTACTTTCCACAAAAAAGCGTTTTAATTCATATTATAATTACCCACATAAGGAGCCCAAGGGGATGTCCTGGGGGCGGTTGGAGCCCAGTCACGCCGCATATTTTTGAGCCCAGCACCACCCTCCCGCTAATTATTCACTCCCCTTCATCGCTGTGTTCTCCTCCGGCTACGGCTTAATCCCGCGTATGCGCAGTACCTAGTAGGAGAACACAGCGATGAAGGGGAGTGAATAATTAGCGGGAGGGTGGTGCTGGGCTCAAAAATATGCGGCGTGACTGGGCTCCAACGGCCCCCAGGACATCCCCTTAGGCTCCTTATGTGGGTAATTATAATATGAATTAAAACGCTTTTTTGTGGAAAGTACAGCTCTGATGACATTAAGAATAACATATTTAGAATGACAGCACTAAGACCAATACAGAGATGTCATTATCTCTATACACCATATCCTGCTGACAGAATCCCTTTAACGCTTATTTTCACCACTCCTTAGTCTCATAAGGGGACTTTAATATGTGATCCTTTGATCGCTCATATAGTACACTGTACTTCTACTGTACAGTCTACTATACACTTTTGGTACTGACAGACACTGCAGGTACACCTGGGTGCCTTCATTAGGCCCCCAGCTGCCATACTAAGATACAAGCACCCCTCGATCACATTTGTGGCTGTGCCAATGACAGAGAGGAAGCCCCCTCCCTCTAAACCACTTAGATTATACAGTCGCTATTGATAACGGTATCTAAGGGGTTACGCAACCCTGTCCAGGCTGTTGGAACAGGAGCACGGCTGTCGTACAGAGCCAATCTCCTGCTCTCCGCTGCACAGGCAGTCTGTGGCTGGAAGCGGCCTAGCCTAAGACCTGTGAGTGACTGTCGTAAAAAATAAAGGCGTATTGGCAATTTTCAACAGATTATTGCAAAAATATGGCATTTACATTTAGATTGTCGGGTAGGAAGCATTCCTTCACGACAGTGTGCTGCTCATTCCGTGTAGGTAACTGCTGCATTTACATGACAGCCATATAAAAGAGTCCATTTATTCACCCTTACCTGAAAAATTGAGGACAGCATTAACAGGTGCGCTGCTAGCAACAGCTGCATGTGCAAGGTGAGGATACTTTAGCCGATACCATGCTGCAAGATTCCCAGGATACGAACCGCCAAAAACAATCCATTTCCTGTCTCCTAATCCCAGTTTGTCAGTCATTACAGTCTGGAAATGGGCAAGATCGGCCAAGGCTTGCTGACTGCTCAGGTAACGTAAATTCTCCACACTCATATCCCTGTAGGAAAAAAAACAGCCCTTTTTTGTTTTTTTTTTATCTTAAAGGGGTTGTCAGTCGTTTTGTTATAGATCTAACCTGCCATAAATAAAAAAAATTAAAAAAAATACCCATATTTGGCAACTGTCCTGAATTCGCCGAGACTACAACAGGCCGAACTAGATAGACAGATGTCTTTTTTCGGCCTTATAAACTATGTTACTATGTTATGTTACTATCACTGATTTTCAGAGACCGTTGTGACAAATTTAAGCTGTCCCTGGCAGAAAATGTGCAGGGCCAATGTAAACATCATCCATAAATGGACATTCTTGAGTAGAGTCGGGGCATCCCCAGGGGTAGATTTTAGATGCCAGAATTTACCATCTTAAACAATGGTGCGTATGTATACTTTTTTACCTTCCCAACCCTCCTCAGATTCAGCACCGACACTTCATCCTCTGAGCTAATCTTTTGGCTGCAGCTGTGACATCCTGTATAGCACTGTAGTCAATCACTGGCTTCTGTTATCTTGTGTCGTACACCACTGAGGCCAGTGATTGGCTGCAGCAGTGTATGTGACCACTGCAGTCCGAGCAATACGTCACGGCAGAGCAGCAGCAGCCCTGGAAATCGAAAGATGATTCAGGTTCAGGGTGGGATTAGAGAGGGCTTGGGAAGGTAAGGTATGTTTTTTTCATTATTTCAAGATGTTCATGGCTGGTCAGATTAAAAAAAAAAATCCTAAAATCCTAAAATCCTCTGCAATGATTGTAAAACCTTTTGGTTGCCCTGATCCTAAACATTCATTGAATCATGGCCAATAACTGGAGACCCAACAGGGAACATATTTCAATAAACCAAGCAACATGGGAGCCGAGGAACTAGTGCAGCAGGCACAGCAACTGCTATGGGGCCCACCTCAATTTACAGGTGAGGGGCCTTTCAAGTCCTGAATTTAATTGCAGGTGGAGTGGGGCCGTAATTCCTGCTTTGTATGGGGCATCATGGGTACTTTCTACAGCCTGCCTGTGCTTTGGTGCATTTCAACAAAATTTTGTGACAATTTACTTAATGGGAATATTGTGGAAAAAGTGAACTTCGATAATGAGTTATTGCCGATTCTGGGATATTATGAGGAGAGTAGTTGGATAAGTGGTAAAGAGTGGTATGCCATTGTTTCCCTCGGTGGAATATACAAAGCCACCTTCACTTGGCAGAACTGTCCATTTTTCAACCCATTAATATGTGTTATGGCTTCAGAAATAGGCTATCTGACCCTGATGCCATATATTTTCATTGCAAATGCAAAAAGGAAGGAGAAAGTATCTGCTCTAATTCTCTCTCACCTATTGTGGCGCACTCCTGCATCAAAATACAGAGCGTATGGCCATACCCTAAGGGTTATTTTTCCATTTGATCTAGTGTAATAACATTTTACTGCTATGCAAGGCAATACAGTATATGTAATATTAGTCATACTTAGTTGGGTGACTTTTGCCGTAGAATCTGTGCTCCAGTAATAGACAGAGGGCCCCCATCTTCTCTGCATACGTTATCCAAGTGCCCTGCGTCATCCATCCTGGATTAGCGGCACCTTCTCCTCCAATCATCAGAAACACGGGTCCATTACTCTGGCTGAAGGAGTCATTCATAAAATATCTCTGGAGAAGAAAATGGAATCTGATTAACACAAAGGTAAACCACATTGCTATCGAACACAAATCATCACTGGAACAGCCAACTGGTTTTAAAAGTGACAATTTCTGTCACCTGTTTAACACAAAAATTCCCAGAGTAACACATATGTTTTATAGGGGCAGTATTTTCTGCTTACCTTCTAAAATTATTCCATGTTTTTAAAGCTTACTTCTGCCAAATCTCTTTAATAAAAAAGGTTATCATACAATCTAAAGGCTACTAAAGTGATAGGCAAGATATTTATTTTATTACAGATTCTATTATTGCAGTATATGACCCCAGCCCTACCACCATTGCTTGCCTATGAAATAGAACTACAAAGGCTACAAGATTTATCTAGGGTTTGCATGACACCTGGTGGCCATATTGAGAATTACATAGTATAATTCCGTTCCAGCTACATTATGGCTTTCTGCTCCTGTCTGTACTCAACAATGAAACTGGTCTCAAATGGTTATGTACTGTATGTCCAGCAGCTTTCTGAGTTTAGGCAACGTAACCTTTGGAGGTTTTCATATTTCCTCTAGGAATAAAGCCTGATTGAATTCAGTTCAGATTAATTTGAGTTTCAGAACCAAAAGGATGTGCTACATGCACTCACGTTTGCACCATCCCTTCGAAGTCTGCTGCTTTTTTCTGCTGCTGCCAATAAGCTTGTATTGGGGCCTTAGAGCTGGTTGAGGAAGAATTGTGCTGCACTGGCCACCATTAAAAGGTTTGAGAGGTTGAATGCAGGAGGTTTCACTTCAAAGTCTGGGTATAAACAGTGATCTTGGACACAACATCCATTGTACAACCAAAGATAGCTGTGTAGAAATGCAGTCATTAAACTGAATGGGGTCGTAGCATGACTCGCAGTTTGCGGTCACCCCAGAATCACCAAATACGTCAATACTGGTGGGGTTTTTGCCAGTTCTGGGATGACGACAACTTGGAGTCATTCTACGAAACCATTCAGTCCAATGGCTGCGCATAGTTCTTTGGTTGTGCGACATTGTGCCCCAGCCTGAAACTTAGTGAGGGAGATTTCTCAAAACTGGTGCAAAGTAGAACTGGCTTAGTTTCCCATAGCAAACAATCAGATTCCACTTTTCAGAGCTCCTCTGGAAAATGAAAGGAGCAATCTGATTGGTTGCTATGGGCAACTAAGCCAGTTCCCTTCCTCCGGTATTGTAAACCTCCCCCACAGGAGTAGCACCATTTATTTTTCTGCTGTGAGAACCCACTACTAAATACCTGTTTCTCCGCTTATGTGCTTGTTTTGAGCTAGTAATCATCCACATGAAGAACCAGTCTGGACTACCCTGAGCCCACCAGAGAAGGGAGCCCATCACCCAGCCGTACACAACAAGTGTTTGTCCTATTTATTTGCATTATAAACTTTACTGGACCACTTCAACCATGTCCATCTCTTGATTCTGCTCATTATTTTTGCATTCAGATGGTGTAAGAGGGTTGAAACCAAAAGTAACCCCTCTTACATAGAAACCATATCAGGCGTACCTTCAATAGAGCTAGACCACACCCTATGGGGCCTGGCCATGGATGGAAGGTCCCACCCCCTAATTACACTAAATAAAATGGTTGCTCCGCTCCCATCATGAGTCCTTACCTGGGGCTCAGGCCGGTCTTTTGGTCTCCCACTCACTGCTTTACAAGAGCTTTCCTTGTGCTCTCCCCTTTACACAGTTTGTGTCTCTGCCCACAATCACAATTCCCACCTGTAGTCTAAAAGAGCGCTGTCCGTCTGCCGGGCACTGGATTGCAGACGGACAGAACTGAGCATCATCATACACCAGTCCAAGAGACGAGCGACTCATCTCCAGTCCAGTGCTGCTTGTGAAGATCTGACTGGCCACAGTGACAGGAAACTCTACATAGCACACAGCCATAGCCAAAGATAAATAATAAAGGCCCCATTCACACGACTATTTTTGGTCCACATCCAATCTGCATTGGATCAGAATCCGGTAAAGTAACAGTATACTGGAATTGCCAGATCTGGTATTTGCTCAACACTGCTGGCAACCGCTGGATTCCATTTTTTTTTTTTTTTCAATAAAACCCCTTTTTTAAAGAAAAAAAATTGTTTTTTGCATTGCAGCTTCCCAAGACCCATAACTTTTTTACTTTTCTTTCTATTGAGTTGTGTGAGGGCTTAATTTTTGTGGGACAACTTGTATTTTTCATTGGTATCATTTTGGAGAAATTATGCTTTTTGATCGCTTGTTATTACTTTTTTTCTGTGGCAATGTTTTTTTTTTTATGGCGTTCACCGTAGGGGATAATTTACATGATATTTAAGTAGTCTGGGTCTTTACGGATGTGGCCAACATATGGGGGAGATTTTTATTTTTTTTTTTCATTGAAAAGTGTATTTTAAATGGAAAAAAAAAATAATAATAATTCTTAGGCTACATTCACACGTCCGTTTAAAACATCCGCAATCTATCCGTATCCGTTCCGCAATTGCGGACAGTTTTTGCGGATATTTTGCGGATCCATTCATTTCAATGGGTCCTGATAATCTGCGGACATTGCACCGTATGTTGTCCGCATCCGTTAATCTGTTCCGTTCCGTTTTGCGGATCCGCAAACAGAAATCCTCCTGTCCTACTTTTCTCCCGAATTGCGGTCCGTAGCACAATGAAAGTCTATGGATCCGCAAAAAATGCGGAAGACATGCGGAAAGGCATCCGCATGTCATCCGTATTTGTGGATTCCGTTCCAGGAGGGGGTGAAAAAAAAAAAAGATGTTATTCATCCTTCCGTTTTTTGCGGATCCACAAAAAACGGATGACATATGGATACATCCTTTCCATTTTTTACGGAAAGACGATACGGATGTCCTGGAAAAACTGAGTTTTTTGCGGAACAACGGATCCGCAAAAAACTGACCGTTTTCCAGGATGTGCACACATACGGACGTGTGAATGTAGCCTTAATGGGATTTTTTTATTGAATAAAAGGGTTTTTCGTTTTTTTTACCACTTAATAGTCCCAAAAGGGGACTATAACAGACAGCTTTTTGATTGATTTTAAAATACAATGCACTATTCCAAGGCTGGTCTGAGGCCATGCCCGACCTGCCAGCCTTCACACACATTGGCACCCCGAGATCGCATTTGCGGGGTGCCAATGGGAGACAGAGGGAGTCCACTGCATCCATGCGGCGGGCGTCATTGCGCTCAGGGCTTTGAAGTCTAAGAGGTGGACCTATCAGTGATTAACAGCCATCTCTGTATACAGAGTCAGATTGAAGGCTGTCAGTCACTGATAGGTCTGCCTCTTAGACTTCAAAGACCAGAATGAGCAGGAGTATTTATTCTTACAGTTTTACTGAATCTTTCCCATAAAACTATACATTAATTTGCTCAGCTCCTCCTGCTCCATATGGTCATGCACTGCATTTTCATGTTGACAGGTTTCTTTAACTCTTAGAGGACCAGGTGATTTTCCACTTTTGCATTTTCGTTTTTCACTCCCCACCTTCCCAGAGTCATAACTTTTTATTTTTCCGTTCATGTAGCCTTATTTTTGTGGGACAAGTTGTACTTCCTAATGGCAGCACTCAGGGGCGTACATAGAAATCATTGGGCCCCATAGCAAGTATCTGAATGGGGCCCCTAACCCCGCCCACTACCCAGGCCCATCCCACACCCCCATTTGCCAATAAAGAAATGTATACATGAGCTACTGATTTATTTTTATTTTTTTTAAATTAAGGAGACATTATACTGAATGGGGGCAGCCACAAGAATGGACTATACTGTGTACTATACGGCATGGTGTACGGACTATACTGTATACTATACGGCATGGTGTACGGACTATACTGTATACTATACGGCATGGTGTATGGACTATACAGCATGGTGTACGGATTATACTGTACATTGTATAGCATGGTACAGGGATTATAATATATACTGTATAACAAATGCATGGCGGTTACACCATGCCGGACAATATAACCCCTGCGCCATGCTGTACAATATACAGTATATACACAGTAGAGGTATCATGTATATTGTCTGGCACGGTGTATGCATATACCCACACACATACACACAAAAACTTACAGTTACTTGTCCCTTGTCCTGACGGCACTCTGGAGGGGGCTGGACCTTTGTCTTCTTCTTTCCCCTCTTTTGCAGCGCTGCACAGGTCCTTCCCTGTCCAGTAGCAGTAGCAGGGCATGAGGGAGGAGGCGGGGCCAGCTGTGAGAGCACAGGAATGTCCGGGTTGCAGCGGTGAGCGGGCCAGGAGAGGCCTGGAGCGCAGGGATGAGACGCAGGGTAGGGGGCGGGGCCTCCCGTGCGCTCCGGGCCCCCCCTGTGCCGCGGGCCCCATAGCAGTGGCATGGTCTGCCCATATGGGCGGTACGCCACTGGCAGCATTTATGGTTGCATACAATGTAGTGGGATAAAATAGGGATAGAATTGGGGGGGGGCTGAAAGAGGGGAACATTTCTGCCACATTTTATTTTTTTATTTTTTTTTTGGGGGGGGGGTTCACGGCATTCACTATGCAGTACAATTGACCTGTTATTCATTCTCCAGGTCAGTAGGATTAGAATGATACCACAATTTTTCTTGAATTTTAATGCTGACAAAATTAAAAGCCATATTCTAACCCCTATAACAGTTTTGAAGTTATGCGTACAGAGTTGTGTGAGGGCTCATTTTTTTGTGGGGCGATGTGTACTTTTCAGTGATACTATTTTGAAGTGTGACTTTTTGATCACTTTTTATAAAAAAAATCTTGGACAATTAAAGAGACAAAAAATGGCAAATGGGTAATTAAATTTTTTTCTGTTACACAATTCGCTGTATGGGATTAATATTGTTATATTTTAATAGTATGGGTGTTTTTTCATGCGGTGAGGACCATGATGTGTATTTTTTTTTCATTGAGTAAGTATTTTGATTTTGGGCAAAGTAGGGTGATTTGAACTTTTATATTTATTTTTTGTATATTTTTAAAACTTTTTTTTTTTACTTTTGTTACGTCAACCTGGGTGACTACAACTGGCAATCATTAGATTGCCCATTGTGTTCATTGAGGCCTATATAGCCATCATTGAACACTTCATTTTCAATATAATAACAGAGTGCTACCACCTAGTGGCCTGTGTCAGTATATTCCACTTATACCTGCTGAAGCCTGCTTGAGGCCCGCTGTTAAGGGGGCACTCATCTCTCGCTTCCAGACTGCTCAGATACCGTGGTCACATTTGAATAGGACATATTCTATAATTTGCAGAACGGATATATGTATGCAGACAGCACACAGATGTCATCACGGTCATGTGTATGAAGCCTTCAGCCTCACACACAGTTATCTTGCTCCTCACATCTTGTGCAATAGAGCATTTCACATTATACATAATATGGCCTAACAGCACAACATGGCGGTCATCAGTTACTTCACTGGCTGATATAGTTTAGTCCAGTATATGGCTAGGAAACAGTTAATCATAAAGATGTTATTTTTTAAGAGGAACTAAATCACATGACAATGATGTGAGGTTTTCCTCAGGTTTTCGTTTAACATTACACAAGCCAGCATAGCTGAGAACTGCCTGCACAGCACACATTCAGCAATACACAGTTATAAAGTTCAAGAGCAAGAAAAGAACAAGCGGAGCAAACATTAATAAAGTGTGGACAAAAGGAGCCTAAATGGGTGTAGATTTGGTGAATCATCTGGGATACGTCTGCATAGAATTATATTACAATTATATTATACATCCAGGAGAAAATCTGTTGTGATTTTGGTGCAGAGGGGACAACTTGAAACAACCAGAATACCCCTTTAATACAAGCCACTTACTAATGTATTGTTATTGTCCATGTTGCCTCCATTGCTGGCTGGATTCATTTTTCCATCACATTATACACTGCTCGTTTCCAGGGGTTATTGCCACTGCTGCAGCGCAGATATGAGGTGGTTGGGAAAGAAACTGCTGTGCATGTGCCTATGTGCACTCCCACAGTTCTGGCTACCAGAGAGGCTGACACTTTGTGTACAAGCACATCCACCAGTGCAGGACTGTAGGATGGTCGTAACCATGGAAATGAGCAGTGTATAATGTGATGGAAAAATGAATCAAGACAGCAAAGGAAGCAACATGGATAATCACAATACATTAGGAAGTGCCTTGTACTTTCTGTACGTCATAAATGCCTTTTGCTGAAGTGAGAAAACCCCTTTAAGACTCTGCACAGCAGATCATTTTTTTTTGCAAATATTCCACAAATTTGGACATCTCATTAACTTACGCTGTGGATTTGCCAAACAAAAATTTGTTCTTAATATGCAATGTGTGCATGTGGCCTTAATATGGCCAACCCCTTAAATAACTGATGAATTATGACTAAACTATATTCCAGCGCCTCACAGGTTATTGTTATTGTTTTTATTGGGTACGTGTGTGTGTATATATAGTACAGACCAAAAGTTTGGACACACCTTCTCATTCAAAGAGTTTTCTGTATTTTCATGACTATGAAAATTGTAGATTCACACTGAAGGCATCAAAACTATGAATTAACACATGGAATTATATACTTAACAAAAAAGTGTGAAACAACTGAAAATATGTCTTATATTCTAGGTTCTTCAAAGTAGCCACCTTTTGCTTTGATTACTGCTTTGCACATTCTTGGCATTCTCTTGATGAGCTTCAAGAGGTAGTCACCTGAAATGGTATTCCAACAGTCTTGAAGGAGTTCCCAGAGATGCTTAGCACTTGTTTGCCCTTTTGCCTTCACTCTGCGGTCCAGCTCACCCCAAACCATCTCGATTGGGTTCAGGTCTGGTGACTGTGGAGGCCAGGTCATCTGGCGTAGCACCCCATCACTCTCCTTCTTGGCCAAATAGCCCTTACAGAGCCTGGAGGTGTGTTTGGGGTCATTGTCCTGTTGATAAATAAATGATCGTCCAACTAAATGCAAACCGGATGGAATAGCATGCCACTGCAAGATGCTGTGGTAGCCATGCTGGTTCAGTATGCCTTGAATTTTGAATAAATCCCCAACAGTGTCACCAGCAAAGCACCCCCACACCATCACACCTCCTCCTCCATGCTTCACGGTGGGAACCAGGCATGTAGAGTCCATCCATTCACCTTTTCTGCGTCGCACAAAGACACGGTGGTTGGAACCAAAGATCTCAAATTTGGACTCATCAGACCAAAGCACAGATTTCCACTGGTGTAATGTCCATTCCTTGTGTTCTTTACCCCAAACAAGTCTCTTCTGCTTGTTGCCTGTCCTTAGCAGTGGTTTCCTAGCAGCTATTTTACCATGAAGGCCTGCTGCACACAGTCTCCTCTTAACAGTTGTTGTAGAGATGTGTCTGCTGCTAGAACTCTGTGTGGCATTGACCTGGTCTCTAATCTGAGCTGCTGTTAACCTGCGATTTCTGAGGCTGGTGACTCGGATGATTTTATCCTCCGCAGCAGAGGTGACTCTTGGTCTTCCTTTCCTGGGGTGGTCCTCATGTGAGCCAGTTTCTTTGTAGCGCTTGATGGTTTTTGTGACTGCACTTGGGGACACTTTCAAAGTTTTCCCAATTTTTCGGACTGACTGACCTTCATTTCTTAAAGTAATGATGGCCACTCGTTTTTCTTTACTTAGCTGCTTTTTTCTTGCCATAATACAAAATCTAACAGTCTATTCAGTAGGACTATCAGCTGTGTATCCACCTGACTTCTGCCCAACACATGGTCCCAACCCCATTTATAAGGCAAGAAATCCCACTTATTACACCTGACAGGGCACACCTGTGAAGTGAAAACCATTTCAGGTGACTACCTCTTGAAGCTCATCAAGAGAATGCCAAGAGTGTGCAAAGCAGTAATCAAAGTAAAACGGTGGCTACTTTGAAGAACCTAGAATATAAGACATATTTTCAGTTGTTTCACACTTTTTTGTTAAGTATATAATTCCACATGTGTTAATTCATAGTTTTGATGCCTTCAGTGTGAATCTACAATTTTCATAGTAATGAAAATACAGAAAACTCTTTGAATGAGAAGGTGTGTTCAAACTTTTGGTCTGTACTGTATATATATTATTTTGTTGTTGTACAGGTCCTGATGGCCTGCTGAGATAGGTGTAGGTCACCCTTTGCCCAAATGAAGGTAATGATGTGGAAATATGACTTCAAACAACATGACTGGCAGGAAGTAATATGGTAGTTATGCAGTACCCCAGACCTGGTATATATGTATTTGTTTGGCAGTGTACTATACATATACACTGCTATGTCATGTGACACACCCAATATAACCATGAGCCAGGCCTGGCCAGAGTTAACTATCCTGGCCCAGCCATCTCTGGACCTTAGGGTGTAGGCTGGTTCCATCCCCTAGTTCCAGAAGAATATTCTAGTTGTGCTACTAGGCAGTGTGAGAACGGGCCTGGAGGAGGCAGGGATCAAATAGTATGTGCTCCTCTTCTCAGGCATTCAGCTTCAATGCTTGTCCTCCACTACCATCAGTGAGAAAGAAGATACTTGACAATTTTCATGGCTACAGCATGAGAGTCAACAAAGTAACCAAAATTAAGCATTACAGACTTTGTTGCTGCTTTGGGGAAACAAGTTAGGACACCCTATGCACCCCAAATTAGGGGTTTCAGCAGCTACAACATTTTGGTCAGTAATGTGATCAGCATACAGCATTCTCAGACCCTGCTGCAATAGAGGGATAATGAGTTAAAACACCACTTCAGGTACGATTTGGCCAGTCATATTATTGAAATCGCATGCCACAGTGCAAATTGCAGACATTTTGACAGATCACGGTTGCTAGCCAGAGATCCCAGTATTAGAGTTTGTAAAAGAGAAAAAGTAATCAGAGGGCAATTGCTGCAAACTACTTGCTTAGCTCATGCTTAGGCATTTGGGTGGAATTTGCACTGTGTACAGATGGATGTACTCCTATTAGGTGCACTGTAAAGGCATACTTTTGTTAAGTTCAATCTGGTCTGGTTACTAACTCCTAACACTACACTCTATACGGTGTGTCACTTCAAGCTCTGCCTTGCACCCACATGGACATTTAACAACAAGGGCACCCTAAACTACCATCAGGCAGGAGCGCTAGCTACAGGGAGTGCCTTAAGGGAATATAGGGTGCCCCTCCTTCACTGCACAGCATCCTGGGACATATCGTTATGAGGTCCACTACCTCTCCCATCCTCCACTCTGGCTCCTAAGGGGCTCTATGCAGTTAGGGCCAGTAGAAGGTAAGAACACATAGGCAGGGTTCTGTAGGCAGAGCAATAGGTCTTTTAGAAGAATGACTGTTCCCTCCAGCAGGAACTCAGCAAATGCTAATAGTCAGTGAGTGTCCTTGTGTAAAGGTAGGTTGTGGTAGATGGTAGTGGAATGGATGCAGAAGGCGAGTGTTTCTCCCCAGATGGTCATGCCAGCAGGTGCAGAATGTGTCTCCCCATAAATAAAAAGACTGTAGAGTCTGTGAGACTGGCAGAGTTGCAATGGATCCTCACTGTGAACGGAATCAGAAAGTTGTAGCCGCTACGCTGTACAGTATTATACTATACTGCAAGGAAAATATAGATGTGCCGGCAGATTCCAGTGGACAGCACAGCTGATCACCAGTGGTAGAGTAGCAATCTACAGCAAGTCACCTTCAATAGAGCTGCCTCATGAAGGATGGTTGTCCTAACCATTTAAATATACACTGTTGGTTATGAAATCAGATACAAATAAGAACAATGGTGCTATAACTGTACATAGATGCCTGGAAGGGCAACAACATGTGATTTCCTCTGCCACACCTACATAACGGGACTGAATGTGAATACATAGGTGTGTTAAGAGGGTGCTATGTCCAGACACACACAGCTATGCTGCACATCAGAACCACTACCTACCATTCGCTGATAGTCTGGGATGGTCAAATTGCAAAAATAATGTATTAGGCTTAGAGATGAGCGAGTACTAAAATGCTCGGGTGCTCGTTATTCGAGACGAATTTTTCCCGATACTCGGGTGCTCGTTTCGAGTAACGAACCCCATTGAAGTCAATGGGAGACTCGAGCATTTTTGCGGGGGACCAAAGCTCTTCACAGGGAAGTTTGCCTGAAAACCTGGAAACCTCAGAAAATGATGGAAACACCACGGAAATGGACAGGAAACAGCAGGGGCAGCATGCATGGATGCCTCTGAGGCTGCCTAATCCCACCATTACCCCAAATCCTCAGGCAACAGCCTGGTGGTTACCCTCATGGCAATTGTGCTCACCCAGACCAAGAAAGGCGAGGCAAATACCCATCACATGTTAGGGAAGCACCCAACTAGGTGCAACGAAGGTCCATCACCGCCTGCAGGTGACACCACTGCTCATGCTGGCACTGCAGCTGACATCAAGTTTAGTATCTGTTCTTATCAGTTGCTGTGCCTGCTGGTGGTATAGTGGTGAGCATAGCTACTTCCCAAGCAGTTGATCTGGGTTCCATTCCCGTCTATCGCAGGAGGCAATTCAGAATCAGTACAATATCTAATACGTCCCCCTACCAGGGGTAAATTGTTTGGAGAGAGGGCCTGTAGGTGGGGGGCAAGGAGGTTTCGGTGGAAGAGCCAGAGGAGTGCCCCCTGGGCTAGCGTGTGTGGTGGTGACAACAGCCGGAATGCATTTGGAAATGCTCTAGCATCAGCCGGTGCAGTATCGATTCTTCTCAGTTTAATACCGTATACGTTCCCTATCTTGGGACCCTATATTTAATGGATATTTCGAACACGGAAAAGGGAAAAAGAGCTTGCTCTGGCCAGGGGAGTGTCTTTCCCACTGCAGCTAAGGGGACGTGTCCATGCTCTGCCTATCACAGGTCAGGAGGCAGATAAAAGAAGAACAAAAACTAACATGAGTGAAACTTCTGATACGTCCCCTATCCGGCTAAATTGTTTGTAGAGTGGGCCTGTAGGTGGGGGGGGGGGGCAGGCTGGGGGGAAGGAGGTTTCGGTGGAAGAGCCAGAGGAGTGCCCCCTGGGCTAGCGTGTGTGGTGGTGACAACAGCCAGAATGGATTTTTGAAAACTGTTGCATCAAGCGGTACAGTCGTAAATTATGAACTAGATCAAGTGTAGCATGTGTTCTCTGTATTCTTCTCAGTTTAATACTGTATATGGCAGCTATCCGGAAAAATAGTTTGGAGAGAGAGAAAGATAGGAAAAAAGACGTCAATTGTTTGGAGAGTGGGCCTGTAGGTGGGGGGGCAGGGTGGGGCAAGGAGGTTTCGGTGGAAGAGCCAGAGGAGTGCCCCCTGGGCTAGAATGTGTGTTGGTGACAACAGCCGGATGTATTTAGAATGACGACGCAGGACCCCAACTTAAAAATTTAGCATCAACCGGTACAGTCGTAAATTATGAGATTGATCAAGTGTGGCATGACTTTTTAGATGGAGATTGCATGTGGTCACGTACTCCCTGGAACCCCATAGTCACCCCTTCTCTGATGTGCTAGCCCAGAACATTCTCTGCCCCAATTCGCAAGACCTTTTGCTGTTTCCGTGTGCTGACAGTGTGGATTTACCAGTGTTGTCTGAGGAGGTGGTGGACAATGGCGAGACACAGGTGTCGGGGGGGTGAGGTAGTTGTATGGGAAGCAAGTTACAGAGGGGACTCCTTGGGGGGGACTTTCTCATGATGGGACAGATTCAACTTGGGTGGATCAGGCACATTAACAGATGAATTTTTTGGGGGGTTTATTTAACTTTTATTTAGCAAAAATAACCACAGAGATATTTATTCGTTGTCTTCTCTGCGCATTCTGGCGTTGGGGTTCCTCACTTTGATGGCGAGCTGTGCCGCTCTCTCCACAATGGTCTGTAGCTTCTTAGATGGAGACTTTGTCAGCGATTTCAGTACAGAAGGACTTGTTGCTCATCCACAGAACCTCGTCCTCCATGACACTGTGGACAAGGAATTTGCGGGTGGACCAGGAATTTGCGGAACCCTGTGAGCAGCATGTGTTTGGTCTTCTACTTGCTACCGTATCCAATGTTTGGCAATATAGATTCGCAAGTAATATTATTTTGCACACCTATCCCAAAAATAAAAATGCATGCAGTATGCGCAAATAAAACTTTGAACTGGAATTGGAGAGAGGGCCTGTAGGTGGACCTCCGGAAAAATTGTTTGAATAGAGGGCCTGTAGGGGGCCCTCCCGAAAAATTGTTTGAAGAGAGGGCCTGTAGGTGGACCTCCCGAAAAATTGTTTGAAGAGAGGGCCTGTAGGTGGACCTCTGGAAAAATTGTTGGAATAGAGGGCCTGTAGGTGGACCTCTGGAAAAATTGTTGGAATAGAGGGCCTGTAGGTGGACCTCTGGAAAAATTGTTGGAATAGAGGGCCTGTAGGGGGGCCCTCCTGAAAAATTGTTTGAACAGAGGGCCTGTAGGTGGACCTCTGGAAAAATTGTTTGAATAGAGGGCCTGTAGGGGGGCCCTCCTGAAAAATTGTTTGAAGAGAGGGCCTGTAGGGGGCCCTCCTGAAAAATTGTGCTAAAAGAGTGCCAGTTGGACCTCTAAAAAAATGGCGTTTTCTGGGTCAGCATTAGGCAAAGACGATATGGAGGAGGAGGAGGAGTAGGAGGAGGAGTAGAGAGGAGGAATCGGATACATAAGTTATTTAAATCTTTAGCTGCTTTCCCCCGGAGGAGATTTGAATTCCGGTGAAATCCAGGCTTTGTTCATTTTAATAAGCGTCAGCCTGTCAGCGCTGTCAGTTGACAGGCGTGTACGCTTATCGGTGATGACGCCACCAGCTGCACTGAATACCCGCTCTGACAGAACGCTAGCGGCAGGGCAGGCCAGCACCTCCAAGGCGTACAGCGCCAGTTCAGGCCACGTGTCTAGCTTTGAAACCCAGTAGTTGTATGGAGCAGAGTGATCGCTACGGACGTTGGTATGGTCAGCTAGGTACTCCCTCACCATCTTTCTGTACAGCTCCCCCCTACTCTGCCTAGACTGGGGACAGGTGACAGTGTCTTGCTGGGGTGACATAAAACTGGCAAAGGCCTTGGAGAGCGTTCCCCTGCCAGTGCTGGACAAGCTGCCTGCTCGCCTCCTCTCCCCCGCTACTTGGCCCACAGAACCATGCCCTCTGCCGCTAGCGGCGTCAGATGGGAAGAATTGTTTCAGCTTGTGCACCAGGGCCTGTTGATACCTATTCACTCTCATACTCCTTTCCTCTGCAGGGATGAGAGTGGAAAGGTTCTGCTTGTACCGTGGGTCCAGGAGAGTGAACACCCAGTAATCGGTGTTTGAAAAAATTCTTCTAACGCGAGGGTCACGGGATAGGCAGCCTAACATGAAGTCTGCCATGTGCGCCAGAGTCCCAACACGCAAGAATTCCCTCTCCTCACTGGCCTGACTCTCCATTTCCTCCTCCTCCTCCAAGTCCTCCTCTTCAGCCCATACACGCTCAAGAGTTAAGGACTGAGCACTGGTACCCTCTACTGTCTCGCCAACATTCTCCTCCTCTTCCTCCTCATCCCCCTCCTCCGATACGCGCTGAGAAACAGACCGGAGGGTGCTCTGGCTATCAAGTGACGTATCTTCCTCCACCGTCTCTTGTGACAAGCGCAAAGCATCCGACTTGATGCTGAGCAGTGATTTTTTCAACAGGCAAAGCAGCGGGATGGTGAGGCTGATAATGGCGGCATCGCCGCTGACCATCAGTGTTGACTCCTCAAAGTTGCTCAACACCTGGCAGATATCAGACATCCACGTCCACTCCTCATTGTAGACTTGAGGAATCTGAGAGACCTGACTACCAGTTCTGGTGGAAGATGACATCTGGCAGTCTACAATCGCTCTGCGCTGCTGGTAAACTCTGGATAACATGTTTAATGTGGAATTCCATCTCGTGGGCACGTCGCACAACAGTCGGTGAGCGGGCAGTTGTAGGCGGCGCTGCGCTGCCCTGAGAGTGGCAGCATCTGTGCTAGACTTGCGGAAATGCGCACAGATGCGGCGCACCTTGGTGAGCAAATCAGACAGATTGGGGTATGTCTTGAGGAACCGCTGAACTATATGATTGAACACGTGGGCCAGGCATGGCACGTGTCAGTCTGCCGAGTTGCAGAGCCGCCACCAGGTTACGCCCGTTGTCACACACAACCATGCCTGGCTTGAGGTTCAGCGGTACCAGCCACACATCGGTCTGCGCCGTGATGCCCTGTAACAGCTCTTGGGCGGTGTGCCTTTTGTCACCTAAGCTCAGCAGTTTGAGCACCGCCTGCTGGCGCTTACCCACGGCACTGCTGCTGCGCCTAGAGCTACCGACTGAAGGCGCCGTGCCCACGGATGGTAATTCGGTGGAGGAGGAGGGGTCGGAGGAGGAGGAGGAGGCATAGTACGTTTGAGAGAACGTGACCGAGGTAGGCCACGCAATCCTCGGTGTGGGCAGTACATGAGAGGCCCCAGGGTCATTCTCGGTCCCAGCCTCCACCAAGTTAACCCAATGTGCCGTCAGTGAGATATAGTGTCCCTGCCCGGCAGCACTTGTCCACGTGTCCGTGGTTAGGTGGACCTTCTCAGAAACAGCGTTGGTCAGGGCACAGATGATGTTCTGTGACACGTGCTGGTGTAGGGCTGGGACGGCACATCGGGAAAAATAGTGGCGGCTGGGGACGGAATACCGAGGGGCAGCCACCGCCATGAGATTTCGAAAGGCCTCGGTCTCTACCAGCCTATAGGGCAGCATCTCCAGGCTAAGCAATTTGGAGATGTGGACGTTGAGGGCTTGGGCATGTGGGTGGGTGGAACTGTATTTCCTCTTGCGCTCCAGCGTCTGCTGTAAAGACAGCTGAACGCTGCGCTGGGACACATTGGTGGACACTGTGGAGGATCGTGGAGGCGAAGGTGTGGTTTTCCGGCGGGAGGCGCTCGTGCCGGGGTCCTGGGCAGGGGGTTGACTAGCAGAGGCAGCGAGTGACACAGGGGAAGGAGCAGTGGTGTGACCCGCAGGGGGTGGTGAACGGCCTTGGTTCCATTGAGTGGGGTGTTTAGCACTCATATGCCTGCGCATGCTGGTGGTGGTTAGGCTAGTAGTGGTGGCACCCCTGCTGATCCTGGTGTGGCACAGGTTGCACACCACAGTCCGTCGGTCATCCTCACTTTCTTTAAAGAACCTCCAGACTTGCAAACATCTAGGCCTCGCCACGGGAGCTTCCCTACGTGAAACAGTTGCTGCTGATGCACCAGCTCTGGCCCTGCTTCTCCCTCTGGCCACACCACTGCGTCTTACAACCTGTTCTGGTGCAGCACTCGCCTCCGCCTCAGAAGCACTGTCTTCACTCGGCATATCAACCCAGCTTGGGTCAGTCACCTCGTCATCCTCCGATTCCTCAGTCTGCTCCCCCCTCGGAATTCCTCCCCTAACAACAACTTCACCACTGTCTGACAACCGTGTCTCCTCATCGTCCGACACCTCTTTACAAACTTCTTCCACTAACTCAACATTGTCATCATCATCATCATCACCCACAGACTGCGACAGTTGGAAAACTTGGGCATCGGGAACGAGGTCAGCAGCAACCTGAGAAGTGGTTTGTGACTCTGGGAAGGGTCCAGAAAACAGTTCCTGAGAGTATGCCGGATCGCATTCCAAATTTTCCTGGGAGGGGGCAGACTGGGGGGAAGGAGGTTGAGGTGGAGGAGCTAGAGGAGTGCTCCCTTGGGTAACGTGGGTGGACTGCGTGGAAGACTGACTGGTGGACAAATTACTTGAAGCATTGTCCGCAATCCACGAGATCAGCTGTTCGCACTGTTGTGGTTTCAACAGTCCTCTACCACGTGTCCCTGTAAGTTGAGACATGAAGCTAGGGAGTGTAGCTCTGCGGAATTCCCCTGCTCCCTCATCAGTGGGTACTGTCTCACCCTGCCCAGGACCACGGCCTCTGCCCCCTGCAGTAATTGAATGCCCACGCCCTCGACCCTTAGCCCTGGGGTTCAACATTTTTTGTATATAGGTGTATGATAAAAAAAAAAATAAAAAATTAAGTCCGGTAGAATTAAGTGACTTATACCGATTGGAGCGAGTGTGACACACAGAAAGGTTACACGCAGCTAAGTAAAATGGATTTGTATCACTGAACTAAAACAACTGAAAAAATTATTTTATTTTTTTTATATTTTGTTTTTTTGGGAACGTGACGTGCAGGAAATATGGTAGAACTGACTGACACCCTGTCAACGGTGGCTATTTAGTCTGCGACCCAGACAAATGTCGCACAGAGAATTTTCTGGATCGAGCGGTAGATGATATTGGTAGCAAATGACTTGGTTGTATTGTGTGACGTACAGAAAGTGTCACCTGGACAGTATATACGGATGGGAGCTAATGTGCTGAACTGTGACACACAGAAAGGTTACACAAAGCCGAGTAAAATGGATTTGTATCACTGAGCTAAAACAACTGAAAAATTAATTTTTTTTTTTATATTTGTTTTTTTATAATTTTTTTTACGATTTTGTTTTTTTGGGAACGTGACGTGCAGGAAATATGGTAGAACTGACTGACACCCTATTAACGGTGGCTATTTAGTCTGCGACCCAGACAAATGTCACACAGAGAATTTTCTGGATCAAGCGGTAGATGATATTGGTAGCAAATGACTTGGTTGTATTGTGTGACGTACAGAAAGTGTCACCTGGACAGTATATACGGATGGGAGTGAATGTGCTGAACTGTGACACACAGAAAGGTTACACGCAGCTGAGTAAAATGGATTTGTATTACTGAGCTAAAACAACTGAAAAAATAATTTTTTTTTTTTTATATTTTGTTTTTTTGGGAACGTGACGTGCAAGAACTATGGTAGAACTCTCTGACACCCTGTTAACGGTGACTATTTAGTCTGTGACCCAGACAAATGTCGCACAGAGAGTTTTCTGGATCAAGCTGTAGATGATATTGGTAGCAAATGACTTGGTTGTATTCTGTGACGTACAGAAAGTGTCACCTGGACAGTATATATGGATTGGAGTGAGTCAGTGCTGAACTGTGACACACAGAAAGGTTACACAGTGCTGTGTGCAATGGATTTGTATCACTGAGATAGAACAATAAAAAAAAACAGGGTTAGATACGGCGATAGCTGCACTACTAGTGCCAGCCAGCCAAGTGACAAAAATAATAAAATAAAATGTCTTCTAGCCCTTAGAAGGGCTGTTGGGTTCTTTGTGGGTGATCCCTGCCTAACAGACAACTAAATGCAGGCCCTAACACTGTCCCTGAAAGGCAGCAGCTCTATCCCTAACGACATCCAGACGGCATCTGAGACGAGCACCGCGGCCAGTCGGTAGTATATTCCTGGGTCACCTGATCAGGCCAGCCAACCCCTGCTATCGTCATGTAAGGGCCCCACGTGATGCTGGGTGGTACGCAGAGTCTCCTGGCTTGTGATTGGCTGTGGTTTTAGGCGCCAAAAAAGCACGATGCGGAAGTTGCCATTTCCTCGAGTATGGCGAGATACTCGTCCGAGCTGCGAGTACTTACGAGTACCCTAATACTCGAACGAGTACCAAGCTCGGACGAGTATGCTCGCTCATCTCTAATTAGGCTACATTGACAGTGCACAATCATCAGAAGATGAGAAGCAGATTACCATCTGAAAACAGTTTGTTTTTGGTGGTAAATCGAATCTGCTTCCAAAAAGTAACCTGTCACTTCTCAAGTGTTTTTCACATCAGCTTCTGAAAAAACCTCTACCATTTTACGCTGTGTTCACAAGGTGAAGTTTAACATAAAAGTCAAGTTTTGATTGTGGATTTAGCAGCTGAAAATGCTAGTCTCCTACCACTACTGGGTCCGGAAACCATGGTTTAGGTGCTAGTATTAGTCTATGAAATGTTCTCTGCAACAGAAAAGCAGTATATGAGTGTTCCACTGTAACTTGCCTGCTCCCACACTCTGGTGTCAGCCCCATTGAAGTGATCCAGTCTTTGTGTAAACCAGCGATCCTGCTCTGCGACCAGCACTTCTGATCTGGTTTGAAACCTCCTGCGTGTGAAAGCATTGCTTCCTGACAACCAGAGACAGGTCAGGAGCAGCACTAGCTGTGTGCACGCCATATCCTCACTGCTGTCTCCTGTTGTGTCACATGACCACTTATATCAGCTGACTCTCCCTCCTCCTCAGACTCATGGTGACGTCTAGGGTATCAGTTCCCTTGTGAAGTCAATGTTTCAGCTATGCTGTGCTCTCTGAAAAGTAAAGAGTTAAGGAGCTCTTATCTGAATAAGGGTACGACCACACGTACAGGTTTTTTTATGCAGTTTTTGAAGCCAAAACCTGGATTGAATTAAAAATGAGGAGAAGTTGTATTTATACTTTCTTTCCCTTTATGATCCACTACTGATTTTGACTTCCAAAATTGCATCAGAAAGCCAGGTGTTTCAGCTCCAGATATTAGCTGAATGCCTAAGGGACCGCTCCGCAATACCATGGATGCCGAACGGTGTGTGGTCCACAAGATGGGGAGTACTGGCTCTCCTTAAGAAGACCAGTGGTATATTGAGACTTATTGACCATCACCCGTGGTCAAATAATATGCAAAAAAGGTATATCATTCATCGTGAAAGAGAACCATCTCGTTATCGCCACTGTTTGGAAGTGGTTGCCTATGAGTTAGGGCTCATGCACACAGCCGTTGCCCAGCCGTGGCCATATTGCAGCCTGCAATACAACGGCACTGGCCATGTGCACCCTGCATCACGGATGCGGACCCATTCACTTGAATTGGTCTGCAAGCCAGGAGATGCGGTGTGGAACGGAGGCATAGAATGGAAGCCGACTGAAGCACTAAGGCCCCTTTCACACGAGCGAGTTTTACGCGCGGGTGCAATGCGTGATGCGAACGCATTGCACCCGCACTGAATCCTGACCCATTCATTTCAATGGGGCTTTTCACATGGGCGAATTTTTTCACGCATCAGTTCGCCGTTGCGTGCAAATCACAGCATGTTCTATATTCTGCGTTTTTCACACAGCCCTGGCCCCATTGAAGTGAATGGGGCTGCGTGATTCACTGATGGTTGCTAAGAGATGTTGTTTGTAAACATTCAGTTTTTTATCACGGCCGTGAAAAACGCATTAAAACGCTTCGCACCCGCGCGGAAAAAACTAAACGAACGTACGCAATCGCAGATTGGTGCGGATGCGTGCGGATTTTCCGGAACGCATCCGGACTGAATTCGTGACGCCCGAGAGGCCTAAGGAGTGCTTCCGTGGGTTTTCTGAACGTGCCTCCGCACCGCAAAAAAGTAGTGCATGCACTGCTTTTTTGAGGTACGGACAGTCGGATGCGGATCGCGGACCCCATTCAAGTGAATGGGTCAGCGATCCGCATGCGGCGGCCCTGCGGTCAGTGCCTGTGCATTGCCAAAATCCTACTCTGTATTGATTAGGGGCCAACACCCCAAAACAGCTGTGTATGGATGGATTTTTGGCTTTGCTCTATTTCCTTGTCTCGTCACAAGGCTTTTTAAAAAGTATAGGGAGCCACTTCCAACTGGTGGTACTATCGAGATGGTTCTCTTTATTTTTGCAGTAGTGTTTTTTCAACCTTGAAGTACATTTTTTAGGTTTTTGGCATAATTTAGAATTTGTAGTATGCTCTGGGTCTGTTTTTTTTCCTGCATTGTCTGACATTTTTCTCCTATAGACCTCCATTTTTGTTGCTTTAAAAATGCATGTTCAATGTGTGTTGGAGTTTTTTAATGGTGTTCTTAGGCCCCATTCACACGACCGTATGAATGGGGCCGTATGTATTCTGCAAAATTGCGGAATACATGCAGCCCCATTCACCTCTATGGGAGCGCACAGCCGCGGCACGGAGACAGCTCTGTGCCGCGGCTCCGCATAAAAAGATAGAACATGTCCTATACTTGTCCGTACGCATGGACAAGTATAGTCATTTTCAATGGGGCCGCACGGCGTGTGTTCCGAGCGCTGCGGAACACACGCCGGGCGGTCCCCGTATATTTGCGGGTCCGCAATAATGCGGACCCGCAAATATACGGTCGTCTGAATGAGGCCTTATACAAATGTCTGTGCCAATATATTTTCCCTGTGCTGCTCTAGAGAGGAAGTGACATGTAAAAGAGCAAAGCATACAAAAGGCAGCATGCAAAATCTCCAAGTAGTAAAACACACATATTGATAAAAACACCTAAGGCAACGTTGGACTAGTCAAGCTTTTTGAGGTACTTTTTTTGAACCCAAAAATACACAACATAAAACTGCATGTAGCACTTAGGTCTTGTCTACACAGAGGCTTTTGTCCACGAAATTTAGCTCCATTTGGCTTGGATTCTGCTCCAAAAACCATAGGGTGGTCATGCGGAAACCATCTCTCATTATTTTCAATGGGAGGCCCCGCTGCCATTCACGCAGCTACGGTATCTAGACGCTTCTTGAAACTGCAGCTGGTATCCATTCACCTTTTAGTCCATTCAATGAGACTATGCCTCGCACTGGTCCGCTACATACAAATTGAAAAACTGTGGCAGGAACCAGAGGGTTTCTGTCATGGAATATGCAGCAGATTTTGGCAAAGGCTTCATTGCGTTTTTTTGTAGTGAAAAAGGCTACATCAACAATAGCAATAGTAAAATAGTATTTTTTTTGGGTGGTGTTTTATGATAGTTTCCTGTTTTGTTTTTTTGTCCCTTGACATTTTTTCAAATCTCAGCCTGCTCTGCATGTGGTGTTCTTCTTTTCAGACATTTACCCATATGCCACATCCTTATAGGAAAAATAAATTATTTGTTTGCCCTTTTTTCACTTGTATTGCTCTCTTTGTGACCATGGCGTTTTCTAAAAATCGCAGTATGGCCTTGTTCACACATCAGTTATTTGATCAGTTATTTTCATCAGTTATTGTGAGCTAAAACCAGGAGTGGACGCTACACAGAAATAAGGTATAATAAAAAGATCTGCACCTGTTCTGTTTTTTTTTTACCCAAACCTGGTTTGGCTCACAATAACTGATGAAAATAACTGATCAAATAACTGATGTGTGAACAAGGCCATACTGTAGCAATGGGTTTTGCCCAAACCATTCATTATATGGAAAAAAAATGCTTGAAAAAAACTCACTTCTCACTTAAGTGAAACCAACGAACACATTTATGTGTGTAGGAGCATATATGGTGTTTTCATTTTTCATACATGCAACCGGCCCAGGAGGTACGGAGTAGAGGATAAGAGTGATAGTGGTTCTGGCTGTAACAGTCAATCACAGTGGCAATCCTCACACCAATGCTCCCTAGGGCCAGGGCAGTGAAAGGAGGGCTCGTCCTTTCTTCCTTCAGGGCACACCCTGATCTTGGGGCTCCTGTCTGATGGTAGTTGTGGTGTCTTTCATGTAGGTTTGGTGCGAGTGCTAGGCAGGAGGTGGAGGGTACAATGGCCGGCATATGGTGCAGTAGTCAGTAACAGGCAAGAGGAAAAACGTGTCTCTTTACTAAAGTGCAAAATGGGAATTGTAGTACCCCCACAGGCTTCAGGCCTAGTGGCCTATGAGGGTGAATGGTGGTCACTAAGATGTCATTGTGCCATCTGTGTCCTGGCACAGGTAGAAGAAATTAAGCAATTGCTTCCTAACCGCCTGCACTGTTGATACAGCATATAATATGCTTTAGGCCTAGTGACTTGCAGCGTATGAGTTTGAATGGCAGGACAGGGAGCCATCAGCTCTAGTGTCCCACAGCAGAATGCAACGGTATCACTGCCCCTGTAAAATACAGTTGAATTCAGGAAGGCGGTCCGTATCTCACCCTCCTTCCCCAGACCTTTCCAGCCACAGGCCTGGTACATAATGAATTGATGCTCCTTATGTTAATTAATGCTGGTAGCATCAGGTCGTTACCTACCTCGCCAGATGCTGTGAGAAGGGTGCTAGTGGCTTGGACTGTTGGAGATACAACAACTTACAGCTTAGTCTATTGCTGGAGTGACTTCTGCTGGATTGACTGCCGTTCACAGTTAGAACACTAGATGTCGCTGTTACTAATGCTCCCTTGTAGTCGCTCTATGCATTTATATCATGTGTTGCATTTCCTGTACATTGAGGTGAACTCACTGTTTTTTTTTCCTGTCTGTGCCATTCACCATGTAAGGTGACCTTCTGTTATTGCACGCATATTAGAATAAACCCAGTTCCTGTTACTCCACATTGTCTGATCTGAATTGACTCCACTACACCCAGCAATCATACTTTGCAACACAGAGGGCCCTACAGGCATTGGCCCACCCAGAAGTTTCCCAGTGGGCAGGGGTGGACTGGGAACTTAAAGTGGGCCTGGAAAAAATACTAAAAGGGCCCCATTTTGTAGTCAGGTCCAAATTAATGGAAGGCAGAGCCAGCAATACCATATTGTGGCACATTATACCACCCCAACAGAGCCAAATACCACAGTCTACCACAAAATACATCCCCAAAAACTTCCACTGGCTGGCCATGAGGAAGGGCCCAGGCGGCCCTCTGGTTATCGGCCCACCGGGAAATTTCCCTGTAAGGTCTATGGCCAATCCGCCCCTGCCCAGTGGGGCCTATGACCAGTTTGCCCTTGGGTGTGGATCATAAAGGGAGAGAACATTTAAAAGATAGATATTAATTTTCTTTTTTTCCAATCCACTCCTGGTTCCGGCTTCAAAAAGTGCATCTAAACACCTGAACGTGTAAACACTGTCGTGCTATTTCAGTCTTGCCACAGTAACCACCTGTTTTACCCGAGCTAACTGGAGGGGGGAGGGCTGCTTTCCTGAATGGTAGCAGCTAGAAATATGGTTTTGATTGAAAGCGGACAGTCCAGGCTTTCATACAAGACCACAATGACAGCTAAAGTCCAAGCAACAGAGGAGAAATCACTGTTAGAAATCAAGTCAGGAATAATCGCAGGTAAAACCTGTTTTTATTTTCACTTTCAGCTGCACTCACTGCATCACGATTTCTATCAGTAATATCTCCCCCTGTACTGAACATATTGCTGTCATTTTGGTATTGTCTATTATTATCTACTATTCAGGAGGTAGCAGCATCTAAAGCAGCCCTCCCCGCTCCAGTCAGCTACTTTTCTCACTGCTGGAGCTGGACTGGGGCAAAACAGTTAGGTGGTTAAGATGTGATATTGCAGTGAATAGAATTTTTTAAAAATTCTGGTCAGAAAACTCTGTTGGGAATTTATCAACTGCTTTGTGACAATTGTGCAAAAAAATCACATTTCACATTCACAATTCAATTCACACATTCGCATTTTATGCGATGCTTGACGAAAGTTGAAGAAGTGAGTATGGTTTATCCCAAGGAAGCATTTCTTAATACTAAAGTCAGAAATTGGAGCACCTGCTTGTTTTATGTCATTAGAAAAGTACCAAATGTGCTAAATTTATTAAGAGCCATGTACTTTTTAATAAATCTGGTACAAATAATCTAAAGAATAAAAAAGTGCATTCCTCTTAATAAATTATATTATGGCATATTCTGGACAGTCCTAAAGTCATAACATGCACAAAAATGCGCACTATTTGCTGGATTTAGTATTAAAGAGGACCTTTCACCACTCCTGACATGCCTGTTTTAATAGCTCCATGCATTCCCCACGTACTAAGAATTCTGGAACATCTATTCTTATGTCTCTGTGTTGTGCCATTCCTTTATTATTTGCACTAGAAGTTATGAATGAATTGCTATTTGCCTTCAGTAAAGGAACAGAGGGGAGGTGACGAGTTGGGGGTGTGTACCTGCACAGACTGACTCTAGCCAATCAGTGCTGCCATGTTCAGAGTGTGCAGATACACGCTCCCAACTGGTTACCTCCCCTCTATACCCTAGTATATACTAGTGCAAATAAAAAAGGAATGGCACAACATACAGACATAAGAATAGATGTTACAGACTTGTTATTACATGGGGAATGCATGAAGCTATTAAAACAGACATGTCAGGAGTGGTGAAAGGTCCTCTTTAAAGGTGTTGTCTGGGTTTTTAATATTGATGGTCCATGCTCTGGATACGTCAACAATATCTAATTGGTAGCGGTCCAAATTCCAGCACCGCCGATCATCTTTTTGAAGAGGCCGCTCCAGTGAGCACTGCGGCCTCCTCACATCTTACCGAGCACTGTGCCATACATTGTATAGTCGTATGCTTGGTATTGTACCTCATGCCCATTCATTTGAATGGTACTGAGATGCGCTTAGGCTATGTGTCTGATGAACATGATGTCACTCATCTAGAAAAAGGCAGCATCGTTTATAGAAGGTCACTGGTCCCACTAATCCCAAAGGATGCTGGGAGTTGGACTCCCACCAATCAGATATTGATGACCTATCGTGAGGAAATGCCATCAATATCAAAATCCAGGACAACCCCTTTTAAAAATGTTTCTGGGTAATTTTTTATTTTTATTTTTTGCTCAGCTGGGTAGCAGAATTTAAGACCATGTTGGTTCATCACTTAGCTTTCCCAGAAATGAACAGAACAGAAAAACATGAAAAATCCAAGTAGTGTTGCAACAGTATGATCTAAAGCAAATTACTTTTCATTTTAGGGTAAATTGCTGTTCTTGATTATTGAAAAGTCAGTGGGGGGAATTTATTAATAATTCTACAGCAATTGTTTTGAGATTTTTCCACCTTTTAAGCCGCACTTAACACAATTCTATAAAGTCAGCAGAAAGGTGCAATGTTTGAAATAACTTAAACCTAAATGCTGGGGTTAAGCTAAACCTGCAGTCCATGCTACTAGCTACTAGTTAAGATAGATTTCCGCTTCTGGCGAACCTACTGTGATTAGCACAAATTATTAAGAGATGTGCACTTGTTAATATTTTATCACATAAAATAAGCCAATGTCCCTTTACTAAGACCGAAATGAAAGTCTTAGTAAGTTTCGCCCAGTTAGTTGTAGATGTCTGTCGTACTTTAAATCCAAGGTAAAACTGTAGATATATTCTACAGCATACAAAGTTCACAATGCATCACTGTGAAGGAAGAAAATGTTCTCTGCCTGCAATTTTATATTGTGTAGGCTCCAAACAGCTGTAAATATATAGACAGACAAGAGAAGCTTCAGGACCACTCTTATTCTCTCAACCTAGCATTGAAAAATCAAACCCAGATTGTTCCCTCTGAGTATTCTCTCCACCGTGCTGTTTTAATTGCCATTTACTGCAGTTTTCAACATGAAAACAAAACAATTTCCATCTGTAGAACATTCCATGTAATTTATGGTGTTTATTGTTCTTAAAAACTTTATGAGACTAACATGGTGCTAGTCCCCAGCAGGTGCAAATTGTTCTGTTAAAAGGAGTCATTAAAAGGTATCGAGGTAGATGTACAGCATGTCCTATTTCTTTTGGAAGTCATACATTTCTTACCTGGAATACTTTGTATTCAGACACAGTTGTCTTTCAAATTATCTGTCAGCACTATAATAGGTGGTCAAATAGGTTTAGCGTCCTTTTACTGAACGTTTATGTTCTTTTTGTATTGACACCAATATACGGATGTATAAAAGCTATCTGTCATGTATGTTAATGGCCATAATTTACTAATCCTAAAAATGTTGTAAGCTTTGGGCACTCTCTGGTCTTGGTGTTCTCCTGTCTGATGATGGTTGAGGTGCCCATGGTGTTGGTGGATTTAATGCATGGTCGTGTGCATGAGCCCTTAGTAATAGTATCTTTTGGTACATTACAACCAAATGTGGAGCTTTAATAGACTAGAATACTAAATCTACCATGATAAATCCCACTACCTATTCCTAAATAGTGCCATAACAAGACAGATTTGCCTTTCAGGTTCCTGGGAAAGCTGGGTTACCACCACGAGTAATTATAAGCTGAAGAATGCTAAATCTACCAAGATAAATTCCCTCATCACTACTAAATAGCGCCTTGGCTAGGTAGATTTGCTGCTGGGATCCCCTTTCCCTGGTTTTGGGATATGGTGGTCATAGTGGCAGCGCCCCCCCCCCAGGATGGAGGGTCCGTTTGTTTCCCCACCTTTTTACAACCTCCGTGTTTCTCCTTTAGGCGTTGTTCCCAAGAAGGAACCTGGCAAGTTGCCCTGGTCCGTGATGATGGTTGTGGCGCCCTTATGGGAAAATCCGATAGAGTCGGCCTTTCGCCTCCTTCCGGTTCATCCGCATTGCTATCATCTACTGGGGTGTTTCATGGATAGCATGTATTTTTACTATACATGCCTCCCTATGGGCTGTTCTATATCTTGTCATTACTTCGAAATGTTTAGTTCTTTCTTAGAATGGGTTGTTCGATACGAATCTGGTTCCCGTTCCATCATCCACTACCTGGACGACTTTCTTTTTGTCGCTCCGGGTGGGGGTGAGGGTTGCCTTTTCCAGTTGAACACTTTTCTATGTTTTATGAACCGTTTCGGGGTCCCGATATCGCTGGAAAAAACTGAAGGTCCGGTCATTTTCCTTCTTGGGTATCGAAATTAAATTTGGTTGCCACGGTTTTCCGCCTCTTTTCGGATAAACTTGAGAAATTGTTGCAGTTGATTCAAGGGTTTTTGTCGGTCCAAAAAGCCACCCTGCTCCAGGTACAGTCTCTCCTTGGTTTGTTGGTGTTCACATGTAGAGTCATGCCTATGGGCAGGGTTTTTTCCCGCCATCTTTCCTTAGCCACTCGAAGTGCCACTTCACCTTGTCATCACATTCAGATTACAAAGCCCCTTAAAGCAGACTTACTAGTATAGCGAGATTTTTTTTCACTTTACAACGGCCACACGTGTTTTTTGGCTGATGTGTGCACTAATTCTGAGCTGGCCTTGTTTACTGATGCTTCCAATTCATGTGGCTTCGGAGCTATTTATGGCACTGACTGGTGTGCTTCGCCTTGGCCTGAGGTTTGGTCATCGCTGGGTTTTTGTAAGAATCTGACTTTGCTTGAGCTATTTCCCATTATTGTTGCTGTTGTGATTTGGGGCACCAGGTTGGCTAACCGCCACGTTTGTTTTTGGACGGACAACTTGGGTGTAGTGAATTGTATTAACCATCTGACTTCATCATCCTTACCGTTTCTTAGTCTGCACCGACATTTAGTACTTTGTTGCCTGGAGCATAATATTCTCTTCCGAGCCTGCCATGGCCCTGGCTCATTAAATGTTACTGCTGATGCCCTTTCTCGTTTTCATAAGCAGGAATTTTCAATCCCTTCTCCCAGGAGCGAACATGGTTGGAGTGCCGTGTCCAACCCATCTATGGCGTCTGGTGGACAACAGCTGATGTGCTTGATCTCATCATCGGTGACTCCCGCGACCTGGAGGGCTCATGGTAGGGCATGGGATGAATTCCTGTCCATGGCAGGTGGCAGTGACGTGAGCAGTGCTGACATCGGTTTAGAGGTTGCTATTGCATACTTGTTGCACATGCGTTCTCAGGGTATGTCCACGACTGCAGTGCAGCACAGGTTATCGGGTGTTGCCTTCCACTTACGCCTCCTCGGTTGGTCTGACGCTACTAAAATGTTTATCATCACGCAAGCTATGCGTGGATGGCATAAGGAGCCTGTCCGGACAGAATGTCGGCGTCCGGTTTCTTATAGTTTGCTTTGCGGTTTAGTATCAGCTTGCCACCTAATTTGCAGTTCCCCTTTCGAAGTTGATCTGCTTTCTGCTAACTTGAGCCTTGCATTTTTTAGTGTCCTTCGTATTTCTGAGCTATTACCCCCTTCCTGCACCAAACCAGGCGGTCTTCTCTTGGACGATGTGGTGCTGTGCAACGACTCCGTAAGGGTTCGCATCCGGCGTTCTAAAACAGACCAATTCGGATGCGGTGCGCGGATTCTCCTTTGCTCAGTTCCAGGCCTTGACGTGATGCGCATAGGCAGATGGCGCTCTGCATGTTTCTGTTCATATATACATCCTGATTTGCTCTGAGAATTGTTCTTCAAATCACAAAAAAAAAAAGCAGGGAAATTTTTCACATGTTGCTGCAGTGGTAGTTTCTATACGGCTGTCTTCTTGTTCTCCCTTCGTGTGTTTATATTTTGCAGGTGCTGTTCGCCTGGCTGTCTGGATAGTTGGCCACTCCTATGTCTTTTGGGCGGCACAGAGGGCTGACTGCAGGCGTCGTGTTCTGGCGTGGCATTCGAGGCCTCCGTTGGCCCCAAGTCCTTCCTGAGGTCGTTGACATTAGTAGATCTTCCTCAGGTCCTGTTATCTTAGTTGTTCATGCAGGGGGGAACGATCTCTGCACGTTAAGAATGGCTGAACTGGTGACACTTATGCGGGCAGACATGGAGCGTTTCGCTTCCTTTTTTCCAGAGATGGTCCTAGTTTGGTCTGAGATCGTTCCTCCCGTTGTTTGGCATGGTGCCAGAGATTCAGATGCCCTGGAGAAATGCCGTAGGACGGTTAATGCCCGCATTTCTCGTTTCATTCGCTCCCGTTCGGGTATAGTGGTTCGACACCAGCAGTTGGAGGGAGACACTAGGGCTCTAATGCACCCTGATGGTGTCCATTTCTCGGACATCGCCTTGATATTTTCCTGTCTGGCCTACAGGACAGGGTGGAGCAAGCTATGTTTCTATTGGGTGGGTGGTAGTGGAATGGTAATAGACGGAGAATACTAAATCTACCAAGAAAAATCACCTTCCTCCTAAACAGTGCCATAGCTGGAAAGATTAGGAAAGGCTGGGTTCAGTGGCGTAACTACAGGGGAAGCAGCTGCTTTGGGGCCCGAGAGGAGTAGGGGCCCGGGAGCCATGTCTTTTCTAGTACTATTCAGGCCAGGCCAGGCCTCCAGTGTGACTGTATCTACAGGGGGCCCAGTCTGGCCTGAAATGTACTAGAAATGTTGTACATACCAGTATCAAGGACCTTTTGAATTCAGTAATCGTAGGCTAAAGGACCTTCGATGATGTCATCAGGTCACATGATCGAAGGTCCTCTATCTATTGCAGCCTACAAGTAAGTAAGTGTCTGTGTATATGTATATATATATATGGGTGTGTATATCTATATGTGTATGTATGTGTTTATCTGTGTGTGTTTATATGTGTATATATGTGTGAGTTTATCTGTGTGTATATTTTTTTTGCGTATTTGTTTATATATATGTGTGTGTGTGCGTGTGTGTGTGTGTGTATGTGTGTCTTTGTGTGTGTATATATACACTCACCGGCCACTTTATTAGGTACACCATGCTAGTAACAGGTTGGACCCCCTTTTGCCTTCAGAACTGCCTCAATTCTTCGTGGCATAGATTCAACAAGGTGCTGGAAGCATTCCTCAGAGATTTTGGTCCATATTGACATGATGGCATCACACAGTTGCCGCAGATTTGTCGGCTGCACATCCATGATGCGAATCTCCCGTTCCACCACATCCCAAAGATGCTCTATTGGATTGAGATCTGGTGACTGTGGAGGCCATTTGAGTACAGTGAACTCATTGTCATGTTCAAGAAACCAGTCTGAGATGATTCCAGCTTTATGACATGGCGCATTATCCTGCTGAAAGTAGCCATCAGATGTTGGGTACATTGTGGTCATAAAGGGATGGACATGGTCAGCAACAGTACTCAGGTAGGCTGTGGCGTTGCAACGATGCTCAATTGGTACCAAGGGGCCCAAAGAGTGCCAAGAAAATATTCCCCACACCATGACACCACCACCACCAGCTTGAACCGTTGATACAAGGCAGGATGGATCCATGCTTTCATGTTGTTGACGCCAAATTCTGACCCTACCATCCGAATGTCGCAGCAGAAATCGAGACTCATCAGACCAGGCAACGTTTTTCCAATCTTCTACTGTCCAATTTCGATGAGCTTGTGCAAATTGTAGCCTCAGTTTCCTGTTCTTAGCTGAAAGGAGTGGCACCCGGTGTGGTCTTCTGCTGCTGTAGCCCATCTGCCTCAAAGTTCGACGTACTGTGCGTTCAGAGATGCTCTTCTGCCTACCTTGGTTGTAACGGGTGGCAATTTGAGTCACTGTTGCCTTTCTATCAGCTCGAACCAGTCTGCCCATTCTCCTCTGACCTCTGGCATCAACAAAGCATTTCCGCCCACAGAACTGCCGCTCACTGGATGTTTTTTCTTTTTCGGACCATTCTCTGTAAACCCTAGAGATGGTTGTGCGTGAAAATCCCAGTAGATCAGCAGTTTCTGAAATACTCAGACCAGCCCTTCTGGCACCAACAACCATGCCACGTTCAAAGGCACTCAAATCACCTTTCTTCCCCATACTGATGCTCGGTTTGAACTGCAGGAGATTGTTCTTGACCATGTCTACATGCCTAAATGCACTGAGTTGCCGCCATGTGATTGGCTGATTAGAAATTAAGTGTTAACGAGTAGAGATGAGCGAGTAGTGAAATATTCGAAAGTTCGAAATTCGATTCGAATAGACTGCGAAATTCGACTATTCGACCGGATATCGAATCCCATTAAAGTCTATGGGAAAAAAATGCTCGCCACTTGGAAATCTCAATTCGACCACTTGGAGGTCACCAAGTCCACCCTGGAACCTCAGAAAAGGATGCCAACACTGCTGGAATGCAACTAGGACAGCAGGGGAAGCATGTCTGGGTGCATATAACCCGCCCAAGTCGCACTATTACGCCACTATCACAGCCTCTCAACAATACACTCCAAAGACAATCTAACCTCTCTGTAAAGTGAGACCATACAAGGAAACCTTCTTTCCTCAACATTGCCATGGACCCCAAGCCAAACTAGACAAAAAAGAAGATAAAATTCTGCACCCCTTAAAATCACGTTGCCTATGACAACCACAGATGGCATAAGCAAAGGGGAAAGCAAATAGACCCCACCCCTAATTGTCATTGTGTGTGTGTGTGAGATGTGGTCAGACATGTCTTCTTTAAAATGTAAAAACAACTCAAACACATGCAGAAGCCTTAAAATGCCCAAATTGTTGGCGCTTGAGATGTCAGTGACCCGACCTGGCACAGTGTCATGTCTAGCAGGTAAAGCAGTGGGGATGTTGAGGGATGCGTAGGACCGCAAAAGGCAGGAAGAGGCCGTGGGCTGGCCAGAGGCTCATGGAAAATTTTGTGGCGGCCCAAGAGGTGACACCTCTTAAAAATTATGTGGAGGCCCAAGAGGTGAGACCTCTTAAAAATTATGTGGAGGCCCAAGAGGTGAGACCTCTTAAAAATTATGTGGAGGCCCAAGAGGTGAGACCTGTTAAAGATTTTGTGGAGGCCCAAGAGGTGAGACGTATTAAAAATTATGTGGAGGCCCAAGAGGGGAGACCTGTTAAAGATTTTTGTGGAGGCCCAAGAGGTGAGACCTCTTAAAAATTATGTGGAGGCCCAAGAAGGTGAGACCTCTTAAAATTATGTGGAGGCCCAAGAGGTGAGACCTCTTAAACATTTTGTGGAGGCCCAAGAGGTGAGACCTCTTAAAAATTTGTGGAGGCCCAAGAGGTGAGACCTTTTAAACATTTTGTGGAGGCCCAAGAGGTGAGAGCCTCTTAAAATTATGTGGAGGCCCAAGAGGTGAGACCTGTTAAAGAATTTTGTGGAGGCCCAAGAGGTGAGACTTATTAAAAATTATGTGGAGGCCCAAGAGGGGAGACCTGTTAAAGATTTTGTGGAGGCCCAAGAGGTGAGACGTATTAAAAAATTATGTGGAGGCCCAAGAGGGGAGACCCGTTAAAAATTATGTGAGAGGCCCAAGAGGTGAGACCTCTTAAAAATTATGTGGAGGCCCAAGAGGTGAGACCTCTTAAAAATTATGTGGAGGCCCAAGAGGTGAGACTATTAAAAATTATGTGGAGGCCCAAGAGGTGAGACCTGTTAAAGATTTTGTGGAGGCCCAAGAGGTGAGACCTGTTAAAGATTTTTGTGGAGGCCCAAGAGGTGAGACGTATTAAAAATTATGTGGAGGCCCAAGAGGGGAGACCTGTTAAAGATTTTGTGGAGGCCCAAGAGGTGAGACCTGTTAAAGATTTTGTGGAGGCCCAAGAGGTGAGACGTATTAAAAATTATGTGGAGGCCAAGAGGGGAGACCTGTTAAAGATTTGGTGGAGGCCCAAAGAGGTGAGACCTCTTAAAAATTATGTGGAGGCCCAAAGAGGGGAGACCTCTTAAAAATTATGTGGAGGCCCAGAGGTGAGACCTGTTATACATTTTGTGGAGGCCCAAAGGTGAGACCCTATTAAAATTTATGTGGAGGCCCAAGAGGT